>VDFB02049217.1:17020242-17059173 GCA_007258455.2 Sequoia sempervirens | reverse complement strand
CAAGATTGTAATAGGTTTTACACTGGATAATAAAAGTATTGGATGGCTGCGGTTTGGTGGATGTAGCCCAGATTGGGTGAACCACGTTAAATTCTCTGTGTTATGATTTATTCTATGTATGTTTTAGTTTCTCTGTTTATTATTTAAATCTGCATTTAATTGTTAGATATCTGTCATCTCTAACCCTAACAATATATATATATATATATATATATATATATATATATATATATATAGATATATATATATATATATATATATATATATCTCCTATCTCTCTATATATATATATATATATCTCCCTATCTCTCTACATATTTATTTCTCCCTCTATCTCTCTCTATATCTCTATCTATTTTTATCCATTTTCCTCTCATTCTATATTCATCTCTACCTCTATCTATAGGGAGATACAAAGGTGAAGCATTGGACCTTCCCAAAGATCCACCAATCTCAACACTACTCCCAACTATTTTGAGCATTTAAGTACATATTGTATGCTAGATTAGGAGGCATGTTTCAAAGCTCATATTTATTGATGCAAAATAGGTCCAAAGTCACAAATTTGACGTAGAGTTAGTTATAGCTTTGTACAAAATTTCAAGTGCCACATAGAGCAAAGATATTCTAGTTTTTTATATCATGTCATCAAATTTGGCACTTCATCAAGATTTGTGTCTTCATCAACATTAACAAAAGCAAAGGTATGTACTTGAATCCCTTGCATTTAAATTTTTCTATATATATAAATATTTTAATATTTTCCCTCAAATCCATAATATATATATTAGTTTGTATTTATTTATTGCAATAAAGAATTAACCTAAGTAACATATTAAGAATTCTAAGGATTTATGCTTGGAAAAAATGCATAACAATTTTTTTTGTTGGATGTCATGTTGTATAGTTTAGAAAAGATCAAAATATGAATAGGATTTTAAGGCCATATATTATGGTAGCTTACAATGCAAAAGAAGGAAAGAAATATATTATCAATTTTAATCTACAATTTAATACCATAAGAAAAACATGTATTATCTAAAATTAATTCTTGACATATTAATTTTATAAAATACACTTACCATTCAATAAACTTCTCCCAAGAAATAAACCCTAAGTGATCATTAATTGAACCCTAATTGTAGATTCATAACTCTAATCATAACCCTAAGCGAACACTAATCCTAATCAAACCCTAACCCTAGCCTTAAAGTTATCATATAATCTAATTATCTCTTATCTAAATTTGGGTTGAATTATTTTTCCTTTATTTTTAATTGCATATATTTTTGTTTATTAGATCTTATTTTATGAATATATGCAAATATAATTTTATTTCTACATTCATTCTATGCCCATTTTTCTGATATTTTAACATTCATTTTCTAGAATATTAGATCATTCTCACACATATAAATATGAAACCTCAACATTTTAAAATTGAATTCTACCCAAAACATAGACACACAATTGAAGAAATTCTAAAAGAAGAATGACAACATCATTAACATTTCATTCAAAATTCACTCAAATCCACATAAGGAGAGAAAATATATTAGAATTATACGTTATCCATGCTTTTTAAGTCATATCTACATACAATTTAAGATAATTTGCATATATTCATCCAAAACTCAAAACAGTCTATCTATTCTATTCCGTCTGCTTGGGGTTTTAATAGCCAATGGCACCACAGATATCACTTCCTCATCAGAGGACAAATATCTTTCTACCCAAATATTCAACTCAAAACTATCTTTCTACCCATATATTCAACTCAAAACCTAGCTAGAGCTTTCATCAGTTCTCTCCCTACAAATGAGCCTTAAATTCCCTTTTATATGACAAGAGAGCAACAAGCTTCGGGCTCAAATGTAATTTCACCACAAATTTTCATTTGAAAAAAATCTCCATTGCATTTGACTTTCACTACAAAACTTCCCACACGTTGAATTTGCAAAACATATATAGTGCATGAACTAGGGTAGCGTAAAAGAATGGGGAACACAAATTGTCATCAAAATCCCCTTGTCACTATCCATGCAAAAAACCAGGCAACCAAATTGCCACGAAGGCACCACAATAACTTCTTATTTACCCACCACCCTACACTTACCAACACTCAAACCCTAGTATACACGCCCGCTTCTAGTTGTTGCCCAATACGGTAGACCCTCAGCCTCCTCGTCTTTCTTTTCCTTGCCCAATATGGTTCTAGTCCATCCACTTGGGGTTTTAACAGTTGACGAGACCACACATATCATTTCTCATCAGAGGGTAGACCGTGATTGAAGCAACTTAAATACCGATAGTAGTCTGAGTCAGTCTCGGTTACATGATCAGAAGTGTTGCTCATAAGGTCAATGGGCAAGTGTTGGCCACATCCAGAGCACACCGACTGTTTTCCTTTGTCATATACCAGTTGAGCAGCAATGTCCTGGAATTACAACCTTCTACTGCAACTAAAGCAGTCGAAGGTTGCAATTCCAGGATGTTGTTGCTCAACCAAAGCACCTTCCTGAATAGTAGGACCAGGCTTTTGTGAGCTCAAACGAATAGACCTCCTTACTTACTTACTCATTTTCTCTTCTTAGACAAGCACTCAAACTTGATTAGACTCAGCCCACAAAGCGCTCTAACTGCTACAAGAATGACACTATTAGCAGTTAATTCATCTTGTATTTATTGTGCGAGGTAATGGCAACCTTCATCAATGCTTAGTAAATATGCATGTGCAAACAAGGCAATTTGGTGATGTATGTACTGTCACCATTTAACTAGAGTTGCATGAGAATCCAAAGATCACCCTTCATGATTGCCAACAACAACATCTTCACATAGATTGAGATCGACGTGACTACACAAGCAAGGAATAATTCATTAATGCTTCACCAACCTTCCTCTTCCTCTTGCGAGCTAGCAAGGAACAACAGAAATTTACATTAGCTTTTGATCTTGGTTGTCAATCTAAAACCACGGGTTATGAGCTCAATAGTGGAGATTGGGCCCCACATTCCATACAAGATGCTAACCTCGCACCAAATAATAGGGTGACACCTTAGGTCTACGAGTTGGCGGGGTACGATTGAGATCTTCTCCCATATCTTCGAATCTGGAAAACCTACACATTGCACGGTTAGTATTTAATGAAAGGCTTTGGCTAAGCCATTAGCAACATGACCACTGGAGTTAATGGCTTAGGCTTGCATCACCAGATTAAAATTAAAACCCAACTTTGATTTTAATACTTTATTTCCTTTGCAAGGTTTTATTTCCTAAGTCTCAGTTAACCCCATTAAATTCTTATCCCAACCCTAACAAAGAACAAATGATTAAGCTAAGGATTGTATTTGTTGTTATAACTTTAGTTCTAGAGAATTCTTAATTACCAATTCTTATTTGTGCATTTGTATATGAATCCAATTGAATGCTTCTCCATATCATTATGAAAAATTTTATTATTGCAACCCTAACTCTAACACTAATTAAACCTTGACCCTAACCTAATTGAACTCGTATTAAAACCCAAACTCTAACACTAATTGAACTGTAATCATAACCCTAGGTATTGTTGAAACCTAACCCTAATTGTATCAAAACCCTAGAGAACTCTAATTGAACCCTAACCCTAAAATAGACAATAACCCTTACCTTAATTGAACCCTAACTCCAATCCTAGCCCTAATTTAAGACTAACCTTAACCCTGACCTTAATTAAACCCTTATTGAATTATAACCCTAATTGATCCCTAACCCAAATTGAATACTAAATGAACCTTAACCCTAAGTGAATAGCAACCTTGATTAAACTCCAACCATAATCCTATTTAAATTTTGACCCTAATCATAACCATAATTCAACCCTAACCTTAATTGAACCCTAACCCTAAACATGAGTTCAATTAAGTTTAAGGCTCAAATAGGGTTAGACTTTAATTAAAATTAGGTATAGGATTTAATTAGGATTAGGGTTGGGGTTGGGGGTAAAGATTAAGGTTCTATGATAGAGCTTGGGGTTAGTGTTAGGGTTCAACTGGGGCAAGGGTTAGTATTAGGGTTAGGGTTATGTTTCAATTAGGGTTTCATTAATGTTAGTTTTAGAATCATAGTTATGTTTAGGGTTGGATATAAAATTAGAGTTAGGTTTGAAGTTAATTAGTGCTAGTTTTAGGGTTGCGGTTATGGTTAGACTTATAATTAATGTTAGTATTGGGATTAGATTCTATCACTTTAATAAAAATAATCCTCTATAAATTCATTCAACTTTTTTTTGAAATTATAGAATTTAAAATATTTCAAATTTACCTATGTTGATATATGAGAGATATAGCAAATCTAAACTCTATACAATTTATAGTTAACTTGACATTGTGTATAAAAAGGTTTAAGTTATGAATGTTATAATATAAAAAATAAATGAGTTTTCAATGTTTATTTGTCAGTTTAAAAGATGTGCCAATAATGTTGCAATCACTAATGATTAATTTTTTTCTTGATGGTTAAAATAGATTAGTAAGTAAATTTATCTATAATAAGTAAATTTATCATTTATTTTTTCTTGATAAGTAAATCAATATTTCATAAATTTATCTATAATTCTTATTTTATTTTTCTTAATTATATTAAATTATATTTTATTAAATTGTTAAAAAATTTAAGTTGATTATAAATCATTTTATGTGTTTTTTATAATTAACTTGATATTGTGTATAAAAGGTTTAAGTTATGAATGTTATAATATAAAAAAATTAATTTGTTTTCAATGTTTATTTGTTAGTTTGATGTGAGAATAATGTTGCATAGTAATGATTTTTTTTCTTGATTGGTTAAGTGATATTGTGAAATTATTCTATCTTAATTTAATGTTATGAATGCTATATAATATAAAGAAAAATATTTCTAATATATTTTTAATGCATCTTTATATTTTATAAACAAACATCTAAAATAAAAATGTGATTGTAAAAAAAATACAACTTAATGAGTGAACATACATTTAAAGTTAAAAGTGAAATTATAAAACAATTTGTAAATTTATTTTATTTTTCTTCGATAAATATAATTTTTTTATTTGTCATCCGCCTAGTAATGCCCACTTCTCCTTTTAATGAATGTTTTATTTTGCAAGGGTTGATTTGGTGCTACCGTTGCTCTATTTCCTACAAATATCAACGGTGCCCGCCATCTCGTGATCAGGAATTGAAGGATCATGAAATCATGGGTGGGCGCCATGTGTCCTATCTGGGGGATCAAATTTGAGCTATCACTGACCAACTACCATTTGATTTGATCCATTCCCCACCATCCTACGATGGTGCTTGGGTTGATTGCGAAATCATGGGCAAGCGCCACATGTCTCATTCGATGAATTCTAAAAAGTAAAGGAAACACTAGTCGGTTTTAAATGTATTAAGGGGTGGATTACTAAAGTGTTCTCGAGACACACATGTTCTAAATTGACAGATATGTTATAATCTTGCTGGAAAAGCTGCTCGAAGGTTTATGACATGGCTAGTGACTATGTTAAAGGAATGAGATCAATGGCACATTCTATCCCGCAATCAGGGATTACAAGGATCGCAATATCATAGGCGGGTGCCACATACCCTTCCTAAAGGATGAAATCTGTGTGACCATTGGTGAGCTATCTCTTCAAGATTGACGGTGCCCACCATCTCGCGATTAGGAATTTTGGGATCGCGATGTCACGGGTGCCTTCCACGTGTCTCATCCAATGAAGCCTAAGGAGTGAAGAAAGCATTTTTCAATTTTAAATGTATTACAGGGTGGATTACTAATGCGCTTGTAAGATGCACATGTTTTATTTCAATGCAGATGTTATGATTTTAAGGGAAAAGTTGCTTGACAGTTAAAGGAAAGGACGGTGACCATTTTTGAAGGAGCAGGATTTATGGTAAAAAGATCGACGATGCTTGCCATCCCACGATGAATCCCACGATGAAAAATTAAAGGATTGTGATATCGCAGGCAACCACCACGTGGCATTCCTTCACGGTGTATGACATAGTGGGCCCCTTTATTGTCGTGTTGGCGATTATGTCAGCCTGTTTTGAAGATGGTCATTGATGATTTGATCAAACTGAAGGATTAACGGCTCAAATTTAAATATGTATAAAATTATGGTTGGAGTCATTCGTGTAGCCCGCAAGTGAGCTTCAATGGCGAATGAGACATCCACTGGCAGAATTTGATTGACATAAAATCAATTTACTCATCTCATTTGTATCAAAAAGCATCCAAGTATTTCATGAAAACAATTTCAGAGCCAAAGGTGAAATTGTGAGCAGCTACTACCAGAAATTGGAGTTTGTGCGAAAAAATTTGTGAGTTAATTTTCTTTTTTTCCCAATTATGTACCTAAATTTGGGAAAAGGGGGTTTTGCTATGCTTGTCACTTATTTCATTAAAATATTTTGTTAGGGCTATTGTTTAATCATAAATTGTGAGGAATTGTAGTATTTTTACTTTTTAATCTCCTATCTTTGCTTATTCATAGCCACTTGAAGTGTAACATTGTAGTGAGGCCCTAGTTTGTCTAAAATGGTGCCAACTAAGCAACACTCTCACCACATTGAGTATTTGAAAATAAACTTGTATGATGATTTCCTAGATCAATTTCCATTATCAACAAATGAGAGAAGGAAAGGTTTGTTGTTGATGCAAGGGAAAATCCTAGGGGAGGGGTTGGTGTGTAATAATTCCAACATTGTTGATGCTAGGGTTCCACTCAGGCTTAGAAATGTTCAGATTATGGTATGGACAGAGGAATTTTCCTCATCCTTTTTCAAATGGATGGATGTACGACATAGGAAAGATGGTTGTTCCAAATGTGTTCCCTGATGTGGACTTACTTAGAGTAGTGGCCAAAAGATATGACCCTATCACACAGGTAATCAGAGATAATGATGTAAGGGTTCTATTAGAAATTAACAGAGATGTTATCCAATAGACTTTTGATTTGAGTGAGCCAAGTGATGACTTGGTTCCTATTAATCTTGAAGAAATGAAGCAGGAGTATACAAAATTCCAATCTCTTTTTAGGGTTAAGCTACTTCCACCTCATCTAGTTAAGGAAGGGGGTTCACAATTTCACATCAGCCCTAGTGAGCAGGAACCCTTCAGATTGAATTGTTTTGGAAAGCCTTTCTTGGCTACTTTCTATTCAATATATCAGATTTTGGGTTTCATCCCTAGTGCAGTAATGTCGATTGCATACATGTTCATGGTTACGGGACATAATAACCCAACCAAAATAACCCTGGACAAAATAACCCAGCCACAATAACCCAGGGACAAAATAACCCAGGGTCATAAAAACCAAAGCCAAAATAACCCATGGTCAAAATAACCCATGGACAAAATATCCCCATAAGAATATAGAGAAAGGAAAACAAAATTTAGAAATTACATGTATGTTGCTAAAGAAACTTTATTAGTCAAATTTTCAATTAAAGTGTCAAATTATGAGCAATTCCTCTTAATAATCTAAAATGTTATGGTTGTCATAACCATCAACCAATCCTTTTATTCTTTCTTTGAGTTCACGGTATTTTTTCCTGCTTGGTTGCCTAGTGCATCTAGCCATATATTTCTCTATTCTATTCTCTTGGAGACTCTGTTCTTTTTTCACTGCTTTGATGAATTTCCAGACTGATTTGTGTGATGCTTGAAGCAATTCACTAAATGCTCTGTGCCATCCCTCAATAGTATTATTGGTTATGGGAAGATCATCTTGAGTAGCTAAATAGCAATTCCACATTATGATTGGAAACTTGGGTGATCGTCTGTTGCCTCTTCTGGTTAGTCTACCAATCCATGTGTCTTCAAAATAATCAATTATGGGTTGTAGGGTCTCCTCATGTTCCATATAATAAGGAGATTGCATAAGTGTTTCAAATGCATCACTTACATCTATTTGAGGCACGAAAGCTAATGCAACAAGTTTCTTGATCTCATGTGCAAATACTTCATTAGCACTATAACGTGTTTGTAGACCTTCTTCTTGAAATTTCCTCCATAAGCATTGAGAGAAATGGAGAAAACATCCCCGAATAGTGGCATTTGGAAAATTTTCAGAAATAGCTCCCATGAAACCTAATTCAAAATCAATAAGATAGTTTTTGGGTTTAGATTAGGTTGAATTTGTTTTAATTTTGTAAGTACTTGCGTATAAGTGGTTCTTGTTTTGTTTCTCATAAGAATATAAATGAGTGGAAATATTGCATCATTTTTCAAGCCAACAATTGTGTACAACTGTTGAAAAATACTTGGTACTACTTTAAATGTACCATCACTAAACCAATTTTTAGATTCTTTCAGTAATTGCAAATTTTGTGTGGTGGTGAATATTAAAAAATGATTCTCATCATTACCATCATGAAAAAGAAACTTTTCCCCTCTATTGGTAATTGTATATTCAACTGGTAAGATAAGATCTGCCGATGTGTGAGGATTTGGTGGTGGTGCTTCAAATCTTAATCTTTTTCTTCGAATCGTTTTGGATAATGCATGGGTTGATGGTATTGCTCCTGCTACAGGTAATGAAATATTAGAGCATGAAGTAGCGATAATATTTCTTGTAGAATCTTGAGTTGAGCATGCCATGTCTTTCATTTGTTTCAATTTGTGTTTGACAGTGATCATCTCAGGTTTTGGAGCATGATTATGTTTTGTACTGCTAATCACATCACCAGATTCTATTTGTGTTGTAGTATAGCACCGACTTGAACATTTATTTGTAAATATTCCACACAACGCCAGATCATTTTATTGATGCCTTGTTGATGAAACGAAAATGTGTAACCATTTACAATAAGTAAATTCTTGTTTTTTTAACTTGTTAAAAACTGAAGAGGCATTGTATATATTAAAAATTATGAAGATTGTGTTGGTTCCCTAAAATGTATATTGATTTTTGTACACTCTTTTAGAAAACCCTAGGAAAATTTAAAATAGTATTCAAAAAAATATATTACAAAATATCTTCTTTTATGAATTTGAATTTCTCCTCTTCTTATCACTCTACACACTCTTACTTCTTCTCCCCTTCTTCCTTTCTTTACTTCTCTTAATTCTACCACTTTATATATCTTCTTAATGCCTCTTCATTTATATCTTTTCATAATAACTCTTAATCAACTTATTCCCACGAAATTGCCTTTATTTTTATAATTATTTGCCATTTTATAGGTTATTTAAGCATATTAAAGGTGTTTTAAGACTATTTTAGGGGTATATAATGGATATATGGTCTAAAAATGACCTAAATAGCCTCTATGGTGCCTCACAATCATATTTATAATTTATTTTGTCATTTCTAGTTTACTAGCTTGAACTAAAATGACCATGGGTTATTTTGTCCATGGGTTATTTTGACCATGGGTTATTTTGTCCATGGGTTATTATGACCCTGGGTTATTTTGTCCTTGGGTTATTTTGGTCGGGTTATTTTGTCCAGGGTTATTTTGGCCGGGTTATTATGTCCTGATACCCATGTTCATGGGGGTACAAATACAATGTTCACCCTAACTTCTCTGTAACATATGACTTTGCTTCTTTTTTGGTGGAGAGGATAGATGAAGGACTGTCGAAGTTGCAGAATGGTGATACTAGTACTCAATTCTTTTGGTATTCCATGTTGATGCATATGTTCTTGTTTAGGAATGTTGATTTCTTTGCTGAGAAGATGAACTTAAAACAATCAGTTAATAGAGAAAGATTGCTAGTACAGATATGGGCTGTAGATTTTTCCTGTAATAAGGAAAGCACTAGTTATGTGAAATTTGATAATTGTTTTGCTGCAAGATTAAGGGCTAGATTGATGGTAAATGTACCTAGTATCCCTTAGAAAATGCATGATTTCCTTAGGCTCAAGGAGAGGAAACCAGAATTGAGGGTTTTACATAACTAGGGTGACATTATCCCATATCCCTGAGTCAGCACTGTCCTGAGAATATATGAATTTCAAGGAACCCCTCACATACTGCCATATAATGTGCCACCAAGACTAGAGTTTGTAAAAGTTATGTGGTAGATGGGGTGTATTCATGAAGATAACCTAACTGGAAAGGGGAAGGGAACATTATTCCCTAATTATATAGTAGTGTCTGACTTTACATTTTTAAAGGGAGGCTAGACACATTTTGACAAATTCTTTGTTGATTGCCATTTGAGATTTGGTCCAAGGTGACAACATGATCCTGAAGGTTTCTTTGCTCTTTTCAGACAAATAATAAAAGTTGGACAATTTTCACATGAGTTCAATTTCCCTAAGGACCTGATGAGGAATGAATTTGATTTAAATAGACAGGAATTGAACAAGGAAAATTGTATAGCTTATAGTAAGCTACTAGATATTGTGCATGAAATAGATTTAACGTATGATCTATTGATGGAATTCACTCCATACCACAAGAGAATTTTATTTTTTAATTAAGAATTTCAAGGAGATAATAGACACCTTGACAACCAAAAAGATAAATTTAAGGCTAAGTCTAGATATGCAAGGACAAAGTGATATGCTAATTGAAACAAGGCTAGTATGTCAGCCTACAGAAAGGTGGTCCATCTATAGGAGGAAAAGGGATACTGACAATGATGAGGAAGAAGTAGACAGAAAGAGGAAGAAAATCATGAAGGTGCCTTTATGACCAGGCCCAAAATTCAAAGTACTTGGGGCTGTCAAAATCATTGAATTAAAATCTTCACCAAAGCATAGTCCCCCATCACCACCACCTTAGCCAAGCCCTAAGAGGCAAAGAATTGATCACCTACCTAAGGATCTCACAGATGAAATTATTGTTACTGATCAAGACATGCAAGTTGGTATGTCGTCCCCTCCTAGGTCAGCTGAATTGGTTCTATCTGATTTGGATATGAAGGGTAAGAGTGTGCAGGATGCAAAAATAGAGGCTTTCAAGGAGTTCTTAGATGATAATGAATTTGTAAAGACTCTTGTATTCTTGCAATTGGCATGGAGGATGAAATTTGAGAAATATCAAAATAAATGCAAGGAGAGAAAAGAACTAAAGCCTGACAGATTAGATCAGGAGAATGATGAAGTGAAAGCTGAACTAATGGAAGAGTTCAAAAACATCACTCCAGAAGAAGGAAGACAACTAGTGAATCAGGCTGGTGTTTTGATTTTACCTGAATGACACATCGCAGATGTAGTGGTTTTCAATGCCATTATGAAGTCCAAGAATCCTTTTCAAGATTCTAAAGAAGAAGTTAAGGCAGCATTACAAAACTTAGTCTTCAGTGAAGAATATGAGACCTTGGCAATTTGGGCATTGGCTCCAGAAAGAAGAAAGCCAAACATTACTAATATTAATCCAAATTTCAAAGGAGGATTAATAATAAAGAGGGCTTCGGAGACTACAACAACTAAAGCCACTAGTTTAACTATGAATGTGGCCAAGTTGGCCCAAAAGACTATTGAAAGGGAGGAGGCTGAAAAAAGAGCCTAATGGAGAAGTATAACATTTTAATTGAAGAATATAGTAAAATGCAACAAAGGTATGTTGAGCTGAAAATTGAAGTAGAAAGGTTCAAGTATAGACATACTGGGGAAACATCCAATGCTCCAAGAACCAGCACATCACCTCCCATAGCAGGGTCAATGCCTCCTGCTTCTCCAAATGTTTCTACACCAGGGTCTCCCATTCAAAATCTTGCTCTTACCCCTCCTCTAGAACAAGTTGATGAACAAATAGAGTGCTCTATTGATCCAACAAAGAGGTAGCTCATGCAGGAAATTGATCAATTACAAACATCACTAAGGGTGAAAGACGAGGGTTTTCTTTCAAAAGAAAAATAAATTGTTACTCTTGTTTTGGAGCATTTAAATGAAAAGGTGGATAATAAACTACACTCTATGCATTCTTTGTATTCTTTTCTATTTGAAGCAATAAATAATATTGATATGGATTAGGGGATAGTGATTCCAATAATTCAAAATTGGATCCCTAGGGAAAATAATCTAGATGTTATGAATAAAGCCTCAAGATTTGATGTAAATAACAGGCCCCAATCATTGTAGCCTACTTATATATTAGTTAAATCACTGCAAGGTTTTCAAACCTTACCAGATGATCTAAGTAGGAAGATTAGGGAATTGGTAAAGAACTTCAATGATTGGAGTAACACACTATTACCTGATATAACTGATGAGCAGGGGGAAATCAGAACACTCCAACAATGGCAGGATCAAGCAAGTATAGTCATCAATAATCAAATTAAAATAATTTGTGATGACTCAGATTATGATTTGTTGGTAAATTGTATGGATAAGATTATTGGTACCGGCTCATTTTTGGAATCTTTTGAAAGAGATGCTAATCAGGTAGCGGTAAAGTATTTTCCTTATAGTACAAAGATAAAAGAGGTGATTGATTTTGACTGGCCAACTAACAAAGAATACCAGAGGTGGGTGGCTAAGTATTTGAATGATGATGAGTAAAAAGAGTGGGCTACCGACAGGTGGCAAATCAGATGTTGTGGTTACAGCGTTTTCAGCTTTGTATGGATGACTTTCTTGGTGTGGGTTTTGCGTGGTTTTTTGTTATTGCATCAACCTTCCTCTGTCGACATGATGAACGAGAATATGCTCTAGGATGATTCCTGTTGTAATAATTTTTTGAACAAGAATATTTTTCAAGGTGGTGGCTATTGTAACAAATTTTGGAATATCACCAGGTGCTCCAATTTACTAGTGATAGGTGTACATTTTGGCCTGGTGCTTGTTTGCTCCTTCATTTTCTATAAGAAGGATTTCAAGGCCAGAAGTACGAATTAGCAAGTTAGATAATTTTTGTCGAGGCTAGGTGAAGTTGCAAAGTGAATTGTAAAGTCTGATGGTTTTAGAGAAATGCAATTTAGGTTTCGAGTCATTATGTAATAGGTTTTGAGTTCATAGAGATTTAATGTTGTATAACAGTACTAGCATTTGAGTTGAAATAAAAATTTGAGCTCGTGTCTCTCCATTGTACATGAATATTTGAACTTTGAATGAAATAACTAAGGGTTGTTTTATCCATCTCACTATTTTGGTGTGTATGATTCTATTTTAGCTTTAATTCAAGGAATTAATCAAAATACTTGAATGGGATTATAGGTAGATATGTGTTGTATAAGGATTTGATAAGTAGTCCTGGGTTAGAATGCACATTGATGAAATTGTAATGCAATATTGTGAGGGATCTTATATGTGATGTATTAAATATGTTATAAACCTCTAGATGCTTATGAATTTGACTCCTGCAATGGATATATGGCACTGATCTAAGTTGTAATTATTCGTGTAGTTCATTATTTGTTTGTCTTTGCCTAGAGCTTGCTACAAATTGTAAATCATTGACTATCTTATAATACAATGGATTGTGTTTAGTTATCTTACACTCCAAATAGTTGATATTGTCTATGAACAGCCAATTCTAGTTGATATTATCTTATCATGTTGAGCTATTAAGTGATATCATCTGCTATTGTTAATGTTGTTTATAATAATGGTGCAGAGGTTGTAAACACATTAAGGGATCACCCTCCCAAGTCTTGCAGAGCCTAAAGTGTACGAGGCTTTTAAATTCCTCGTCAGTTGGTCCAAGTCCTTTAAGCCGCCTTCGATTGGAATTGGCAATTCCATAGGTATATTAGAAGACAAACTTGGTTACATTGTAAAAAGAACCAACATACACGTCAACCACTGAACAACCACCTCTACAACTGACTTTTTAATCTTTTATGATCACATGAAACATAAAACACACTAATTTCAAGGTTGTTAACATCATTATTGAAATATTTTAATTTTTTGACTTTCAAACATTAAAAAGTACATCATTAAATTAATTATGTAATGGCATAAAAATTAAAAAACATCATGAATTAATTATGTAACCACATAAGTCAAATATAATTCTATCAAGAAATTAATATCAAATAGATAATATAATCACATAACTTATACATTTCAATGTCATTAATCTTCTTCTTCATCCAACTCTTTGTCTGTATCATCCAATCTAGATTCGACATTGTAAGGATTGGTCATATCATCATCATCATCATCGATATTAGTTTCAATAATATCATCCACATGGATGTCATCTTCATGAACATTAACTCCTTCATCATCATCATCTAGTTCCTTCTCTTTGACATCTTCGTCAGGGACATCATCAACTAACCATTGATCCTAATCATCATCTACATCATCTTCTAGTTCTTCGGTATCTTCTTCTTCCACCACATTATATTTTATCGGCTTTCCTCTTGGATCATGTCTAACAACAAATGACCAACCCAATTTACCTAGAACCTCTATGTAAAATACCTTCTCACATTGGCTTGGAAGAACATAGGGCTCGTTTCTAGCTCACTCGATCAACCTTGTATTAACCATGGTAAATTCATTATCATGTTCAATAACAGTTCTTTCAGGATCATTTTCATTCAATCATAGCCTGTACCATAGGATGATGAACAAAATTAATCTGAAGGACTTAAAGTCACACTTAGGTATATCATCCAAAATCACATAGTATCAATTTTCTGAGATTTTTAGATGTATGTCACTTCTAGATGAAACATTAGTCACCTGAAAGACTGCACTTATACTAGAATCACAAGTTTTCTTCATGTCATCCAACATTTTGATTCAAAATTTACAACCATTGCACCACATAGCCTTGTGGTGTTTCACCTGCAATATGTCAAACATGTAAAAATTATTGCAATATCGTCAGTTGATAAACATATTTATTCTTGGTCGAATGTATGCAAAGAAAACAATCTCAAGAATATATACAATTAAATAATATGGGTGATTAATATATTTATACGTACCTATTTATCTCTTAAACCATATGCTAAATCAATTTCCCTTTGTGTAACATTGGAATCTCCATTACGATGAGATTCTTTAACCAATGAAGCCACACCTTCCCATGTTAATGCACGACCAGATTGTTGACATCGTTCAATCCATACCGTCATCCAATCAAGATTTTTGGCGACGTACAAATATAGTGCATCCCACTCTCGACCAATTGTACCAAAATAAATTGAAATTCACAAACGATGTATAATTAGTTAAATACCACAATATATGACCTTAATTTATAATTGATGTATATTGAAGATTAAAAATTAAATAAGTACAATATACATAAAAACCATATGTAAAATGCATTTCAATTAATCTCCATGACTATCTTATAATTACCTCTCACTTTCCTCAATCTACCTTTCCCCAACAGGTACTCCCCTTCGAATTTGTTAATGGAGTTGGGATACCAAATGCGATCTAAATGAATCTTTGTTGCAAACTTAGGAATATATTCACTAATGTACACCATGGTTTAGTATACCATATATCCCTCCACCATAGAACCCTCAGGATGTGCTTTTTGTCTAACCAAAATCTTTAAAAATTTCAAGTTCCTCTCAACCATCCACATTGACCTTGTGTGTACAGGTCCACACAATTCAATCTCCTCAACTTGGTGTATAAGGTAGTGTTCTTGTGCATTGAAAAATGTTGAAGGTAGAAACTTTTGCATTTCACACATTAGACAAAGAATTTTTCTCTTCCAATAATTTATATCTTCTTTATGGATTTCTTTAGATGATAGTCATCTACAAGTGATTCAAAGCACAAATATATTAACGATATTTAACAAAAATATATAGTATTACATAACAAGTAAAAAAAATGGAAACTATAAGATGTATACAGTGAATTGAACAAATCTCATTACTTACCTCATGTATTTTTCAAGATCATATATAAATTGCTTGACATTGTTGTCAAAGTTGTCTGGGAGAGATAGAGGTAGAATGTATTGTAACAATTATAAAATGATCTTTTCATTATTTTTCCAAAAGTAGTAAACATAATACACTGAAAAGTACATGCATTATACAAGTGTATTAATATACCAGAATAATTACCTTAATGAAGGTATGCCAATGATGCATTTTCATCCTTGACTCAAATTCACCTTTCTTTGTTATTATATTGTTTATGTTCGCAGTAAATCCTGTTGGAAATCAATTTTTTTGTATGACTTCTTTTATAGCATTGCTTTGCTGCTCTATTAATAACAAAGGAAGGGCACTTATATTACTTTGTTCTCCATCACTATTTAATTGAATGAAATTTTTCATTGCATGATTGGATTCCTGAATGTCACTACAAATTTTGACAATTTTTTCTTTGTCATGCCTTCCATCCAATATTTTCCATAACATTTCTGTTATATTCTTTCTGATATGCATTGTATCAAACAAATGCACAATTTGTAGCTGATCATAGTAGGGAAACATACTAAATTGTCTGGGATAACTTTTCAATCCCTATGGAAGCCAGCCATTAATGCCTTGATGACCTTCATGAAGCATATAAGTTAAACAAATTAACAACAACAATCATTGTCAATTACAACATGAGTAAACACAACACAATATAAAAATATAAATTCAAAACATATCATATATGATAGATAAACAATTTGATTTGATGTATAACCTTGACAATTAATTCTATTATATTCCAACTTCCATAGGTGAGGTGATATTCTTCATGGTTTTGGTGTAGTCTCCTCTTTCCCATTGAAAATATTTTTTCAGTAGTTCGATACTTATGATTTCTATGGAGGAAGTTCCTATACTCATCAAACACCTGCTTTCCTAAACTTTTGAATGATGAGATTTCATCTTTGGACCACAAATTGGACATGCAAATTTTCCCTTTGTTTGAAGACCTGCAAGATGATATATCATTGGATTAAATATGTCAATTTTTATAATTATATATAATGAATAGATTATTTTTAAAAAATTCATGATATCTACTTCATCAAATTAAATATTGTTAAAGTGAAGTCGAATATTATAACATACCACAAAAAAGTGTTAGCCCTGGGGCATCATGAATTGTCCATACAAGCATTGCATGGAATTGAAATTGTCTTTGTCCTATTGGTCTGGAGATGTCATACATAGTGATGCCAATCCATAACTTTAGTAACTCGTGATAAGAGGCTTGATATATACATTCATATCTTTAACTTGGTACTTACCTAGTTGAATGAACATAAACATTACATAATTATTATAACCATTTTACTGCAATATATATAAACAATGTACATGACTATTGAATGAAAAAAATATAAGTCATTATGCAACAAATAAGACAAATGAGATGCTACTACATTAAAGAAAATTGATGTAAACAAATACCTGGAACAATCATTGACAACATTATGTGCTCCCTCTTTATTGACATTCATGGAGGAATGTTATTATTGATAACAAAAGCAGGCCACACTGAGTAAATAGATCTCAACTCTCCAAATGGATTGACACCGTCCACTCCCAATGAAAGCCTGAGATTATGAGGTTCTTCTTTAAAGTGTGGCTATTTTTCCTCCATGTTCCTAAATGTAGAACCATCTGCAGGCATTCGAAGAATGTCATCTCCACTTTTATTCTGTGCATGGTAATCCATCAATTGCGCTGGGCTTTTGCGGGTAACTCAAATAATCATTGCATATGTGGAATAATGGGAATATAATGAAGAACCTTGCGAGGCAACTCCTTTTGTTAGTTGATCTATTCGACATTCAATTTCGATATATGACATTCGGCATTCTCAAGGTAAATACCATTGTTTATGATATATAATATGATCATTGGGACATGCATAGTGGTTTCCTTTGATACCCATTCTAATATCTTTCATAATGGCAATAGCAAATCTCTCAAGATGAGCGCAGGTAAAATATTTGATGGTGGTAACAAAAATTCACCAATCAATCTACAACAAAAAATAGTTTGTTCATATAAAGAATATAATGGTACATTTCATCTTTATTTACTTTCAGTGATCCAACAACAATTGCAGTAGATAAAAAGATTGCGTCCGTCCGTTCTACGAATGTTTCGAATCCCATGAGAGAAGAGTTGTTTCAGAGCCTTCATAAAGGGGCTCGTATGCCTTGTCAAGTATAGGTAAATCATGAACATCATCAAACTCATCTTGATCATCATGATCAGCTCTGCCACTAAATGTGGCATGGATCAATGTATTCGTACCATCATCTTCAACTGTGTTTTCTGGCGTATGATCATCTTCTTCTATAGGATCATTAACTTCATCTTCAATATTCACAGCTCCATGTTCATCTCGCTTGCAAAACCACATTCTTCGGGCCGTGATAATCCATATCATCTACCCTAGGGCACCCCACCTTTATATAATGATAGACACAATAAAACATGATCATGATCAAGTGATTATATATATATATAAATGTTAAAACAATATAAACATTTACAAATTCAATCAATATAAACACATATAATGAACAACTTACCAATGGACGATAATCATGCCCCCCTTCAACGTGACCATGCTGCCTTCAATTTTTTTCAGCTGTTGTGATTAAAATTCGTCTCGTCTTTAAGCCCTTGCAATTATTGCAAGGACAATAACATTTCCCATCACCCTTTCTTTTCAATCTAGCCCATAATCTATCAAGTGTCTCTTCATTTTCTTCTAGACTAATATTATCTAACATGATTTTTCTTTACCAAGCTTGACTATTTAGCTCTTCAAAAAATATCAAACTCACACTCCAATAATTTTTATTCATAGACAAGTAATATAATCTAATAATTTTGATATTTTACACCAAAAAAATTTAGCATGCAACCACCCTTGCAAAAGAGAAGATAGTCTAAAGTTAATGACCCTAAAAAACACTTTACAATGCTAATTCCAAAACTTATTAAATTCTAATTTTACTATGATTTCCAACCGTTAAGACTCCTAAAATCATAATATTGAACTTGATCACAAAATTCCTACAACAATGGAGGTAGCGAGCTAGTAAGAGCAAGTGATCCATTCAAGGAGCAACAAGTGAGAATCATTGCTAATGTCAATAATGATTTTTATCCTTTTAGTTAAAGATGCAATGTGTCACTTTATGACTTAGTATCCCTAGGCCCTCAACATTGAGAGAGCCCTAATAAAACAAATGTAGCATTGGTAAGAGAGCATTATTAAGGTACAAACCCTAGGCCTCCATAGAAACATAAACAATAACTATAGTGGATTAGTGAGGTTGCAATACCAGAAAGATTGAGACATTGTAGGTAATAACAAAATCTTGCAATCTAAAGATTGTAGCCAATAACAAGCACACTATGTAGCTTAGTGACATTTTTAAATGCAATCTATGGTAAGAAGAATGACAGTCACTTGAGATGTGACAGTCAAAAAGAGGCTAAGCAGTGACAAGATAATAAAGCTCAAACCTTGCATAGTAAAGTGGAGATTTTAACAGTGAGTTTCCTTACCCCCTTGCTGACCTTAAGGGTTTTTCAAATGCTTTTGGTAGTGTTAGACAAGGCAAATGCAATCAGGGAATGACTGTCCAAATGAAGTAACAGTGGTAATCATAGGTTCAATGTTTCTTCTTAGCCATTAATATTGTATAATGGAGGTAGTGGATTGCATGTTTGAGCAGTGTTTTGAGACTCACCAAAGATGGAAAATAGTGAATAATACCTTGTGGACTGTGAAGTAGTGTCAATAAGGTTGAAGATCTTAAGAACTACAATACCATGAAATAATGAGTCCCCTATAGTAAGTAGGCAGTCTATAGGGCATAGTTTGATTTTATAGAAGGATGCTCATGAAAGGAATCTTCAAGTGATAGTGAGTGAGTTGTTTGAGATTGCAGCTGAGGGTGCAATACCTAGTGTTAAAGTAAGTTAGCAAAGCAATAAATGTGTAAGAAAATCAAATCATACACAACAAATAATTCACAATGGTATCTTCCATAATGCCTTGAGTTTGAAGACAAAAATTTCATTGTATCTTCATGATGAAAGTGGTGACCTTAATGGTCAATCACTGGCAACCATGATTTTAAAACATGCTATTATGCTTATGGAGGCAACATTTTAAGCAAGGCAGTGAGTGGTGGTTTGGAACAATGGCAGGTATGAAGGACTTGCTTTATATACGCATACTATGCAGTCTAGCTTAAGACAACATTCTTAGAAGAGATTGAAGGTGGATTATGGAACTCAAGGGTTACCATGAAAAGGATTAAATCAAAGACTAAGATCTATTTAAAAGTCACGGTCATTAAGATATTAAAGATGTCACATGCAAAAACCTAGTAGCTAGAGTAATGAATACAGTGCCAAAGAGGATAGTGTGTTGGGGCAGATTTAGGAGATATCCACATTATCTAATTACAGGGAAATACATTATTTATTTATTTATTTAATTAAAATAAATCATTCTAAACCCTATATAGGATACATTGATACTTCAAAAGCCTCTGAAGGAATTTGAGATTATACAAATATATGTCAAGTAACATTCATAAGGTTTAGAAAATCTTGATCACTCTCTAGAATAGCCTATTAAACATGGGTTGTACTTGAATGCACTACATAATTGATATAACACAACCACTCTGCATATCAACCAAAGTTATAGGCTCTTTATTGCATCAAGAGGTAATCACTCTTTGATCATGCTATAATTACATCCTAACCTGTTAAACTTGAGACAACCTTAATGCACCCAATGATGATTGACACCTACATTATACAACCTGAATTAACTACATTATATGAGTGCCTCCATTTCTATCACAACATAGCCACATTAAACTTGGGTCACACATGAATGCATTATGTATTTGTTATAGCACAACTATACCACATGACCAATAGAGTTATGGATCACATAATTATAGTCACAAGAATATGTTCCTTGGTTGTAATCTTATAGTGATTCCACACAATAAAATATGGACATGAAATTCTCAAAACCCTTAACCACTAAAAATGAAATCTGATGAGATGTCGCTTTAAAATATGATTTTCAAACCTAGAACTACAAATCTGACTTCACAACTGAATTCTACAAAAAGACAATGACTACCCTCAACCTAGCGATATATTCTTGAATTTTTTCTAATTTTTCCCAAGAAAATCATTGTTAGTTCTCCACAAACTGTCTCAAGTAGAGCAAAACACTGTCGCAATAAATCAAGCATGAACTCACTTTTCTTTATGTTGGCCATAATTTGATTTTTTTAATTTTTCATGTTTGTCAAAAATTTGACGAAACTGATAGCCGACATTTTGACGAACCCCAAGTTCATCGAAATTTTGACGAACATTGGGGATAAACCTTCAAAAAATTGGAAATTACACATCAAATTTTACAAGCACCCGATGAACATCAAATTTTACATATTTCGTCAAACAGTTTTGTTGTATTTTGCAGTCAAATGTATTAGTGTCCATTGTTACAAATGAGTAGATTACTTAGTGTCCCACTGATACAATTAACATAAGAGAAGTATCAAATCCACATATACAGATGAGCTCTTTGAACTAGAAGATCCTAACATCATGAACATGCCGAGAAATCCCAACAATGTAAGATGCATGATCCACCAAGCCATGTGGTACCCGTAGGCCCAACCCCTATGCTAGGAGATAGTAAAAAGGTAACCAAGACAAACCTACTACCTCTAGACACAAGACACATACACAACAACACTGAACCAGTAAACACATAACATAAGGTTACATTGCTTCCAGAACCACTAAATCAAGTACAACCACTATACAATACAAACCAACTGACATTGTCATAGGAAGAGTGTCATCACAAAGGTTGCATTAGTTATCCTTAGGAGATCTTCCTAGGTCTCGGCCCCCATCTTAGGTTATCCTGGTAACGTCTCACAAAATTTAGCCCCACATGCACATCGGTGTGGAATTGATTATCTTTTAAGAATACAAGATAACGATCTTGTCATTCCGGGCCTTCCTGACTCATCTCAAGTCTAACACAAGCCCCTGAGCCAATGAGTGAGGCTAAATTATCAAGTTAAATGTATTAAGCTACCATTTCCTTTAATATAGGTTATTTAATTTCCACTGATTAAACTAACTCTCACACTAGTTGTCCTAGAACCACTTTGTGTCCCACCCCTGTTGAAATCCACTCCCCTGTTGACAACATAATAACTTATTCCACAACCCAAGGGTAGACAGTGCACTAAAACTAATAGTTCAAATAACCACCACATCTCAAGAGGTAACACATCCCTATGGATGTCAAATATTGAATCCCAAATATGTGCACTACCCAAGGAAATCTCAAAGGGTGAACAAAAGATACAACAACCCTTTCACAATTTATAATCTCTAGAAGACTTACATTTTCACTATAACAAATACTCCCCAATACACCATTACAGAAGTATACATAATTGAAATAAGCAACTCATCTAATTAAATAAACTACCATTAGGATTTCCTAAATCCAAATAAATCAATAACTCATATTTAAAATACATCATTTAACCATAATTCTAATTAATAAATCAACAATGAATTAACCCAATTGTTTAACTTCTAGTTTGACAATTACTCATAATATTCAACTTAAATTGTTTGCAAATGTGAACAGAAAAGAACACAGCTTAAAACAATTCAGGAAATTAAATAATCTAGTATTTGGATTTCCTAAATCCAATTAAATCAACACCTCAATACCTACAATTATTCAAATTAAATATAATTCCATTTACAATAATAAGGTTCAAATAAAATAAAACTATTTATTTAACTCCAATTCCATAGTTTCGTATAATAATAAAATCAATTTCTCTATTACAATCATTGTATTATAAAATCCTCTACTTGTACATTAAACATTTTAATAACACAATATCTATTTAAATATAAATCAACTTTCTCTTTTAAGTCATTTAATTTTAAGACTTACTAGTCCATGCATTTGCATGCTTATATTAAAAATATACTTCCATTTACAAACCATAAGAAATCAAAATTAGTTGTTTAACTCAAATTTCACAAACACATAAATAAAAATCTCAATCTTTCTATTAAAATCATTTTTATTATAAAACACCTACTTGTGCATTGCATGCACTAATAACAATAACAACTATTAAATGAATACATTTAATATGTATCCATATATAATTATATATACATATAAAATATATATAAATTATTAATTATAAAAATAATTTTACTTTTCCAATTAACATTATAAAGTATCAACTTAATGAATTAACCATTTTAAATAAATATATTTAAAGATATATTTATTTATTATTTAAAAATTAAAATACAATTTCCAAAATATATAAATACATATATATATATATATTATATATATAATATATATTATAAATAATATATATATATTATATAATATATATGTAACATATATATAACATATATATAAATATTTTACATATATTAAAAACATATAATAAAAAAAATATGAATCACATAACAAATTGGGGCGACAAAATTGGCACCTAAAGGTTTCAAGCACAATCAAGCAAGGTTGGCTGTGGGGCGCGACTCACACAACCGAATCCCCCATTTGGGAGGGCACAACCCCTATGGGAGCAGCATTGGCACTGCCTCCACAACGTCGGCTCTCCCCAATGGGGTGTCAGCGCTAGGAGTGAGCCCAACACTTCCCAATATAAATTTTTAATATAATATTTTTTAAAATAAATAAATAACCAAAACCAGTGAACACTCAATTTTGTCGTATGGAATAAATAATTTCCATTTTAGATTTTCTATAATATAAGTTTCATAAAATGATTTCTACAAAATCTTGCGTATACAAGCATATATTTATATTTATATGTGTATGTATATATTTAAGAATATATACATATATATATAAATGTGTATATAATTAAAACAACAAAACTGATTAATTGCTCAAGAAGATGAAATTTTAGCAAAATGTTTTCTACAAAAAAGAATATTTCCAATTTTCATAGAAAGAATTTTTCTACAGTTTTGATTTAATTTCAATAGAGGTTCTACAATTTAACGATAATTTCCTTCAGGGTAAATCCATTTCTAAAACTCAATTTAAACAAAGGATCTAAAATATTTTCTATAGAGGCTGTAAATATTCACGACAATCTTTTAAAACAAAAGCTTCTACAATAAAAGAAATCATTTTCTACATAAACCTTTCCAATTTGCAAAGCAATAATAATTTAAAAAAAAAATTCAATTTAAATTCACAAAACAATAAAGAACCTATTCTAGAAAATTTTGTTGATTTGAAGTTTGATGCAGAGCTTCTCTTTAATCTCCAACTTTGCCAAAGCTTCCTCCAGAGGAATTGTCACTTCCTAGAGAATAGAAAACAATCTAGAACCAAGAATGCAACAAAACTAGATTCTCTAAACTTATCTAAGAGCTTCTAAAATTAAAATTCCCAAAATCTCAAAAACAATTCAACCCTCTTCAACATCCTCTCTTTCTTTCGTGAAAACAACTTCATTTCTTTCAATTTCAATAATTCTCTTCGAGAATCAATTTTCAACTATAGTAGTAAAATATCTTCTAACTTTTAGTTATCAAAACAAATATCTTTTCTACAACAACCACGTATATTTCCAAAGATATTTTCCAAATAATATGCATTTGAAATTTAAATAACTTGTTTATTTCAAATCAAATTTAAATCTAATAATAATAAAATCACTTTATAAAATAAATAAAATTAAACAAATTTATCAACTATAAAGCCTCTACATCAATAATCTTGATTAATTAAATACCCAAACATAACATTTAAATTAATCCTCACAATTAAACTTTGCACAAAAAATAAAATAACAAGGCAAACGTGGATAAAGAATGTGACCAATACATGGACTGATGACACACTGTACTAGGGTAAATTTTTGACTAGGTTAACCCATTACTATTTCCCAATCAACATTACTGTTGGGTAGTGGACACGCTCAGACCTACGAATCCAGGTGAAGTTGTTATCCTGTACTTGCAAACCTACCAACAAAGCATATTTCGTACATGTATCGAGATAATAAATCATACAAGTTGTACCATGAAGAGAGAATCACATAAATCACAAGGAACCTATAAGAAAGTGATGCAATATCGTTCTCTTCACCAATACAATGTCACATCAACTGACAAGATAAAATATCAATTAAACTCCAATGAGCCTATATAGCAATATCATCTCAAATAAACATCTATATAAACATAAAGCATTTCACTCATAATCACCATGCATATATTGTATCATCACATCAATAAAGTTCTATCATCACTCCACTGTCAGTGATTGAATAACAATCACATAAAATATGGTCTATCAAAGTATCTGAACTGTCAGAGAAAACATAGCAAATCGGAGGGGTGTTACAATTAAAGCCACCATTTCATATACTTCTACCTTAATCCCAACATTACAAGTTGTAGTCATTCAACCATGTTGACAAATATTTGTATATCACTTTTTTATGTATACATATCCAAGCTTCATGTTTGAATTGTATGAATCACCTAAAAAAAATAGCTTAATTGTTCTCTTTGGTGTATCCACATGTATTGCAATATAACATATAATAAAAGGTTTTAGAATTTGGATGCTGGATGTTACTGGAAGATCCAAAATTGGGGTTCTTGGCTAATGCGGCAGTGAGGAAAAAATTGAGGCTTCTTGTCGTGGGGGAGACCATACACTCCCCCACTAAGGTTGGTTTTGTTGTAAGTACCCTTGGCTCTTTGTTTATCTTCATTTTCTTCGCCTTCCTTGTGTTTTTCCTGCATTTGTGTGGCATATTTTTGTGTGTTTTCTCTCCCGCTAGAGTTGTTTTGGTGTGTCTCTTTAGCCCCTCCCTCCATTGATGGAGGGGGGAACTGTAATACCCCCATGTTGTTGATACTATTTGCTACTATTTTTTACTCTTATGTGTTAGTGTGATACTGGTTTTTGATGGTGATTAGTTCACCGACTTGGTGTGTGTGGATGCATAGTTTAGTTGACTGCTACATTTGACATTATTATGATGATTTATGATACTTTATGTGGTTTTTAGATTATTTGATTATGCAATGGTTTTTTCTTAATATTATATATGTCGATGTTGTGATTCTATGATGTTTAATTTGGTTTCAGTAATACATTATGATGTAGTGGTTTAGTAATTAGTTTATGATGTGATCAGTTAGTTAGAATTGTTACTTTACATCTAATGTTGTATTTGTTAGTATAGCTTAGGTAGAGGACAGTGTAGCACCACTCGTTTACGAGTGTCCTGCTATGCTACAATTCCTTCTCACGATATCATGTGTTCAATTTTATATATATATATATATATATATATATATATATATATATATATATATATATATATATATATATATATATATATATATATATATATATATATACATGTGTTACTTGATGTTTATTGGTATGCAGGATTTACAGGAATAAAGTCTCGATTCCACCTGCTTCGGCAAGATAGGGCGAGCATTAAATTAACCCAATGGGTACAATGTTGAAAAAGGGAGTTGATTAGGAAGTGTCCCCATCCCAAGTCTGTCATTCCGTTGTGAGTTTGTTGTGTCATGATTGAGGTTTTGTCCTTGTCATTGTGTAGTTGATCGTTGATTAATTATTTTATTTATGGTTAGTGGTAATTTAATTAATCTTATTTTATAAAATTAATTAATGTTTTCTTGTTGCTTTAATTAATTGTAAGTTAGAAAATTGTTGAATTTAAAATATATTGTAAATTAAAAAGTTATTTAATTAATTAAAAGTGAAAGTAATTAATTTAAATTAATAATGATGATAATTATATATTATCTTTTTCTTGATATTAAATTAGAAAAATATGTAGGAATATCTTGAGAAAATAATTAACTTTTAATTAAAATTGTGAGATAAGTGTGTTTTTAAAAGTAGGAAAAGAACCAATGATTGAAGAGGATTTTTGAGGAAAAAGATGAGAGCTTTATTGATTATTATTTATTTCTATTATGAGAGTTTTTGCACACACAGAGGTTTTTTCTTGTTTTTTGGGTCTATAAAAGAAAAGAAAAATAGTTCCTTTTTGGTTTTTGGATAAAGAATGCGACCAATACATGGACTAATGACACACTATACTAGGGTAAAGTTTCGACTAGGTTAACCCATTACTATTTCCCAATCAACATTATTGTTGGGTAGTGGACATGCTCAAACCTATGAATCTAGGTGAAGTCGTTATCCTGTACCTACAAACCTACCAACAAAGCATATGTCATACATGTATCCAGATAATAAATCATACACACCATGAAGAGAGAATCACAGAAATCACAAGGAACCTGTAAGCAAGTGATGCAATATCATTCTATTCACCAATACAATGTCACATCAACTGACAAGATAAAATATCAATTAAACTTCAATGAGAATATATAGCAATATCATCTCAAATAAACATCTATATAAACATAAAGCATTTCACTCATAATCACCATGCATATATTGTATCATCACATCAATAAAGGTCTATCATCACTCCACTGTCAACAATTGAATAAAAATCACATAAAATATGGTCTATCAAAGTATCTGAACTGTTAGAGAAAACATAGCAAATCGGAGGGGTGTTACAATTAGAGCCACCATTTCATATACTTCTACCTTAATCCCAACATTACAAGTTGTAGTCATTCAACCATGTTGACAAATATTTGTATATCACTTTTTTATTCACACATATCCAAGCTTCATGTTTGAATTGTATGAATCACCTTAAAAAAATAGCTTAATTGTTCTCTTTGGTGTATCCACATGTATTGCAATATAACATATAATAAAAGGTTTTAGAATTTGGACGCTGGATGTTTCTAGAAGATCTGAAATTGGGCTTCTCGGCTGATAGGGTGGTGAGGCAAAAATTGAGGCTTCCTGTCATGGGGGAGACTGTACGCTCCCCCACTAAGGTTGGTTTTGTTGTAAGTACCCCTGGCTGTTTGTTTATCTTCATTTTCTTCACCTTCCTTGTGTTTTTCCTGCCTTTGTGTGGCATATTTTTGTGCATTTTCTCTCCTACTAGGGTTGTTTTGGTGTGTCTCTTTAGCCCCTCCCTCCATTGATGGAGGGGGGATCAGAGCATTCAGAGCCAATCCCAGTAATTTAGGGATGAGGCCTTGTTGGTGAGTCTGCTAACTTGATGCCAAAGACTTTCAAAGATTCCCTGACTAACAGTGAGGTTGTGATTCCAGCGGAGGCTTTCTTTCTTCTCGACAGTCTTGGCAGGAATGGAGCGGCAGTAGGTAAGGCCTCACTTGATCCCCTTAACAATCTTGTCATTTCTCCTAATCAAGGATTAAAAGCAGTTATTTCATCGGAAAGAACCAGATTAAAAGATGTTGCTATTTTTTTTGTGGCCGTGGACTCAAACAAGATCCTAGCCAGGAAATTCATTGACGAATGGTTCTTAAAAATGTGGGAAAACAAGCTTTGCATCCATGTTAGATTCTACCAAATGATAGAAAAAGGCATGTTTGTCATTTTCTTAGCAAATAATGCCATGCAAACCGAGGTTCTAGATAAAATTTATTGGAACCTAGGTTGGTGCTCATTTAGGGCCCTTCCCTAGTCCCCAGCAGCTATAGCAAAGGAAATCCTTGCGCTATCCTGCCCGCGATGGGTTATTTTAAAAAATCTGCAACCCAAATTTTGGAAAATAATTCCTCAAATTCTTGCCCCGATTGGCTTAGTGGTGAAAATTGATGATATCAAGGTCACGTTGCCTCACCTAGATGCTCAGGCCTTGGTTTCTCTAAACCCTAGAATTGACATCCCTGACAACATCATTATCCAAGAGGAAGATATGCGATGGGTATGCCCTCTAGAATTTTTGGGAGGGATTACCTCATGTTTTCTCTGCTGCAAAGATAGGCATATTCGAAAGAACTGCCCACTTACTAGAAATAAGGGAGTTTGCATGAAAGTTGGAGATCTGCATGGGCACAAAAACCAATCAGACGCTAATTGTGAAAGTAGGACGATGGCTGACAATGTGCAATCTAATGTTTCCACTATAGACATTTTGCAACTCGAACTGTCATTCAATGGCTCCAAAAATAACACTAGGGCTTCATGGGTCAACCCAATGGGTGGTGATGGAAGTGTTGGTAATGGTCATCCTAAGGGAGGTGATGACCCTCAAGACAAGGGCCCCTCAATCCCGTACCCATGCTTTTGAAAGACTCCAGATGAAAGTTTGTCTCTCTAATGCCTTTGATGCACTCTCACAAGAGACGCTTGAGGCATTTGACTCCCCTAGGGATAGGGGAAAAATATTACCTCCTTCACTAGCCCAGTACATTGCTAACAACCCTAAGTTGGTTGGCAGGCTAAACGCCCAACAGTTAGCTATGAAAGATATCAGGCTAAGAATAAAGGAGAACCTTGCTAGCACGTATGATTATAGTAGCCCCCCAAAGGTTGAAAGCTTCCAATTAAAAATGAATCTAAACCAGTTCAGCTTTGATTTTTCTAAGGATGAGGTTAGGGCTAGTAGTTCCCTTGAGAATAGAGAAGAGCCACCTCAAATAGTGGTTGAGGTTGCCAAAGGAGGTGGGGCTTTGTTACCCCCCAGTATTTCCAAGTTTTCCTTAGTCTCTGAATCTAACAAAAAGGTTCAAAATCCAAACTTGGGGGATCCACGAGAAGAAGCCCCATCCATTTTTTCCTCTATAGGCCAATTAGCCTCATTCGAGGTGGCTCTTCCCGATTCCCAAGGATAAACTATTAACCCTAATATGGTCCCTAATGGCAGAAATGACAACATTTTGCAAGAATCTGAAACCAATTCCAATTGGGATCTAAAGTCTAATCTAAATGTGAATGTTGACTCTATTAGAAACAAAGAAAGCTTTGAGAATAATGATAACCTAATATTAAAAAAGGAATCAGCCTGGGCCAAAGGATGCAAATCTGAGGAAGATGGCACTGAGAGCCAGGAACTCCAAACTCCTAGACCTAGAGAAATGGGCCAGGAAGGCCAAGGAAATTTAGTAACCCTGCTAGGGGTGGTAAAAAATATGGACCTTCCAAATGTAAAAGAAAGAAAACAAGTACTATAATCCAGTTCCCTCTCCCCAAGAAGCTTGAAACTAAGGATAAACTACCTAAATGCTTTGACGAATTTAGAGGAGAGCAAGAGGAAACCCCCATGACCTTTGAATATGAATCTTAACTACATATCCTATAATGTTCGAGGCCTAAAGTCCCCATACCGAAAATATGTTATAAGGTGTTTCCTCAACCTAGAAAAGAATAAGGACTTTGTCTTGCTTCAGGAAACTAAGGCCACTAGTTTTAGTTTGGAAACAACTATGAAGTTCATCTAGAATAGCTCCAAGTCCTTCTCGAACTTGCATGATAAGGGTAGGGGAGGCGCTACCATTTTGGTTTCCAACCAGTGGGTGCAGCATGTGACTGGAAGTGGCTCATCTTCTTGCAACAAGGTGGTTTGGGTCACTATGGAAAAGGATGGCCTACAATTCGGTATCTGCTCTGTTTACGCACCTAATGATCACAAGGAAAGATGTAGGCTTTGGAAATAGTTGGCCAAGCTGCAAGACATCCCCTAGATCTTTGGGGTGATTTCAATATCATTGAAAAGGGGAAGGCAACTGGGGTGGTATAGACATGACATGGAAGGGTAATGAAAAACACTTCTAGCTTAGACTCAAAAATAAGCTAAGGCTTGTTGATCCAATAGAAGGAAATAAAGAGTAGTGCAAATGGGTATGGTTCTCCTGGTGTAATGCCCAGAAGGGTGGGGCCCAGATTTATTGTAGACTTGATAGAATCTATGCAAGCAGGGACTTCTTCAATTTTTGTCCTAATAAAGAGGGGGTCAAGGTGCAAGTATATCCTTACACCCTCTCAGACCACCATTTGATAAAGGCTAAAATCGATTCTTGTCAAGAATATTCTTTGGTTACTAGGAAAAAAGATGGATTTATGATAAACACTCTCTTACTGAAAAATGTTGACTGTCAATATGCCATTGCCTCCCTCAGAGAATTAAATAAGTGGTTGTTGAAAGATGCATCTGCTATTGAGATATGGAATGCCAATGTGGAAGGATGGAGAACCCTCTTCCAAGTCATTGGTAAGAAATGTGCCCTTGACGGTAGAAGAATGGAGAGGGAGTTACAAGACTGCCTCCTTGAGGCCAAAGCAAGGCTATCACGCTAATGATGAAAGGTTGTGTGAGGTATTAAACATGGCCAAGGAAAATTTTAGAAGAATCCAAACCCAAAAGATAAAAGGTCAAAAGGTTAGGGCTAAACTTAATTGGCTCAACTGTGGTGATAAAGGATCCAAGTTTTTCTCTAACTTCTTAAAGGAGAAAAATGTTAGGGAGCAGGTGGGGAAAATATGGGATAGCTCTCAATTATGCTCAAACCAAGAGGACATTCTCACTCATTTCATAACTATTTTAAGGATCTCTTATCTTTAGAAAATGGGAATGTTGGAGGTTAGGCGGCTAGAGAGCTCATTGAGGGACTCATCCCCAAAAAAATTGGTCAAGAAGACTCCATTAAACTAGGTGCTGATATTTCTAAGGAGGAGATGTTGGCTGCCATTAGGTCCATGAACAATGATAAATCCCCTAGGTGGGATGGGTTGCCTATTGAATTCCACAAAGTTTTTAGTGATTTGGTGTGTGATGACCTTTTACATGTTTACAAAGAAGCCCTAGATAGAGGATCCTTGGGAGAGAGTATCAATAGAGGCATTATTAAACTCCTCCCAAAGGGTGGTGATAAAAATTTGATTAAGAATTGGTGACCAGTTACTTTGTTGAATGTCTCTTACAAGGTGTTAGCCAAATTTATTTCCTCAAGGTTGGTCAACATCCTGCCCAAGTTCATCAATAACACTCAAACAGGCTCTATAAAAGGTTGATACATCCTTGAGAATCTGATTACTAGCTGGGAAGCCCTGGATTGGGCTAAAAATTCTACTCAGGAATCGGCAATGCTTCTTCTAGACTTTGAAAAGGCCTATGATAGAGTGGAATGGGTCTTTCTAAGAACCGTCCTACAAGCATTTGGTTTCTCTAATAAATTATGTGGCATGGTTTCAAGACACCCTTTTGAAAGACACCACAGCTCAAATTGACATAAACGGCCCACTGACTAAAAAAATCTCTCTTCAAAGGTCTATTTGACAAGGATGACCTCTTGCCCCATCCCTATTTTTCATAGCATCTGATGCTCTTCATTATCTGCTAAGGGACCACACTTTCTCTCCCAAAATAAAAGGAATTGTGCTCCCGAACCAATATGAACTTTTAAATGTTCAATTTGCAGATGACACTTCTATTTTTCTTGAGCTTAAGCAAGGCAACATAAACTCCTTAATGGGAAAATTGAACCTTTTCTATCATGCTTCTAGAGCTAGGTTGTCCAAGACCAAGTCAACCTTTCTAGGTTGGAATGAGGACCCTCCAAATTCGCTTGCCAGCTTTGGGTTCCAATGGGCAGGTCTCCACAAGCTGGTAAAATACTTGGGAATCATATTTGTTGTCAATCCAGATTTAAAAGAGATGTGGAACTAGATCAAAGAGAAGCTGGAGAAAAAGCTGAGAAGTTGGGATAGGCAATATCTTTCTTTGGCTAGCAGAATTCAAGTCTGTCAAAAAATCTTATCTTCTTATAGCATCTATTTTGTGCTTGTATGGTTTTTCAGCAACTATCAAGTGAATGATATCCAGAAGAGAATTAGGAGTTTCCTATGGTTTGATGGCAAGGGAAAAAGAAAGAGGCATTTAGTCAAATGGGACTACTATTGTTTGAGAAAATATCATGGTGGCATTGGGTTAAAAGACCCAAGGCTGTAAGGAATCGCTTTGGCAGCTAAATGGATTCTTAAGTCTCTTGACAACAATGAACCTTGGAAGGTTTTAGCTAGAAATAACATTCTCATGGTTGTTCCTCAGCAAGCATCCCATGGTACCCATTGGTTCAGTTGTCTTCAAAAGCCTCTGGAAAGCCTAGGAGCTCACGAAGCATAATGCTATGAATAGGTTGAACAATATAACTCTCAATAACAACTCCAATTGTAACCTGCATAGCTCCATTTGGTGGAATTTAGAACATAAAGGTAAAGCTCTTGCTCTGTTGCAAGGTTGTTTTTCCAAAAGCTGGAATGTGAAAGGTATTGCAACCTTTGCGGGTATTCTTAAAGCTAGGAATTCCTCAAGGAGAAGTTTCATTTTCCTGTCTCCAACTTTAGAACCTATTCGGTCTTAGTTGAAGCTTGCTAGGAGACATTTTTTCCTAATAACTCTGATCCCATCTCCTTCCCTAAAAATGATTTCACCTGGAAAGATGGCTCAGCATTCACCAACATTAAAGCCAAGACCATCTATAATGATTTGGTAGATAACAATTTTATGGTTCAGTATGTAAATTTGTGTTGGGATTTGAATCTTGATTCTAAAGAGTGGTATAAATTTTTGTCATTTGTATGGCATCACTCTATGGAACCCAAGAAAGCATGCTTTAGATGATTGTGTTTAATGTAGAAGCTTCCCTATAAATCTAACCATGAAAGTGTTGAAATCGTCAGTATCTACAAGACTCTAGAAACTATCAAACATATTCTTTTTGAATTTTTTTATGCTTAGGAAATATGGTACTTATTCTACCATAAGCTGAAGGTCTGGAGTAGCAATGGTAAAATCAATTAGCATGATATTATGTTTTGTAATTTCAAGCTCAAGTTTGACTGTAAGCTATTTTGGCATTTCTTATCCAATGAGATCATGTGGCATTTTTGGAAGGCAAGAAATGATGATAAATTTAAGGGTATCAAGAGGGTACTTACTGAGTCTTGCAAGAGACTCACTTTCTACTCTGTTGCTCTGCAGGTTTCAACTCTTGTGGAGATCTCAATGGAGAGATTCTTGAAGTCAATAACTGAAGGTGTTGCTAACAATAACAGAGAGGATTTGAGAAGTGGACCCGCCTGTAGGTTGAGCTTGGAAGAGACCATGTTGTTCCAGCAGACATTTGATGAGCTCCAGAGAGAAATTGATGAAGCTGCAAGCCCAGAAAGACAGCACGGCCCCCAGTAATTGGACCCCCAAGGAGAAACAATGGTGAACCTTGATATTGAAGAAGTCAGCAATGAGGAGAATGTAATCAACACTATGTATTGTTTATGCTGATTTTAATAGCAGCAACCTGTGGTACTATTAACAACAATTTGTAATGTCTATGCTGGTTTTGAAAACATCTGGTGCTTTTTGGTATCTTTCATGCTGTGTAAAGTACTGATGTGATATATTTCTTGTTATGGAAATTCTTTGATGTTGTACTGATCCTAATGTCGGATAGGCATATTCATGATATGTAATGGACCTTAAACTATATTCAATACAAAAACATATAATAAAAAAAATGTTTTAAAAACATTAAAATGTTGGATGTGTATTTTAAATACTTTGAACTTACTTTAACATTTTCAATAATTTATAAACCCTTCCCTATCTTCAATATTGTTTCACTCAATAATTACATAAAATATGTGCATTGTTATTCTTACTACTACTTTCATATTTGTGATTATTTGTTATATTTTATACAAGTCAATTTAATTTTCTTCTCTTCTAAAATTTTCAACACATTGGTTGGAGTAGTAATCTCACATGAAATAATAATATTAGTATCTCTAATAAAAATGGATTAATAAAATTAATTATAATTTTTTTCTAAATAGGTAAAATGCTTATTATCAAACATTTAGGTAAAATATGTATTCATTGCATCAATTGTTTGAAACCAACAAATTTATATATTTAATGTAGAGAGGTATTCTACAATGACAAAAAGGTCTAGAGTTAATGACATGAGTTTACTAGCAAAAATTCTTATCTTTTATATTAAATTTAAGAGTTATTAATATCTCAAACTAATAATATTTAATAATAAATATGATATATTCAAAGTTGCTCCAAATTTAAATCTCTCAACAATTTTTATATAGATGTATTTAAAATATCTACGTTGATAAAATTAATATTTGAAATAGTAATATATCTTAAATAATTTAAATCTTCCATCATTATTAATTATATATGTATTAATCACAATAATAAATATATCAAATACTAACCTTACAAAATTAATAGAATACTTCATTCTAATTTTTATATAAAAAATAAAATTTTAATCATGAACCAAAAATTAATTATGTGTGGTAAATTTAATAATAGTTATGTATATTGTTGTTTAATAATGTTCTTCTAACTTTTCCTAATTCCTTATAAGTTTAATAATATAACTTTCCTCCTCTTGTATCTTTGCAATGAGCCATAAAATGTATAATTTTTATTTTAATTATAATTAAAAGAGAGGGTGGTGATGTTTGTAAATGAAATAGTTTATCTTGGAGGTAAAGTAGTTATGGATAATTAAAGAAGTTTGGTAGGTTCGGTGAACAAATTTAGTTAGATTTTGAAAAAAAGTTCAAAATTGATTTTTAAAATTAGTTCATTTCAATTGTTATTTTAGATAATCTGGGTAGTGGGTTCAATTCCTGAACTCTTGATTCCAAGATTTAAAAATGTTTAAAAAAAAAAAAAAAATCTCAGAATAACTGCGGATTTGTTGCCGACACCAAATATTACTCTTCTGTTCTGCAAATATTAATGAGTTTAGAGAACAGAAACGGTCCTACACACAGGACTTTTATAAACTTTCTGCGTGGGCAATTAAATTTTCAAACCTAGCTGACACGTTATTTAGACCACGAAAATAAAACTCATGGACCTTGCACTGGTTTTATTTATTTAATTGATGATTCGATTTTGTTTTGTATTTTATTCAGATTTGATTCCGTTTAAATTTTTAAATAAAAGTTGAACCTAAAAATTTAGACGCAGGTGGTGCAAACAAACTGTATATTTAGCAAATTTCATTTTGTACTTTCGGCCAGTGGTTGGTTCTTTTCAGACCTGTTCAACGCAATTTTCTTGAATCGACATTTTTATTAACATTCATGAAATTTACGAATCTTTAGCAACAAAAGAATTTTTTTAAAGGGAATTGTGTGCTCTCCAAAAAGAGCCCCAAAAAGAATTTGAAGTATTTACAGAAAAAATTATCCACAGAAGCTGTGGGTATAACGCCAGATTCTAGTAAGAACGCTTGACATAATGCAAATGGATTGTGTGCTCACATTCTGGATCATGTGTATGGGCGTTGAAAAGTTTGAGTAGCTTAGTTGCTTTATCCTTTGTTCTATCAGAGCATCCCACCTGCATTAACACCAACAGCTTGTCAAAGGCGCCTGCATGCACCGCCTCCACCACCGCTCCACCGTCCGAGGAATTCTGACAAATATTCCACAAAATAGAAACTGCCAATTGGCTCGCCAGATCGGATACCCTCAATATTTTCTTAGCAATTACGGCTACAGTTAAAGCATGCCCACATGCAGCCAATCGGCCTTCCGTACAATTGCAAAGGATATCCAGCGCCAACAATGCCCTCTCACAAATGCTCCTCTCTGCCAGTACAAGCATCTCCACCAGAAGAGGAACAGCCCCTGCTTCCACGACTTTGCTCCGGTATTTTTTCCTCAAAGCAATGTTGTAAATGCTTGTGAGGCTTGCTTTGGTCGCCGCTGGGCATATGGGCTCTCTCAGTAGCTGAACTAACCCCTCCGTGAGTCCCTCTGTTCCCCCTATCATATCCCTGTACTTATCCTTGGAAACTATTTCATGAAGAAGCGCAACGGCGCTGTTCTTTGCATCCGGATTGCTTTCTCCAAGAATGCAAATAAGGCAAGCAATGGCGTCGGGCATGACGAGCAAATCCAGGGCCTGAGAAGTCAAGGGGAAAGTCATAGCCAGGGCCCCTAAAGCCTCTTCGCAAATCTCCACAGACTGTTGCGACCGATTCAAAGACCGTGCGCTGTGTTTGGCAAAAACGGATGCGAGAACAGAGGATGCATTTGACGAGACAATGCATTTTTTATTCCTGTCGCTTTCCTTGCCCAGTCTTCGCAACTTACGTATCGACTCAATCTCGCCGGCTGAAATCTCCGCCAGGATGGCATTGAGGTGGGCGGCATCGAGAGGCGCCTTGGGCGTAGGAATTCGTTCGACTCCTCGGGCACTGTTGGCCACGCACCAATCCTGAATAAACCGCCGGAGAGTGTGATTCGGAATTGTATCGTGGGTTTCCAGAATCTGGTTTGTGACCGGACAGACATTATTGCCGGCATCTAACCAGGTCTCAATGCTTTGGCGATCATAAGTAATCCCGGTGCAGAGAATCACAGGATCCTTCATTAGCTCCAGCGAGATGGGGCATCTCAGATGGCTCGGCACAGTCACCTCAACATCCAGTCCTTTCATTGTCTCAAAATATCTGCCTAGGCTGTGGAAAAGTTGTGCGATTTAATGGAAGCTCTTTCGCTCTCTATATGCCAAATTGCGTTAAAGGTATGTTGGTAAGATGGAAACAAAGGATTCAATGGAGGCCTTTATATATATAGTTATGGTACCGACCCAGCGTAGCGTGTGGGAAACTGTAGAAATAAGGTGAGGTGGAATTCGAAGGCAACGCGGTGCACGTTCAAAGTAATTAGGGCGCGATGACCGGGTCGTGGAAAATTAAAATAAGAAACGTTGAATGTTGACCGGGTAAAGGATTCTCAAATGACGTTTCGGACATGTTTTTATTATCAATATTTGAAGCGTTCCAGAATGAATGCCGGTGGGCCGGTGGTACATTTAACAGCTCATACCTAGGAATTTTATGTCAGAATCACGCTTTGCCGCGTCTGTGGGGTAAGAGAAATGGAATCTCTGTTTACTTCTAAGGGACGCAACCGAGTACTTCGTGATTTTCCTAGTGTGAAACAACAAAAACTTAGTTTAACAACAAAAGCTTTGTTTAATGGTAGTTGATAGGAATGGTTAAGTTTAAATAAGCTTTATTATTGTACGCGTACATAAAGACATAGGTTTGAATAAATTTATAATTTGTCACTAAAGTCAAAATTAAATTTGAAAGCGAGTTCTCAAGACTTACGTATATGTATTTATATATTGGATTAATAAAATAAACGGTTGTTTATCCTTTTCTATATTAGATGATTTATGGTAGGGGTATTTGGATGTAAGTGGTGCATTTAGATTTGTTATAGATGAAAGTAATATATTTTGTCTTTTGTCTTTTTTTTTTTTTTTAATGAGTAGTATATTTATTATTATTTATAAATTAGTGTTATATATATTTTAAAAGAATTACATTAATAAAATAAATGAATGTCTATTATTTTATGTATAAGATGATTTAATATGGTAGGGATTGTTAGATGTAGGGGAGAGGTCCATAGTGGAGCACCCTAACTTCGTCTTTCTCAAAATCTTATGTGGAAATTTCAAATCACTCTCAATTCTATACAACAGTTTATTTGGCAACTCATATGCTTCTATATTTTGTTTTAGGGCCACATCATCAAATATGATGCCACAGCAGCATGCTTTTTGTTGAGGTATCCAAAAAGGCCCAAAAAAAAGGTGAGACCAATAGTGGTGCACTAAGTCATGTTTTATTGGTGCATTGATGTGGCATCACATGATTTGTCACTTTGCGTACTTTATGGATAAAAAGTGTTTTCCAATTGGATATTAAAGAGCTCTACTATGGGACCCACTAAGGACTACTTCTATCCCCACTATTGGACCCTACTCCTTTATGGGCCCCTCTCCCTTAATTAGTGGATTTCAATTCTTCATGGATGAAATTAATATATTTTGTCAATTTTCTTTTTTAATTTTATAGTTTAGTTTTTTTTATTTTTTAGTGAATAGTGTTTATATTACTAGTTATAAAATAGTGTTACACATATTCAAAAAAATAGACTAATAAAATAAATGGTTGTTTATCAATTGTATGTTAAATGACATAATATAGTAGGGACATTAAGATATA
>VDFB02049217.1:16984777-17020142 GCA_007258455.2 Sequoia sempervirens | reverse complement strand
TGTATCCACATGTATTGCAATACATAATATATAGTAAAAAATGTTTTAAAAACATTAAAATGTTGGATGTGTATTTTAAATACTTTGAACTCACTTTAACATTTTCAATAATTTATAAACCCTTCCCTATCTTCAATATTGTTTCACTCAATAATTACATAAAATATGTGCATTGTTATTCTTACTACTACTTTCATATTTGTGATTATTTGTTACATTTTATACAAGTCAATTTAATTTTCTTCTCTTCTAAAATTTTCAACACATTGTTTGGAGTAGTAATCTCACATGAAATAATAATATTCGTATCTCTAATAAAAATGGATTAATAAAATTAATTATAATTTTTTTCTAAATAGGTAAAATGCTTATTATCAAACATTTAGGTAAAATATGTATTTATTGCATCAATTGTTTGAAACCAACAAATTTATATATTTAATGTAGAGAGGTATTCTACAATGACAAAAAGGTCTAGAGTTAATGACATGAGTTTACTAGCAAAAATTCTTATCTTTATATTAAATTTGAGAGTTATTAATATCTCAAACTAATAATATTTAATAATAAATATGATATATTCAAAGTTGCTCCAAATTTAAATCTCTCAACAATTTTTATATAGATGTATTTAAAATATCTACATTGATAAAATTAATATTTGAAATAGTAATATATCTTAAATAATTTAAATCTTCCATCATTATTAATTATATATGTATTAATCACAATAATAAATATATCAAATACTAACCTTACAAGAAATTAAATTAATAGAATACTTCATTCTAATTTTTATATAAAAAATAAAATTTTAATCATGAACCAAAAATTAATTATGTGTGGTAAATGTAATAATAGTTATGTATATTGTTGTTTAATAATGTTCTTCTAACTTTTCCTAATTCCTTATAAGTTTTATAATATAACTTTCCTCCTCTTGTATCTTTGCAATGAGCCATAAAATGTATAATTTTTATTTTAATTATAATTAAAAGAGAGGGTGGTGATGTTTGTAAATGAAATAGTTTATCTTGGAGGTGAAGTAGTTATGGATAATTAAAGAAATTAGGTAGGTTAGGTGAACAAATTTAGTTAGATTTTGAAAAAAAGTTCAAAATTGATCTTTAAAATTAGTTCATTTCAATTGTTATTTTAGATAATCTAGGTAGTGGGTTCAATTCCTGAACTCTTGATTCCAAGATTTAAAAATTTTAAAAAAAAAAAAAATCTCAGAATAACTGCAGATTTGTTGCCGACACCAAATATTACTCTTCTGTTCTGCAAATATTAATGAGTTTAGAGAACAGAAACGGTCCTACACGCAGGACTTTTATAAACTTTCTGCGTGGGCAATTAAATTTTCAAACCTAGCTGACACGTTATTTAGACCACGAAAATAAAACTCATGGACCTTGCACTGGTTTTATTTATTTAATTGATGATTCGATTTTGTTTTGTATTTTATTCGGATTTGATTCCGTTTAAATTTTTAAATAAAAGTTGAACCTAAAAATTTAGACGCAGGTGGTGCAAACAAACTGTATATTTAGCAAATTTAATTTTGTACTTTCGGCCAGTGGTTGGTTCTTTTCAGACCTGTTCAACGCAATTTTCTTGAATCGACATTTTTTTTAACATTCATGAAATTTACGAATCTTTAGCAACAAAAGAATTTTTTTAAAGGAATTTGTGTGCTCTCCAAAAAGAGCACCAAAAAGAATTGAAGTATTTACAGTAAAAAATCTCCACAGAAGCTGTGGGTATAACGCCAGATTCTAGTAAGAACGCTTGACATAATGTAAATGGATTGTGTGCGCACATTCTGGATCATGTGTATGGGCGTTGAAAAGTTTGAGTAGCTTAGTTGCTTTATCCTTTGTTCTATCAGAGCATCCCACCTGCATTAACACCAACAGCTTGTCAAAGGCACCTGCATGCACCGCCTCCACCACCGCTCCACCGTCCGAGGAATTTTGACAAATATTCCACAAAATAGAAACTGCCAATTGGCTCGCCAGATCGGATACCCTCAATATTTTCTTAGCAATTACGGCTACAGTTAAAGCATGCCCACATGCAGCCAATCGGCCTTCCGTACAATTGCAAAGGATATCCAGCGCCAACAATGCCCTCTCACAAATGCTCCTCTCTGCCAGTACAAGCATCTCCACCAGAAGAGGAACAGCCCCTGCTTCCACGACTTTGCTCCGGTATTTTTTCCTCAAAGCAATGTTGTAAATGCTTGTGAGGCTTGCTTTGGTGGCCGCTGGGCATATGGGCTCTCTCAGTAGCTGAACTAACCCCTCCGTGAGTCCCTCCGTTCCCCCTATCATATCCCTGTACTTATCCTTGGAAACCATTTCATGAAGAAGCGCAACGGCGCTGTTCTTTGCATCCGGATTGCTTTCTCCAAGAATGCAAATAAGGCAAGCAATGGCGTCGGGCATGACGAGCAAATCCAGGGCCTGAGAAGTCAAGGGGAAAGTCATAGCCAGGGCCCCTAAAGCCTCTTCGCAAATCTCCACAGACTGTTGCGACCGATTCAAAGACCGTGCGCTGTGTTTGGCAAAAACGGATGCGAGAACAGAGGATGCATTTGACGAGACAATGCATTTTTTATTCCTGTCGCTTTCCTTGCCCAGTCTTCGCAACTTACGTATCGACTCAATCTCGCCGGCTGAAATCTCCGCCAGGATGGCATTGAGGTGGGCGGCATCGAGAGGCGCCTTGGGCGTAGGAATTCGTTCGACTCCTCGGGCACTGTTGGCCACGCACCAATCCTGAATAAACCGCCGGAGAGTGTGATTCGGAATTGTATCGTGGGTTTCCAGAATCTGGTTTGTGACCGGACAGACATTATTGCCGGCATCTAACCAGGTCTCAATGCTTTGGCGATCATAAGTAATCCCGGTGCAGAGAATCACAGGATCCTTCATTAGCTCCAGCGAGATGGGGCATCTCAGATAGCTCGGCACAGTCACCTCAACATCCAGTCCTTTCATTGTCTCAAAATATCTGCCTAGGCTGTGGAAAAGTTGTGCGATTTAATGGAAGCTCTTTCGCTCTCTATATGCCAAATTGCGTTAAAGGTATGTTGGTAAGATGGAAACAAAGGATTCAATGGAGGCCTTTATATATATAGTTATGGTACCGACCCAGCGTAGCGTGTGGGAAACTGTAGAAATAAGGTGAGGTGGAATTCGAAGGCAACGCGGTGCACGTTCAAAGTAATTAGGGCGCGATGACCGGGTCGTGGAAAATTAAAATAAGAAACGTTGAATGTTGACCGGGTAAAGGATTCTCAAATGACGTTTCGGACATGTTTTTATTATCAATATTTGAAGCGTTCCAGAATGAATGCCGGTGGGCCGGTGGTACATTTAACAGCTCATACCTAGGAATTTTATGTCAGAATCACGCTTTGCCGCGTCTGTGGGGTAAGAGAAATGGAATCTCTGTTTACTTCTAAGGGACGCAACCGAGAACTTCGTGATTTTCCTAGTGTGAAACAACAAAAACTTAGTTTAACAACAAAAGCTTTGTTTAATGGTAGTTGATAGGAATGGTTAAGTTTAAATAAGCTTTATTATTGTACGCGTACATAAAGACATAGGTTTGAATAAATTTATAATTTGTCACTAAAGTCAAAATTAAATTTGAAAGCGAGTTCAAAAGACTTACGTATATGTATTTATATATTGGATTAATAAAATAAACGGTTGTTTATCCTTTTCTATATTAGATGATTTATGGTAGGGGTATTTGGATGTAAGTGGTGCATTTAGATTTGTTATAGATAAAAGTAATATATTTTGTCTTATTGTTTTTGTTTTTTTTTTTAATGAGTAGTGTATTTATCATTATTTATAAATTAGTGTTATATATATTTTAAAAGAATTACATTAATAAAATAAATGATTTAATATGGTAGGGATTGTTAGATGTAGGGGAGAGAGACCCATAGTGGAGCACCCTAACTTCGTCTTTCTCAAAATCCTACATGGAAATTTCAAATCACTCTCAATTCTATACAATAGTTTATTTGGCAACTAATGTGCTTCTATATTTTGTTTTAGGGCCACATCATCAAATATGATGCCACATCAGCATGCTTTTTGTTGAGGTATCCAAAAAGGCCCAAAAAAAAGGTGAGACCAATAGTGGTGCACTAAGTCATGTTTTATTGGTGGTTGATGTGGCATCATATGATTTGTCACTTTGCGTACTTTATGGATAAAAAGTGTTTTGCAATTGGATATTAAAGTGCTCTACTATGGGACCCACTAAGGACTACTTCTATCCCCACTATTGGACCCTACTCCATTATGGGCCCCTCTCCCTTAATTAGTGGATTTCAATTCTTCATGGATGAAATTAATATATTTTGTCAATTTTCTTTTTTAATTTTATAGTTTAGTTTTTTTTATTTTTTAGTGAATAGTGTTTGTATTACTAGTTATAAAATAGTGTTACACATATTCAAAAAAATAGATTAATAAAATAAATGGTTGTTTATCAATTGTATGTTAAATGACGTAATATAGTAGGGACATTAAGATATAAGTAGTAGATTTGGATTTATCATAGATGAAAGAATAATATATTTTGTTTTATTGTTTTGATTTTGTGGTATAGATTTATTGATATATTCTATATGTTTTCAATTAGGATATTATTGATATATTTTTATTATGTTTGTATGATATAAGACATTACATCTCAAATACTCATTTTGAATGCTAATTTAGAGTGTAATATAGCACAAACAAGTATGTCTTACATGGATATTCTCATTAGGAATAAAGTAGTTTTAGACCTTAAGGATTGTGTTTGCATCTTTTATCATTATGTTGGTTTTGGATTAATGTTAAGGTTGTTGTTTTGTTTATATATTGGTACTAAGGATTTTACCCCTTCTGATTTTCATAGTAGACTACATTATAAGGCAAAGTTGGAGTCTATGGTTCCTACTTTTAGGGTTTTAAATCTCATATTATAGTAAACTTTAATCTTGTTATTTTTTTATTTCTTTTATCTATATTGCTTGGTAGAAAGCTGCTCTTATTATTTAGGAATATATTGTAGCATTGGTTTTTTCTAGTGAAGGATAGTAGAGAGAGTGATGAATCTTGGTAAAATAAAAGATTGTCTTTTGGGGAAGCTAGGGTTGATTGTCAATTAAGTTGATTTTGATTTTCTTTGATCTTGTTTAAGGATGGTTTCATTTCATGCGTTTTCTCAACAAGTATTTGTCATCATGCCTAGTAGATTCTTATACTTGGTTGGAGAATGTGAATAGAAAAGAGGAAGACATGATTGTTTTAGTTTTGTTGGGGGTTAAAAAGAAAGAAGGGGAAACTTATCAATCTCTTTCTATTTGTATTCATAGGGAGAGTAAATCTAGAACTAGAGCATGCAGTTCTCATATGTTATCTTTACAATGAATTTTTTTTGGGTGAACAGGGTTGTTTCATATTTTGAGTGTTGCACTTATATTTTTCTTGAATTTCGATTTTATTGTTGCAAAAATGTGAAGCCAAATCTTGTGTTGGGGTTAGTTTGTGCTACAATTGAGTGATAATTTCCTTCTACATTAAATCCATTGGTTAGAAATATATGGCTAAATCTACAGTCAATTTTTTATTGCTTAGTCTTGCTAGAAAAATAACTCATTCATGATTTTCTCCCTATTATTATTATTACTTTTAATTGCTTGTATTTTATCTCAAAATATTGCATGATAAGAGTTGAAAATCGCATGCTTTGAAAATGATTGTTAAAGAAATTAAATGTTTAAAGCTATGTTTTGAATATTATTAAGTTTTCCATGAGTTTTAGTTATTAAAAGGGTCCATGAAGTCAGATAAAATCTTTGTATCGCTTATTTACTTTCAAGATTTTATGCACCATATAACTTTAATTATAATTAAAAGAGATGTGGTAGTGACGTTGTCTATGAAATAATTTATCACGGAGGTGAAGTAGTTATTGTTGCCGACAGTTTGGAGCAGTCAAATAATAACCTTTAATATTGTACGCGTACAAAGACATTAGGTTTGAATAAATTTATATTGTATTCCCTAAAGTCAAAATTATGTTGGAAAGCGAGTTTTCAATACTTCCGTATATACATTTAGGCCTACTTATTGGATTAATAAAATAAACTAAACGGTGGTTATCATTTTCTGTATTAGATGATTTAATATGGTAAGACATTCCTATGCAAGTAGTTGACTTGGATTTGTGATAGATGATAGTAATTTTTTATTATTATTATTTTGATTTTATAGTGGAGATTTTTTTTCTATGAATAATATTTATAAAATAGTGTTATACATATTAAAAAAAAATTAATAAAGTAAATGATTGTTTATTATTTTGTATATTAGATGACTTAATATGGTAGGTAGGGACATTCAGATGTAACTAGTCAATTTAAATTTGTTACATATGAAAAGTTATATATTTTTTTAATGTTGTGATTTTATGACATGAAATAGGTTTTCAATGTCGATGCTACTATTGTATTTCTATTATGTTGACATGATACAAATCTTTATATCTCAAATATTCATTTTGAATGTAATAGAGAAAATAAGTGTGTTGCATGGATATCCTCGTCAAGAGTAAAATAGTCTTAAACCTTGAACATTGTGTTTTCATATTTTATCTCAAAGTGGCATGCACATCCTAAGATGCACTACAAATAAATATCAATATTTAAATCATTGTGAAAGGTGAATGTAAATACCACCTTTCCTAACACCTCAAAACTTGTTTTCCCTAATGTTCACTCAATCCTAAATCAATAAAACCCTATATACACTAAACCAGACATCCTAAAACCTATAAAATTGAACCAACCATATGTATGTATATGTATATGTATATGTATATGTATATGTATATGTATATGTATATATGTATGTATATGTATATGTGTATGTATATGTGTATGTATATGTGTATGTATATGTATATGTATATGTATATGTATATGTGTGTGTATAGTATAAATAGTATGCAATTGTATAAAACCCAATATAGTATAAATATCTATATACATAAAAAACCCAAAAAAAGGTTTCCCAATATAAGAAACAACCAAGGAACATTCAAAAGACATGCAAGCATCATAACATGCATAAAAGGAAATCTTTCCAAACATGGAAACACAATAAACAATCTTTCCAATATAATAACAAAGGAGTAGAAATCAACATTCATGTTTAAAGCTCCAACTAATTATTCTTCCCTCCTAGATTAATGGCTCAAGCTCACTTGCAACTTCCTCTAAGAACAACCCAAATTCCTCTACTAGCTTCTCACTAAATCTCTCAATAATACTAATGTAAATCAATAAAACAACTCTCAACTCACTTTGCACAGAAATTGTCGCAAAATAACACAAGGTAATCAAATTGATAAGTGTAGCAATTGGTAGAATGAGAACCTCTATTTATACTAAAGTGTGAGCAACCAAAGGCTACAAACAAGTTAATATTTCTGCCACCCTTCTATCCTCATGCAATAACTCAACAAGCTAACTTACATGTTTGCAACACAATAGTCCTCACCATTTAAATGGTTGAGTCAACTTGTTATAAGGCACAACAAGACTCTTTTATAGAGTCAACTAAGTAGCAAGCTAAAAAGAAAGTTTCCTAAATCGAATTCCCTCACATATTACTTCTATGAGTTTACTTTTGACTAAATCTCAAGGCTAAGATGTTACATTATCAAACTTATATGTAGTTTATAGACTTCTCGTGCATTCCACTCTCTTCCATATTGGCGACACATTTCATAAGTTGGTGCACCATGATAATAGCGTAGGTAGACTATATCCTTATTGCTTTAAATTGAATTAACTTCATAGTGCAATGTTTACACAACATCACTTTACTTCATACATGCATTACAAAACTTTGTTAACTTGGTCTATTGTTGATTTATGCACGAGTTTACTATGCTTACTAAGGTTGCGCCATGTATAAACATATGTGTATATTATTTAAGCGCTTCGCTATTATTAATAATAGCACTATATATTATGCTTTATGAATATCTCCAATGACTTTTACTTATATATTATATATAATATAAATATGCATATATTTGTATATATATGTATATTTATATATATCCTTTACAATATATATAACATATTTATTAATATATACTTGTTTCACAAGGTTTAAAAAATACATTAATTATTGATTATCAACCATATATAAATATATATATAATAACAATGTGTGTGTGTGTATATATATATGTAGCTATATTACTTTATACATATATATATATTAATATATATACTATATATATATTAATATATATACTATATATATATAGTATATTATGTTAATCTTTATAAAAACACTCATACTCATAACCATCGATCAACATATATACATGAAGTGTGTGAGTGTGTATGTCACCTTAGTCCAGTCAGTATTCCATGCATATGGTTAATTCGTCCATGAGCATGCAAAAGTGCATCTACCTACATATACTCATGTACATATTCGCTCACATGTATGAGTTTACTATAGACACTTACATATATACATATATATAAATTTTATGCACATATCTTATCGATATAACAATAAAGACACAAGGAAGGACTTCCACTTAACATCAAGACTTCATCACATTCCTCATTCCAAACATTCATAAAACAATATTGCAAACCAATATAAACATTCACAATCAAAACTGGAGATCACTTACCCATTACTTGAACTAACTTGACTTAACTAAGACTAACTAGGGTCTGAGTGTGTAAATGCTCAATAAGGCCAAATTAAAGGTTACCAGACCAAGTTCTTCTCCTGAGTGATACTTCCCCTCTCTTTTGAAGGTTTGAACCTATTCTTGCATTCAAATTAGTTCATGCATTGACACTTACAATTGTCCTAACTAATATTGCACACTTGAATCTGACAACTAACACCATTTTGTTCTAAATTCACCCCTTTTTTGAATATTTAATTGAATAATCCTAGTTATTTAATTAAATACATTGTTCTCATCTATTAATCTAATAATTAATTTCATTAGGTTAATTCACCCCCTTTCACACTAGCTTTTCATCTTGTTTAATTGGATAATGCAAATTATTTAGATTAAACCCCTTATGTCCTCTCATTTAATTAAATAATCTAAACTATTGAATTACATGTCACTTAACCCCTTTTCATTAAATAAATTAATTATTTAATGATAATCCTAATCTTCTCTAACTTGTACAATTAAAACTTTTTTTTAATTATCTAATTCCTAATTTTCCTCACCCTCCCACTTGCAAGGGAATATTCCTATTCCTATGGAATATTCCTTCCTTTGCACTCATTCAAAAATGGAAATATCTTCTAACCACTTCCTAATTATTAGGAAGTGTGTTTCTTTGAATCAATGAGAGCCATTGATTAACTCTTTGATCCATGTCAACTTTCATCCTCATCCCTTGATGAGAATCCTTGATCCATGCCTCCATCTCTTATTGTCTTTCATCCATTGATTGTACAATTCATTTTTGACCCTTGATTCACCATTTTATTCTATAAATATCTCTCACTTCTATCAAAAGAGGATCCACAATCATTTGAGCAAAGTTATGTTGTTGAAATGCATCCACACTTTCATCCATTAGCATGCATTTGAGTATTTTTTCATCCATTGTGGTTCAAATCACCATTATCATTCATTAATCTATCAAACCAAGCTTGTTTCAATCTTAGGGATTGGGAAAGAGTTGCCATTCCACGTCAATGCAGCACCAATCCCCCAATGGGATGAGTTTTGAGGCATTTAACTAGGTTTCCTTTATGCATTTCTTCATTGTTTTGTTTAATGGCTTCTTCGTTTCATGCTTTCAAGAATTTGATTGGATTATAGCCTAACTAACTAAATCTTGCTTAATTTTGTATGGATCTAGTAGATTTAGGTCATGTTATGATTATAGTCACATTTTGGCTCTAGAAGGACAGAAAAACTAACTAAATTTGACATTTTTTCTTAAGTTTCCCATGTTTTAAACGTTACAAGTAGGGAGTCACTCTTTCTTTTTACCAAAGCGACGATTTTGTATTTCAAAGACACTTTTGCAAAAGCAACTCTGAATCGAAATAGCCCCATTTTTGCAAAATAGCCTCACTTTTGCTAAATTCAAATAGCCCCACTTTTGAAAAATAACCACACTTTTGTAAAATAGCCATGCTTTTTTAAAATAGCCACACTTTTGTGAAATAGCCATGCTTTTGCAAAATAGTCGTGCACTTCTGTGAAATAGCCTCGCTTTTTCTAAATTTAAATAGCCTTGCTTTTGCAAAATAGCCACGCTTTTGCAAAATAGCCACGCTTTTGCAAAATAGCCACGCTTTTGCAAAATAGCCACGCTTTTGCAAAATAGCCTCACTTTTACTATCTGATAGAGAGGCGCTTTTGATATTGAAATGCTTTTGATCTCCTTAGTTTTTTGCAAAGAGGAACTTTTGAATTTCACCAAAGTGACGATTTTGTATTATAGTAGTGCTTTTATGGAACAAAGATGCTTTTACTATTTGATAGAGAGGCACTTTTGTGTCCTGGCGATACTTTTTCAAGGTAAAATAGAGAGCTAGATTTTAATGTCTTCTTTGATTTTTAATTTAATCCACTCTCTAGTCTTTTACTGGGTAAGTGCACCAATCTGTGACACATTTAGGTGTCAAATTGGAAAAAATTGCAAAAAAAGGGAAAAATTGGCCATTTGGCACACGCTAAATTGAAAAGCTAAATAAAAGCAAAAAACACGTTTCAAACCCTCATTTCTCTTCAACCCGCAACTTGGCTTGGAGGATTTGAGGTCTAGAACTCATGCTCACCAAATATCATCCATTATTTGCATCATTAGCTTGTTATCTTTCATGAGGATGCCACCAACACATCAAAGATGTCGAAGATTGCGAAGAGGTATGTATTTTTATTCTATTTATTTTGAATTTGATTTAGAATGCAAATTGAAATAGATTTTTATAATAAAATTTTGTTCTAATTATCAGGGAATGAATCTCCATCTCTAAACTTTGAGAATTCACAGTCACCCCCTCAGGAAGAGCCTCCTATTCAAGAACAACCTAAAACCCCTCCATCAATTCATAGGCATCCTTAAGGAACACAAGAAAATATTCTAAATTGAAAATTGAAAATAATAAAAGAGGCACTGAACAATTAATTGGAAGATTAACAGAGCATGTCGAAACCCACCCTTATATGAGAGGGATTGTTGAATCATTGAAGTCAATTGTATCTCATGTAGGAGAAATGAGCGAGAAAATAATTTTTTGGTCAAATAAGAGGCATGAGATGAGACAATATTATGATAGAGGTTTGTCATACGCAGATGTTGAAAAACAAAAATTAGCAAATCCAACTTGTGTACCCTATTCACAAACCCAAAAATCAATGCACCTTTGTCTCATACATGCAGGAGGTTCCCCATCCATTGGTGCCACCATGAGTTAATTAAAAATAAATTTTGGGAGTGGTGGTGGATGGTATTTGACCAACCTCCATGCAATAACCATGAGGTACCACAATACTTTTTGAGGAAACTCTATTGTGAGTTTATCCTCAATAAGATGCCAAATTATTTTGACATCTTAGACTTTTAGGGTAGAGGTGGGGGCTCCACACATGATAGACCTACTGCATGACGTAATCCACAGTTGGCACCCAGACCCTTGGCCAAACCCATGGTGGAGCATGTCGTCATTCCTTCCATTGTTAAGGATAGTGTAGAGGTAGACACATTGGAGTTGATTGGCTCACTCACCTAGACCATTTTATAGTTTGCAAGGCCACTAGTAGATCATGGTGTGGAGGAGACGTGTAGGCCCTGAGCTCCACCCCACCATTGTGGTGCTTGTGGTGCAATTTACACATACAATTATTAGAGTGCTCGGGATGCAGCTACACAACCTACATCAATTGTAGAGGCGATTACTTTCTTAGATGATTTGTTGAATGATGCATTCAACATTGACAATTAGGTAAAATTCAACAAGTTCATTTAATGTTGTTTATTAAATTATATTTTGAAATTTAAGAATAAGTAAATTAGTAGAATTTTGATTTGATGAAATTTCAAGGTCAGAGTGTTCATGAGATGTGCCCCATTCCTATAGACCCTTATTTGTTCTCAATGTTGAGTCCACAGGTATGCAACTAGTATTAAAGATATTATTATTGCATATGAACAGTTGAATTTTATATTTGAATGTTTGTCTCATAACTTGCTTTGGATTTCAAACAGTTTCCTAGTGGACCTTTGACCTCCACACCTCACAATTCATTTCCTCAAGGACCTTACACTCAGGTAGCCTTTATTCAATAATGGTGTTGTAAAACAATGTTAGCTAGTTTTCATAGTTTTGCATATACAAATCTAAAAAATTGATGAGAAACAAAAACATTGCATTTGTATTCCTTGATCGTGTCACATTATCTTCTCCTAATTCACTTTTTGTTCCTTTATTCCTTCCTAATCCCATCCCATTAACATTTAATAGTTCACCCTACCATTTACTCTTTCATTTACCATTTGCAAATGTTGACATTAGAAAACCCTAGTGATGTTGGTGGCACAATGGACCATAGAGTTGCTGCAACAATAGCTAGTTTTGATCCATTGAGAGAGGTATGCAACAGATTAGTCGAATTGACATTATACTTTCTCTTTTATGGTCTATTATAGAAAATTTTCACGATACTTTTGTGTAGCTTAATTTCTATCTTGATGGTTGCTACAAGTGGTTATCACTCCAAATTGTGGATGTGGTAATGATGTAAATGTGAATGATGACTATTTGTATGCGGTAAGTGATTACATTTTGTTATATTTCATTCCATAATTCAATTTCTATGTATTGACATCTTTACATTTTATTGTATCATTTGAAGGTCTAGAGTGAAGAGAGGAGGACTAGTGAGCGTGTTTGAAAGACAAGAGAACCAACAGTCACTCCATCCATCCAAATTTTGAAGGCAGCACAGGATCTATTTCCTTCCCCTAGAGGGAAATGATTGTATTAGGGTCGTTTGTTGTATGCCTATGTGGCATTTTGGAACATATGTTTTGTACAAGTGATATATACATGACATTTTATGTCCATAATATGGCTCCTTTGTACTAAGCCTGTATGGCTTTTTTGGATATATTGTATATACTTTTATCAATACATATCATTGTATACCTTATGGCTTTTTGATTAAAAAAATATTATTTTTCTCCTGCCATTCTTGAATGATTTTATCATGCATATTGTGTAAATTGTATGATTGAATATTGTAGGCATGGATTTTTTTTACATCTAATTATTAATTAATTATTGTCGATTGCTCAATAAGCTCCATCTAAAGTGTATTATGTAAATAAGCTTCATTCCTACTAGTTTTTATTCTTTGGAATGCTTTAATTACTTGTGCCTCACTTATTCACATCTATGCTTCACTTATTCACATGTATACTTTACGTATAGTGCATGTATTCACGTGTATGCTTCATGCTTCCAATGCATAGCAGCAAAAATATTTTGGGGAAAATTTTGACAAACCAAAAGTATAAGAGTTTTTTAAAAAGTCGACAAAAAATCATATTTAAAAAAAAACATAAAAAATTGTAGAACAAGAGATAAAATCTATTTATTTTGAAATTGAAAGGTATTTCCATAACATATAGAGATATAGAAAGAAAATAAAATAAATATTTTAACTAATGAATTGTAAAAAATATTTTTTTGTAGTTTATATTCATATCGTTGATTAAATTTTATTGCACATCTTTCAAAGTCAAAGCATTACTTCACACTGCATAACTAATAACTAGATGTTGATAGATGACAAAATTTCAATTACAATATAGCTTTTACAAAGTCAACCTAAGCAGTTATCCAATTACTTCACATTGCATAACTAATAAGTATGAGTAGTTGCCAATTGCATTTTGTTATCATGGCATTCTATGAGGCCAGACTTCTTTGACGTATTTTATCAAATAGTTCATTGCCATGTCTATGTTACCATATTTTTCATACATGTGTACCAAATTATTTTTTCAAACAATTCATTGCCTTGTTGCTATGGCTAAAAGCATAAAACAAGTGCTTTCAAACCAACTATATGGATGCTTGGAAAAAATCTACCAAAAGCATAATAGTAAGAAATACTATAGACAAGGAAATGAACTGCTTGAAAAAAATTCCTGAAAGAAATGTGGTCTCATGGTGATGGAATGCCATGACATGCAAATTGCTATGGATTTCCATGCCATTCCATCACCATGAGGCCACATTTCTTTGAGGCAATTTTTTCAAATAATCCATTGCCTTGTCTATGCTACCACATTTTTTGTACATGTTTACCAAATAATTTTATCAAACAATTCACTGTATTGCTACTATGGCTAAAATCCTAAAATAGGTGCTTGCAAACAAGTTATGGATGCTTGGAAAAAATCTATCAAAGCATAATAAGAAGCAATAGCATAAACAAGTGATGCAGAGACAGGAGACCTAAACCCACTCAAAGTGTCAAGTTGCCTTCAAGAGGAATCTAACAAGATTAAAAGGATCTATTGGACCAATCCAAACAATTCCCAAATTTTGAAATCAATCAGAGGTAGGATTTCCCACTTCCACCCTTGCAAACCTAGTAGCAGTGCAAAACCGTTTTTAGGCACTTAATTCCACAACTTCCCAAAACACTTGAAAAAAGAAAGGATGATTCAAACACCCATTGAAGAGTTACAAAACATATCTTAGCCCCACATATGACTCCTTTCGAACAAATTTGAGAAAGCTAACTTTCTCACTGTTTTAGGCCTCCAAATAGGTTAATTTTACAAAGGACCCCCCTCTTAAACTTGTGCAAACACTCTAATACTAGGGACAAACTTTTCAGGTTATCAAACCCCCAAATCCCTCATTATATTTCATTTTTATGGCCACCTCCACACCAAACCCAAAAACCCTTGTTTTGTGCACTTTTGATGAGGGTTTATTGAAAAAGACACTTCTAGGCCCTTCCCAAACTCTCCATCTAGTTAAACACCCTTTAATTCACCCCCACAAGCTTAAAAGTTCATAAGATAACTTTTCCTAACACCCCATCATCAAATTCAGGTCTATACCCATTAAATTCATGCATTTTCCAATGGAAACAACCCTAGGGACTCACCGAAATCAAGAAATACACCTTCCCTGCACAAAAAAAGATGCATACATGTTTATTTCACCTATATAATCCTATCCACTAAGTTACAAGACTATACAATGGGTGGAAGGCTTAGAAACCCATTTTGTTCCCTTTCAAAACCCCCAAAATATTGTAAATGAGCAATCCCAGAAAATAAAGATTTCTCCCTCAATTTGCACGATTAAGACCTCAAATTTGAATCATTAGAGAGCCAACACATGTACCTACAACATCTAAGAAGTTTTAGAGAAAAGGAAGGTTGTACAGGTCTGTACCAAGCCTTTAAAGTTTAGAAAAATAGGAAAAAAGTTGTTGAGAACATTGTATTTCATGAAAACAAAATGTGTACAATCTTCAAAGTTCCTTCAACAACGTTGTACGAGCCATTTTGAGGCTTTTATAATGATTACATTCAAATCCAACTTCTCCCAATGTCTATAACTACCAAGTAATAACTTTTCAAAGGAGGTAGCCGTTGGTTTTCAAATTTGTTGCATTTATGCAACTTACAAATTTGAAATTTCCCTCCTTCTGACTCTTTATTATTTCCTAATCCCCTAGACCCTCTTAAATGACTTCCTATTCTACTTACCTTGACAACATTTGACAATCTTGACAAATTTTAACATGATTACAAGTTATGGTCAAATTATTGAATGAAAACTCTAAATCATTTTGGAAACATGAGAATGGTCTAAGTAGACCTTATTGAAACAAAAAGAAACTCAAACTCTCCTATCTTAACCACAATTCCATCCACGACCTTTCAGTACCATATCAAGAGGCTTGGTGCTCCTGCACTAACAAGGCAGTGAACTGTTCAAAAAAATTCCTCAAAGAAATGTGGCCTCAATGTGCTTGTAATGGCATTCCATCACCGAGAAAACACATTTCTTTTGGGATTTTTTTTCAAAGAATTCACTACCTTGTCTATGCTACCACATTTTTCAACATGTCTACCAAAGCATTTTATCAATCAATTCATTGCCTTGTTGCTATGGTTAAAAGTCTAAAATAGGTACTTTCAAACAAGCTATATGGATGCTTGGAAAAAATCCATCAAAGCATAATAGTAAGCAATAGCATAGACAAGGTAGCGAACTATTTGAAAAAATGCCTCAAAGAAATGTGGTCTCGTGGTGATGGAATGCCATGATAAGCAAATTCCCTAGATTTTCATGGCATTCCATCACCATGAGACCACATTTCTTTGAGGCATTTTTTCAAATAGTTTACTACCTTGTCTATGCTACCACATTTTTCATACATGTCTACCAAAGCATTTTATTGAACATTTCACTATCTTGCTACTATGGCTAAGAGCCTACAACAAATTCTTTTGAACAAGCGATGGATGCTTGGAAAAAATCTATCAAAGCATAATATTAAGCGAAAGCATAGACAAGGTAGTGAACTAGTAGTATGTGATGGATGCTCCCATGTTTTACAAATGAGGGGTGAGCTCAATGTATAGGCTCCTCTAATACAATTCAATGGCCAAGATTGATTTTGAATCAACGACCGAGATTACAAAATAAAACCCTAATTAGGGTTTGTCACAACTAACTACCTCTTGACCAATGAGAAAATTACATTTGGGGACACTTGTCCTTTTGCTAAATGTAAACCAACAATAAAAAGTTGTTGCATTATGAAGTGTCAAGCTCATTGAACGTAGACATGCTAGCTTGGAAGAATTTGATTGTTTGGAAGATGATGGAGCACCATCTCAGCGTTTTGGATTTCCACTTTGATCTTGGCCTAAGGTAGACTTCAAGATATGTTTTCCATCTCTTATTTTCAGCTTGGGGTGGACTTTAAGTTGTCTTGGCCATGTATGTTTTGAGTTGGGCTAACTTTACGTTGTCTTTTCCATGTATGCTTTGAGTTGGGCAGACTTTACCTTTTTCTTGGACAAGCATTATTCAAGCCAAGGGCAGACTTGATAGTAGTTTGGACATAGCCTTTCTTTCCCAAGTAGACTTTGCATCATCTTCAACATTTTCCTTAACCATGGGCATGGCAGACTTTGCTTGTGCCTTACCAAGATTAGGAAAACTTGCTCTTGACTTAGAAATGTGTATTTTCCTTCAAAGAAAAAACCAAGAGAGGTTATTATAGAGGGGCATAACATGATCCCATAGGCTCAAACAATAGTTTTCTAAGTATCATGGTGTTTGAGTAACATCATACTGAAGTTTGCAACCATTTTGAACTTTGAACTCTTAAGGGATTTAGCTGGTTGAATGTAGCTCGGAGTGATTCGTCACATTTGGGTGAAAAAGAGGACCATGCCTAGCGTATACATACTTGCATTTGATAACTTTTTTCCAAGCAAAATCTCACCACCATAGGAAAACCCCTTTGAGATAGAAAAAACCAATAGAGGTTATTGTAGAGAGGCACAACTTGATTCCATAAACTTAGACGAGAAGTTTCTAAGTGTCACAGTGTCTGAGTAATGTCATGCTGAAGTTTGTAGCCATTTTGCACTTTAGACTATTAAGGGATTTAGCCAGCTAAACGTAGCTCAGAGTGATTTAGCGCATTTAGGTAAAAAAGAGGACCATGCTTAGCATAAACGTACCCACTAGGATGCATTGGAACAGTTATTTTGGTCATACGAATTGCAGAACAAAAGTTGCACCACTTTGCAACTTTTCACTACTTGCATTTGATAACTTTTTCCCCAAGCGAAATATCAACGCCACAAGAGAACACCTTTAACATAGTGAAAATCAAGAGAGGTTAATGTAGAGGGGCACAACATGACCCCATAGGCTATTGCAAGAATTTTCTAAGTGTCATGGTGTCTGAGTAACGTCATGCTAAAGTTTGCAGTCATTTTACACTTCGGACTCTTAAAGGATTCAGTCAGTTGAATGTAGCTCAGAGTGATTTGGTAGGTTTGGGTGCAAAATAGGACCATACCTAGAGTAAATGTACTCACTTGAATGCATTGGAACAATTATTTTAGTCATACAAGTTACAAAACAAAAGTTGCACCACTTTGCAACTTTGCACTACTTGCATTTGACAACTTTTTTCCTAAGCAAAATCTCGTCGCCACAAGAGAACACCTTTGAGATAGCAAAAATTGAGAGAGGTTATTGTAGAGGTTCACAAAAAAATCCCATTGGCTCTGACAAGAAGTTTCCAAGCCTCACGGTGTCCAAGTAATGTCATGTCGAAGTTTACAGATATTTTACACTTTGGACTCTTAAAGGGTTTAGCCAATTGGATATAGCTCGGAGTGATTTGGTGCATTTGGGTGTGAAAGAGGACCATTCCTAGCATAAATGTACCCACTCAGATACATTGGAATAGTTATTTTGGTCACACGAGTTGCAGAACGAAATTTGTACCACTTTGCGACTTTGCACTACTTGCATTTGACAACTTTTTCCCCAAGAAAAATCTTGCCACCATAGGAAAATGCCTCTGAGATAGAAAAAACTAAGATATTTTATTGTAGAGGGGCACAACATGATCCCATAGGCTCTAACGAGAAGTTTCTAAGCCTCACGGTGTCTGATTAACATCATGTTGAAGTTTGGAGCCATTTTGCACTTCAGACTCTTAATGGATTCAATCGGTTGAATGTAGCTCGAAGTGATTTGGCGCATTTGGGTGCAAAATAGGACCATGCCTATCATAAATGTACCCACTCGAATTTGTTGGAATAGTTAGTAGTGGCACCACTTTGCAGCATTGACCTACTTGCATCTAACAACTTTTTTCCCAAGCAAAATCTTGCCACCACAGAAGAACACCTCCAAGATAGTGAAAAACAAGAAAGATTATAGTAGAGAAGCACAATTTTCATGATCCCATAGGCTCTAATGAGAAGTTTCTAAGCCTCACGATGTTTGAGTAACATCATACTGAAGTTCGTATCTATTTTGCACTTTGGACTTTTAAGGGATTTAGCTAGTTGAATGTAGCTCAGAGTGATTTAGTGTGTTTGGGTGAGAAAGAGGACCATTCCTAGTATAAATGTACCCAATCAGATGTGTTGGAATAGTTAACTTTCCTATACGAGTTGCAGAATAAAAGTTGCACCACTTTGTAACTTTGCACTACTTGCATTTGACAACTTTTTTCCCAAGCAAAATCTCACCACCATAGGAGAATTTCTCCGAGATAGTGAAAAAAATGATAGGTTATTGTAGAGGGGAACAATGTGATATTATAGGCTCTAACGAGAAGTTTCTAAGCCTCGAGGTGTCTGAGTAACATCATGTTGAAGTTTGTCGCTATTTTGCACTTCATACTCTTAAGTGATTTAGCTAGTTGAACATAGCTCGAAGCAATTCAGAATTTTTGGGTGTGAAAGAGGACCATACCTATTATAAACGCACCCACTTGAATGTGTTGGAATAGTTAGTTTTGTGATACAAATTGCAGAATGAAAGTTACACAACTTTGCAACTTTGCACTACTTGCATTTGACAACATTTTTCTTAAGTGAAATCTCATCGCCACAGGAGAATGCCTCTAAGATAGTAAAAACCAAGAGAGGTTATTGTATAGGGGTACAACATGATCCCATAGGCTCTTACGAGAAGTTTTTAATCCTCACGGTGTCCGAGTAACGTCATGCTGAAGTTTGTAGTCATTTTGCACTTCAAACTCTTGAGGGATTCAACCAGTTGAACATAGCTCGAAGTGATTCGGCACATTTGAGTATGAAAGAGGACCATTCCTAGCATAAATGTACCCACTTAGATGTGTTGGAATAGTTAGTTTGGTCACATGAGTTGCAGAACGAAAGTTGCATCACTTTGCACTACTTGCATTTGACAACCTTTTCCCCAAAAGAAATCTCGCTGCCATAGGAGAATGCCTCTGAGATAGCAAAAATTGAGAAAGGTTATTGTAGAGGAGAACAACATGAGCCAATAGGATCTAAAAATAAGTTTATATGCCTCACAATGTCCAAGTAACGTCATGTTGAATTTTGCAACCATTTTGCACTTTAGACTCTTAAGGGATTCAGCTGGTTGAACGTAGCTTGGAGTGATTCGACACATTTGGGTGTGAAAGAGGACCATGCTTAGTGTAAACATACCTAATCAGATGCATTTGAATAGTTAGTTTGGTTAGATAAGGTGTAGAACGAAAGTTGTACCACTTTGCAACTTTGCACTACTTGTATTTAACAACTTTTTCCCCAAAAAAAATTTTGCCGCCACAGGAAAACACCTTTGAGATAGAAAAAACTAAGAGAGGCTATTGTAGAGGGGAACAACATGATCCCATAGGCTCTAACAAGAATTTTCTAAGCCTGTCCGATTAACATTATGTTAAAGTTTGTAACTATTTTGCACTTTGGACTCTTAAGGGATTCAGCTAGTTAAATGTAGCTCAAAGCGATTCAGTATGTTTGGGTGTGAAAGAGGACCATTCCTAGCATAAACTTACCCACTCGGATGCATTGGAATAGTTAGTTTGTTCAAACGAGTTACAGAAAGAAAGTTTCACCACTTTACAACTTTGCACTACTTGCATCTGACAATTTTTTCTCCAAGCGAAATCTCGTCGCCACAGGAGAAAACCTCCAAGATAGCGAGAACTGAGAAAGGTTATAGTATATTGGAACAACATGATCCCATAGGCTCTAATGACAAGTTTCTAAGCCTCACGGTGTTTGAGTAACATCATGTTGAAGTTTGTAGCCATTTTGCATTGCAGACTCTTAAGGGATTTAGCGCAAATGCATACCATTCCTAGCATAAATTTAATCACTCGGATGTGTTGGAATAGTTAGTTTGCTCATACGAGTTGCAGAAAGAAATTTGCACCACTTTGCACTACTTGCATTTGACAACTTTTTCCCCAAGTGAAATCTCACCGCCGCAGTAGAATGCCTCTGAGATAGTGCAAACTAAGAGAGGTTATTGTAGAGGGGCACAACATGATCTCATAAGCTCTAATGAGAATTTTTTAATGCTCACGGTGTCCGAGTAACATCATGTCAAAGTTTGCAACCATTTTGCACTTCAGACTCTTAAGGGTTTCAGTCAGTAGAACATTGCTCAAAGCGATTCAACATGTTTGGGTGAAAAAGAGGACCATTCCTAGTGTACACATACCCACTCAAACACATTGGAACAGTTAGTTTTGTCATACGAGCTATAGAACAAAAGTTACACCACTTTGCAACTTTGCACTACTTGCAATTAACAACTTTTTCACCAAGCGAAATCCCATCGCCACAGAAGAACACTTCCAAGATAGTAAAAATAAAAAGAGGTTATTGTAGAGGGTACAACATGATCTCATAGGCTCTAACGAGAATTTTTCTAAGCCTCACAGTGTCCGAGTAATGTCATGCTCAAGTTTGTAGCCATTTTGCACTTCAAATTCTTAGGGGATTCAGCCGGTTGAACATAGCTCGAAGTGATTTGACGTATTTGGGTGTAAAAGAGGACCATGCATAGCATAAACATACCCACTCAAATGTGTTGGAATAGTTAGTTTGGTCACATGAGTTGTAGAACAAAATTTGCACCACTTTCCAACTATGCACTACTTGCATTTGACAACTTTTTTCCAAGTGAAATCTAGCTACCACAGAAGAATGCCTCTAAAATAGAAAAAATTGAGAAATATTACTGTAGAGGGGCACAACATGACCCCATAGGCTCTGACGAGAAGTTTTTATACCTCACGGTGTCTGAGTAATGTCATGTTGAAGTTTGCATCCATTTTGCACTTCAGACTCTTTAGGGATTCAATTGGTTGAACGTAGCTTGGAGCAATTCGACGCATTTGGGTGCAAAAGAGGACCATGCCTATTATAAACCTACCCACTCATATGCATTGGAATAGTTAGTTTGGTCACACGAGTTGCAGAATGAAAGTTGCACCACTTTACAACTTTGCACTACTTGCATTTGACAATTTTTTCCCTAAGAAAAATCTTGCCACCATAGGAAAACACCTCGGAGAGAGAAAAATATGAGAGAGGCTATTGTAGGGGGGCATAACATGATCCCCTAGGCTCTAACGAGAAGTTTCAAAGCCTCATAGTGTAGGGGGGCACTTTGGACTTTTAAGGGATTCAGCCGGTTGAACATAGCTTGGGGCGATTCGGTGCATTTGGGTCCAAAAGAGGACCATTTCTAGTGTAAATGTAGCCACTCGGATGTGTTGGAATAGTTATTTCGGTCATACGACTTACAGAAAGAAAGTTTCACCACTTTCCAACTTTTCACTACTTGCATTTGACAACTTTTTCTCCAAGCGAAATCTTGCCGCCATAGGACAACGCCTCAAAGTGATGAAAACCGAGAGAGATTATTGTAGAGTGGCACAACAAAATCCCATAAGCTCTAACAAGAATTTTCTAAGTGTGACAATGTCTGAGTAACGTCATGCTGAAGTTTGCAGCCCATTTGCACTTTGGACTCTTAAAGGATTTAGCCAGTTGAACGTAGCTCAGAGCGATTTGGCACATTTGAGAGAAAAAAAGGACCATCTCTAGCATAATTTTACCCACTCGAATGTGTTGGAATAGTTATTTTGTTCATACACATTGCATAACGAAAGTCACACCACTTTGCAACTTTGCATTACTTGCATTTGATAACTTTTTCCTCAAGGAAATTCTTGTTGCCATAGGAGAAGGCCTCTAAGATAGAAAAAAAATTGAGAGATATTATTTTAGAGGGGAACAACACTATCCCATAGGATTTGACAAGAATTTTCTAAGCCTCACGGTGTCCAAATAACGTTATGCTAAAGTTTTCAGCCATTTTGCACTTTAGACTCTTAAGGGATTCAGTTGGTTGAACGTAGCTCGAACTGATTCGGTGTGTTTGGGTGTGAAATAGTACCATGCCTAACATAAATGTACCCACTCAGATGCGTTGGAAGAGTTATTTTGGTCACACGAGTTGCAAGACAAAAGTTGCACCACTTTGCAACTTTGCACTACTTGCATTTGACAACTTTTTTCCCAACCAAAATCTCGCCGCCACAAGAAAAAGCTTCTAAGATAGTGAAAATTGAGATAGGTTATTTTAGAGGGGCACAACATGATCCCATAGGCTCTGACAAGAAGTTTCTAAGCTTCACGGTGTCCAAGTAATATCATACTGAAATTTGTAGCCAGTTTGCACTTCAGACTCTTAAAGGATTGAGCCAATTGAATGTAGTTCAAAGCGATTCGATGCATTTTGGTGTGAAAGAGGAAAATGCCTAGCGTAAATGTACCCACTTGGACTCATTGGAATAGTTAGTTTATTCATATGAATTTTAGAACAAAAGTTGCACCACTTTGCAACTTTTCACTACTTGCATTTAACAACTTTTTCCCCAAGCGAAATCTCACTGCCACAATATAACGCCTCTAAGATAGCGAAAACCGAGAGAGGTTATTGTAAAAGGGAACAAGAAAATATCATAGGCTTTGACGATAATTTTCTAAGCATCATGATGTCTGAGTAATGTCATGCTGAAGTGTGCAGCCATTTTGCACTTCAAACTCTTAAGGGATTTAGCCGGTTGAACATAGCTTGGAGTGATTCAGCACATTTGGGTGTGAAAGAGAACCATGCTTAGCATAAAAATACCCACTCGGATGTGTTCAAATAATAATTTATGTCATACAAGTTGCAAAACGACAGTTGCATCACTTTGCAACTTTGCACTAGCATTTCACAACTTTATCCCCAAGGGAAATCTTGCCACCACAGGAAAACGCCTCTGAAATAGTGAAAACCGAAAGAGGTTATTGTAGAGGTGAACAACATGATCTCATAGGCTATGATGAGAATTTTTTAAGCCTCACGTTGTCTGAGTAACCTTATGTTGATGTTTGCAGTCATTTTGCACTTCAGACTCTTAAGGGATTCAGTCGGTTGAACGTAGCTGAGAGTGATTCAGCACATTTGGGTGTGAAAAAAGACCATTACTAGCACAAACATACCCACTCAAATGTGTTGGAATAGTTAGTTTGGTCATACGAGTTTCAGAACAAAAGTTTCACCACTTTGCAACTTTGCACTACTTGCATTTGACAACCTTTTCCCCAAGCAAAATCTCGCCACCATAAAAAAAACACCTCCTAGATAGTGAAATTTAAGAGAATTTATTGTAGAGGGGAAAAAAATGATCCCATAGGCTCTGATGAGATGTTTCTAAGCATCATGATGTTTGAATAACACGATACTGAAGTTTGCAACCATTTTGTATTTCAGACTCTTAAGGGATTCAACCGATTGAACATAGTTTAGAGTGATTCACACATTTGGTTGCAAAAGAAGACCATTCCCAACATAAATGTACCCATTCATATGTGTTGGAACAGTTAGTTTGGTCATACGAGTTGCAAAATGAAAGTTGCACCACTTTGCAACTTTGCACTACTCGCATTTGATAATTTTTTCCACAAGTGAAATCTCGCTGTCGTAGGAGAATGCCTCTAAGATAGAAAAAATTGTGATACTTTATTGTAGAGGGGCACAACACTATCCCATAGGCTCTAACGATAAGTTTCTAAGCCTCACAATGTCTGAGTAACAACATGTTGAATTTTGCAGTCATTTTGCACTTTGAACTCTAAAGGGATTCATCTAGTTGAATGTAGCTCAAAGCGATTTGACGTATTTGGGTGTGAAAGAGGATCATTCTTAGTGTAAACAAACCCACTCAGACACGTTGGAATAATTAGTTTGGTCAAACGAGTTACAAAACAAAAGTTGCACCACTTTGCAACTTTGCACTACTTGTATTTAACAACTTTTTCCCCAAGAAAAATCTTGCTGCTACACAAAAACATCTTTGAGATACTAAAAAGTAAGATAATTTATTATAGAGGGGAACAACATGATCCCATAGGCTCTGACGAGAATTTTCTAAGCCTCACGGTGTCCTAGTAACGTTATGCTTAAGTTTGCAGTCATTTTACACTTCAGACTCTTGAGGGATACAACTGTTTGAACGTAGCTCAGAGTGATTCAGCGCGAGGTGCAAAATAGTACCATTCCTTGTGTAAACATACCCACTTGGACACATTGGAACAGGTAGTTTGGTCATATGAGTTACATAACAAAAGTTGCACAACTTTGAAACTTTTCACTACTTGCATTTGACAAATTTTTCACCAAACGAAATCTCGTTGCCATAGGAGAATGCCTCTGAGATAACGAAAGCCAAGAGAGGTTATTGTAGAGGGGCACAACACAACCCAATAAGCTCTAATAAAAATTTTCTAAGCATCACACTATCTGAGCAACGTCATGCTAAAGTTTGCAGCCATTTTGCACTTTAGACACTTAAGGGATTTAGTCAGTTGAACATAGCTTAGAGCGATTCGACATGTTTTGGTGTAAAAGACAACCATTTCTTGTGTAAAATTACCCACTCGGATGCATTTGAACATGTAGTTTTGTCATACGAATTGCAGAATGAAAGCTACACCACTTTGCAACTTTACACTACTTGCATTTGACAACTTTTTCCCTAAGAGAAATCTCGTTGCTATGGGAAAATGCCTCCAAGATAGAAAAAATAGAGAGAGTTTATTGTAGAGAGGCACAACATGATCTCATAGCCTCTGACGAGAAGTTTCGAAGCCTCATGGTTTCTGAGTAACGTCATGCTCAATTTTGCAACCATTTTGCACTTCATACTCTTAAGGAATTAAGTTGGTTGAACATAGCTCGAAGTGATTCAACGTGTTTGGGTGCGAAAGAGAACATTCCTAGTGTAAAATTTCTCACTTAGACATGTTGGAATAGTTAGTTTGGTCATACGAGTTGTAGAACGAAAGTTGCACCATTTTGCAACTTTGCACTACTTGCATCTGACAACTTTTTCTCCAAGAAAAATTTCACTGCCAAAGGAGAACACCTCAAAGATAGTGAAAACCAAGAGAGATTATTGTAGAGAGTCACAACACAATCCCATAGGCTCTAATGAGAAGTTTCTAATCCTCATGGTGTCTGACTAACGTCATGTTGAAGTTTGTAGCCATTTTGCACTTTTGACTCTTAAGGGATTCGGTCGGTTGAATGTAGCTCAAAGCGATTTGACACGTTTGGGTGCAAAAGAGGACCATGCCTAGTGTAAATGTACCCACTTAGATGCATTGGAATATTTAGTTTGGTCACATGAGTTGCAGAACAAAAGTTGCACCACTTTGCAACTTTGCACTACTTGCATTTGACAACTTTTTCCCCAAATAAAATCTCATAGCTACAGGAATATACTTCTACGATAGCGAAAACTGAGAGAGGTTATTGTAGAAGGGCACAACATGATTCCATAGGATTTGAAAATAAGTTCATAAGCCTCGCGGTATCTAAGTAATGTTATGCTTAAGTTGGAAGCAATTTTGCGCTTCAGACTCTTAAGGGATTCAATCAGTTGAACGTATCTCAAAGTGATTCAACACATTTGTGTGCAACAAAGGAAAATTCCTAGTGTAAACGTACCCATTTAGGCACGTTGAAGTAGATACTTTGGTCATACGAGTTGCAAAATAAAAGTTGCACCACTTTGCACCTTTTCACTACTTGCATTTGACAACATTTTTTTCAAGAAAAATCTCTCTGCCACAGGAGAACGCCTCTAAGATAGCAAAAACTGAGAGAGGTTATTGTAGAGGGGCACAACACGATCCCATAGGAACTGATGAGATGTTTCTAAGCATCACAATGTCCAAGTAATGTCATGTTGAAGCTTGTAGTCATTTTGCACTTCAAACTCTTAAGGGATTCAACCAGTTGAATGTAGCTCGGAGCAATTCGGTGCGTTTGGGTGTGAAAAGGGACCATTCCTAGAATAAAAGTACCCACTCAGACATGTTTGAGCAATTATTTTGGTCATATGAGTTGCAGAACAAAGGTTGCACCATTTTGCAACATTGCACTACTTGCATTTCACAACTTTTTCCCCAAGCGAAATCTCGTTGCCACAGGAGAATGCCTTTGAGATAGCAAAAATTGATAGATTTTATTGTAAAAGGGCACAACACAATCCCATAGGCTCTAACAATAATTTTCTAAGCTTCACGATGTCTGAGTAACGTTATGCTGAAGTTTGCAGCCATTTTACATTTCAGACTTTTAAGGGATTCAGCCGGTTGAACGTAGCTCAGAGTGATTCAGCGCATTTGGGTGCGAAAAAGGACCATTCCTAGCGTAAACATACCCACTCAGACACCTTGGAACATTTATTTTGGTCACACAAGTTACAGAATGAAAGTTGCACCACTTTACAACTTTGCACTACTTGTATTTGATAACTTTTTCCCCAAGCAAAATCTTGCCGCCACAGGAAAACACCTCTAAGATAACAGAAACTAAGAGAGGTTATTATAGAGGGGCACAACATAATCCCATAGGCTCTAATGAAAAGTTTTTAAATCTCATAGTGTCTAAGTAACGTCATGTTGAAGTTTGCAACCATTTTGCACTTCAAACTCTTAAGGGATTTAGTCGGTTGAACATAGTCCGGAGCGATTCGACACATTTGGGTTTAAAAGAGGAAAATTCCTAGCATAAATGTACCCACTCGAATGTGTTGGAACAAGTATTTTGGTCATACAAGTTGCAAAACAAAAGTTGCACCACTTTGCAACTTTTCACTACTTGTATTTGATAATTTTTTCCACAAGCGAAATAGCACCGTCACAGGAGAAAACATCTGAGATAGTGAAAACTGAGATAGGTTATTGTAGAGCAGAACAACACAATCCCATAGGCTATGACGAAAATTTTCTAAGCATCACGTTGTTTGAGTAATGTCATGCTAAAATTTACAGCCATTTTGAACTTTGGACTCTTAAGGGATTCAATGGGTTGAACGTAACTCAGAGCGATTCAACATATTTGGGTGTGAAAGAGGACTATTCCTAGTGTAAACATACCACTTGGACATATTGGAACAATTAGTTTGTTCATATGAGTTGCAAAACAAAAGTTGCACCACTTTGCAACTTTACACTACTTGCATTTGACAACTTTTTCTCCAAGTGAAATCTCGTTGCCACAGGAAAACACCTCCAAGATAGAAAAATCTGAAAGAATTTATTGTAGAGGGGCACAACTTGATCCCATAGGCTCTAACAAAAAATTTCTAAGTCTCACGATGTCTAAGTAATGTCATGCTCAAGTTTTCAGCCATTTTGCACTTCAGACTCTTAGGCTTTAGCCGATTGAATATAGCTCGGAGCGATTCGACATGTTTGGGTATGAAAGAGGACCATTCCTAGTGTAAACATACCAATTCGTATGTGTTATAATATTTAGTTTGTTCATACGAGTTACAGAATGAAATTTGAACCACTTTCCAACTTTGCACTACTTGCATTTGACAACTTTTTCTCCAAGCAAAATCTCACCGCCACAAGAGAACGTTTGCAAGATAGTGAAAATCGAGAGAGGTTATTGTAGAGGGGCACAATATGATCCCATAGGCTCTAATGAGAATTTTCTAAGCCACACGGTGTCTGAGTAATGTTATGTTGAAGTTTTTCGTCATTTTGCACTTCTAATTCTTAAGGGATTTAGCCAGTTGAACATAGCTTAGAACAATTTGACAAGTTTAGGTGCAAAAGAGGACCATTGCTAGTGTAAATCTACCCACTCAGATGTGTTGGAACATTTAGTTTGGTCACACGAGTTACAGAACGAAAGTTGCACCACTTTGTAGCTCTGCACTACTTGCATTTGACAACTCTTCCCCTAATCAAAATCTCACTGCCACAAGAAAATGCCTCTTTGATAGCGAAAATCGAGAGAGGTAATATTATAAGGCAACAAAATGATCCCATAGGCTTTGACAAAAAAAATTTAAGCCTCACGATGGCCGAATAATTTTATTCTAAAATTTGCAGTCATTTTGCACTTCAGACTCTTAGGAAATCAACCAGTTGAATGTAGCTTGAAGCGATTCAGCATGTTTGGGTGTGAAAGAGGACCATGCCTAGTATAAAAAAACCCACTTGGATGTGTTGGAACAATTGGTTTAGTCACACGATTTTCAAAACAAAAATTGCACCACTTTGCAACTTTGCTCTACTTGCATTTGACAACTTTTTTCCCAACCGAAATCTCACCACCACAAAAGAATGCCTTTGAGATAGTAAAAACAAAAAGAGGTTATTGTAGAGGAGAACAACATGATCTCATAGGATTTCATGAGATTTTCTAAGTCTCACAGTGTCAGAGTAACATCATGCTAAAGTTTACACCCATTTTGAACTTTAGACTCTTAAGGGATTCAGATGGTTGAACGTAGCTCGAAGTGATTTGGTGTATTTTGGTGGGAAAGAGAACCATTTCTAGCGTAAACGTACCCACTCAAATATGTTGGAACAAGTAATTTGGTCATACGAGTTGCAAAACAAAAGTTGCACCACTTTACAACTTTGCACTACTTTCATTTGACAACTTTTTTTCCAAACAAAATCTCATTGTCAGAGGAGAATGCCTCTGAAATAGTGAAAACAAAGAGAGGTTATTGTAGAGAGGAACATCATGATCCCATAGGCTTTTACGAGAATTTTCTAAGCCTCGCGATGTTAGAGTAACGTTATGCTAAAGCTTGTAGCCATTTTGCACTTCAGACTCTTATGGGATTTAGCTGGTTGAACATAGCTCAGAGCAGTTTCCTATGTTTGGGTGTAAAAGAGGACCATGTCTAGCATAAACATACCTTTTTAGACACATTTGAATAGCTAGTTTACTCATATGAGTTATAGAACAAAAGTTGCACCACTTTGCAACTTTGGACTACTTGTATTTCATAATTTTTTTCCAACCGAAATCTCGCCGCCATAGGAAACACCTCTGAGATAGAAAATTTTGAGATAAGTTATTGTAGAGGGGAATAGAATGAGCCCATATGCTATGACAATAATTTTCTAATCCTCATGGTGTCTGAGTAACGTCATGTTGAAGTTTGTAGCTATTTTGCACTTCAGACTCTTAAGGGATTCAACCAATTGAATGTAGCTCGGAGCGATTTCACACGTTTTTCTGTGAAAGAGGTCCATCCCTAGCGTAAAATTACCCACTTGAATGCATTGGAATAGTTATTTTGGTCATACGAGTTGCAGAACAAAAGTTGCACCACTTTGCAACTTTGCACTACTTGCATTTGACACCTTTTTCCCCAAGTGAAATCTCGCCACCATAGGAGAACGCCTCTAAAATAGAGAAAACTGAGAGGTTATTGTAGAGGGGAAAAACATGATCTCATAGGCTCTAACAAGAATTTTCTAAGCCTCATGGTGTTCGAGTAACATCATTCTGAAGTTTGAAGTTATTTTGCACATCAGACTTTTAAGGGATTCAGCTGCTTGAACATAGTTCAAAGTGATTCATCATGTTTGGGTGTTAAAGAAGACCATTTCTAGCATAAAATTACACACTTGGACGCGTTTGAATAGTTATATTGGTCACACAAGTTGTAGAACAAAAGTTGCACCACTTTGCAACTTTGCACTACTTGTATTTGACAACTTTTTCTTCAAGTGAAATATTGCCGCCACAGGAGAATACTTTCGAGATAGCTAAAACTGAGAGAGGTTATTTTATAAAGGCAAAATGCAATCCCATAGGCTCTAACTAGAAGTTTCAAAGCCTTCAATATCCAAGTAATGTCATAGTGAAGTTTGCAGTTATTTTTCACTTTGGACTCTCTTAAGGGATTCAGTCGATTGAATGTAGTTCAGAGTGATTTGACGCATTTGGGTGTGAAATAGTACCATGCCTATCATAAATGTACCCAATCATTGGAACAATTATTTTGTTTATACGAGTTGCAAAACAAAAGTTGCACCACTTTGGAACTTTGCACTATTTGTATTTGACAACTTTTTTTCCAAGCAAAATCTCACCGCCACAAGAGAATGCCTCCAAAATAGAAAAAAATGAGAGAGGTTATTGTAGAGGGGCACAACACAATCCCATAGGCTCTAACAAGAAGTTTCTAAGCCTCATAGTGGAGGATTAAAGTCATGTTGAAGTTTGCATCTATTTTGCACTTTAAACTCTTAATGGATTCAGCTGGTTGAACGTAGCTCAGAGTGATTCAGTATGTTTGGGTGTGAAAGAGAACCATGTCTACTGTAAACGTACCCACTTGGATGTGTTGGAACAGTTAGTTTGGTCATATGAATTGCAAAACGAAAGTTGCACCACTTTGCAACTTTTCACTACTTACATTTGACAACTTTTTCCCCAAACGAAATCTCGCCACCAAGAGAGAACGCCTCTAAGATAGCGAAAACTGAGAGAATTTATTATAGAGGTGCACAACATGATCCCATAGGCTCTTACAAAAATTTTATAAGTTTCATGGTGTTCGAGTAACGTCATGCTGAAGTTTTCAGCCATTTTGTACTTTAGACTCTTAAGGGATTCAGTCAGTTGAATATAGTTCATAGCGATTTGGCACATTTGGGTGTAAAAGAGGACCATTCCTACCATAAAATTACCCACTCAGATGCGTTGGAATAGTTAGTTTGGTCATACGAGTTGTAGAACGAAAGTTGCACCACTTTGCAACTTTGTACTACTTGCATTTGACAACTTTTTTGCCAAGAAAAATCTCGCTGCCACAGGAGAACACTTCTGAGATAGTAAAAACTGAGAGATTTTATTGTAGAGGCACACAACATGATCCCATGGGCTCTAACGAGAAGTTTCTGAGCCTCACGGTGTCTAAGTAATGTCATGCTAAAGTTTTGTAGCCATTTTGCACTTCGGACTCTTAAGGGATTCAGCCGATTGAACGTAGCTCAGAGCAATTTGGCACATTTGGGTGTGAAAGAGGACCAGGAATAACATAAACGTACCCACTCAGATGCATCGAAATAGTTATTTTGATCAAACGAGTTGCAAAAAGAAAGTTGCACCACTTTACAACTTTGCACTACTTGCATTTGACAACATTTTCCCCAAGTGAAATCTCGTCGCCATAGGAAAACACCTTCGAGATAGAAAAAATTAAGAGAGGTTATTGTATAGGGACACAACAAAATCCCATAGGATCTAACAAGAAGTTTTTAAGCCTCACGATGTCCAAGTAACATCATGCTTAAGCTTGCAACCATTTTTCACTTTAGACTCTTAAGGGATTCAGTCGGTTGAACGTAGCTTGGAGTGATTCGGCGCATTTGGGTGTAGAAGAGAACCATTCCTAGTGTAAAATTACCCACTTAGGTGCATTGGAATAGGTAGTTTGGTCATATGAGTTGCAGAATGACAATTGCACCACTTTGCAACTTTGCACTACTTTGACAACTTTTTCTCCAAGCTAAATCTCGCTACCACAAGAGAACGCCTCTAAGATAATGAAAACTAAGAGAGGTAATTGTAGAGGGGAACAACATAATTGCATATGCTTTAGGAGAATTTTTTAAACCTCATGGTGTTTGAGTAACGTCATACTAAAGTTGGCAGTCATTTTGCACTTTAGAATCTTAAGGAATTTAGCCGGTTGAACGTAGCTCAGAATGATTCAATGCATTTGGGTGCGAAAGAGGACAATACCTTTTTTAAAAGTACCTACTTGAATGTGTTGGAACAGTTAGTTTTGTCATACGAGTTGTAGAGCAAAAGTTACACCACTTTTCAACTTTGCACTACTTGTATTTGACAACTTTTTCGCCAAGCGAAATCTTGCTACCACAAGAAAACGCTTCTGAGATAGCAAAAAATGAGAGATTTTATTGTAGAGGCACACAACACGATCCCATGGGCTCTAATGAGAATTTTCTAAGCCTTAGGGTGTCCAAGTAACATCATGTTGAAGTTTGTAGCCATTTTGCACTTTAGACTCTTAAAGGATTCAATTGGTTAAATGTAGCTTAGAGCGATTCGGTGCATTTAGGTGTGAAAGAAGACCATTCCTAGCGTAAACGTACCCAATCAAATGCATTGGAATAGTTGGTTTAGTCATACAAGTTGCAAAATGAAAGTTGCACCACTTTGCAACTTTGCACTACTAGCATTTGACAACTTTTTCCCCAAGCCAAATCTCGCCGCCATAGGAGAACGCCTTCAACATAGCGAAAATTGAGAGAGGTTATTGTAGAGGGGTACAACACAATCCCATAGCCTCTAATGATAATTTTCTAACCCTCACAGTGCCTAAGTAACATCATGCTGAAGTTTGTAGCCATTTTGCACTTCAGACTCTTAAGGGATTTAGTCAATTAAATGTAGCTCGGAGCAATTCGGCGCATTTGGGTCTGAAAGAGGACCATTCCTAGTGTAAACATACCCACTTGAATGTGTTGGAATAGTTAGTTTTCTAATATGAATTGTAGAATGAAAGTTGCACCACTTTGCAACTTTGCACTACTTGCATTTGGCAATTTTTTCCCCAAGTGAAATCTCGCCGCCATAGGAGAATAGCTCTGAGATAGTAAAAACTAAGAGAGGTTATTGTATATGGGCACAACATAATTCCATGGGCTTTGACGAGAAGTTTCTAAGCCTCATGATGTCTAAGTAACATCATGTTGAAGTTTGTAGTCATTTTGCACTTTGGACTCTTGAGGGATTCAGTCGGTTGAATGTAGCTTAGAGTGATTCGGTGCGTCAATAAAAATACCATTGGATAGTCCTCAAACTGCCTCCAAAACCACTAATTCTTCAACCACTAATTCAAAACTTGCTTGCTAAGACCCTCTTTCATGAAACCCTAATTTTTCACCAAATATGTAGGTGTTTATTGAAAAACCCATCTCCAGACCTCTTTCAACCTCAAAATATTTTCAAACACTCTTATTTCACCCTACAAAAACTTAATTCACCTACAAATTATGTTGCCCCCAAATTTCTCACACATTTCTTTCTTAATTTCACCCATTTTCACTTTTTTTTCAACTAGGGCTTCAAGCCCAAACATCCAAATGACCTACCATGCCTTTGCAGACCTTCTATCACATCAAACTCCACCTGATAACATTGAAACAACCAAGTTCTAACCTACTTCCAAAATATTTCTTTAATCTGCTACTTCAAGCGATTCCTCCTAGGCCTAAATTCATGCTTTTTCCATAGGGACAACTTGGAAATTTCCACCAAATGTCTTTTCCACCCATTGTATTCTACTATAACTCAGTGGAATGGAATAATTAAGTGTAGGGGGAATGTGTGCATGATTTTAGGAGAAGGGGTGGCCATTTGGGGATTTGGGCATGATGCCTAGTTGTCAAGAATGTGTGTTTCGAGTTAGATTTGGAGGTTAAGAGTAGGTAGTGATGGAAAAAACTTGGGGTAGCACTTTCTAAGTGTTAATTAAGTAAGGGCAGATAGATTTGAAGGTGTTGGAGGCATTCAAATGGCGAGAAGAGGTCTAGAGGTGAGGTTTTCAATAAACCCCCTTTGAAACTTCTCAAAAGTGAGGGTTTTGAGTTTTGGAGTGTTGGTGAGTGTTTCATTGGAAGATGATTGTTGATTTAGTGTTTATGTACCCTGCGCATGACTATCCAATTGTGTTTTGTGTCTGGAAGAAAGATTAAAGGGCAGTTGGTTTGTTGAGAGTTTGCCACCCTGCTCTACATCAATTTGGCATGTTTATCAACATAAAACTATGATACTTTTTGTATTTCAATATGTAATGATAATGCAATATGAAATATGTAGTGTGAGACAATGACATTTGTGTATTTAAACTTTAAAGTTAAAATGTTAAAGTTTACCATTATTCTTTTCTTCAAAGTTGTTTAAAATATATAATTTAATCATAATATAACTAAGCAATATATGATATAATTTATCCATTATTCATTATTTTTTATTGTCAACTATATAATATAACCATTATTTTTTATGATATTGTACATTGATATTTAACCATTATTGAAGATTAAATTTTTGAACTGTTTAAACATGCACATGACGAACAAATTATTTTGATTCTCAAATTCTATATATCAAATTATCCAATAATCAAGTGTATGTCCATATACAAAAATGGCATCAATGCCAACTCAAACAAAGTTTTACAAAGTGTGGCATATGCCATCTCGATATCTATTCATAATATTCATGCCAAAATGTATATCTCATCCTAAACTACTGGTGGATCATCAAAATGGAGCCTCTTTGAAGCACTCTTTGGCTCTAAAGGTAACTACACAAGAAAA
>VDFB02049217.1:16954400-16984677 GCA_007258455.2 Sequoia sempervirens | reverse complement strand
AGGGTATAGTGTAGAGGGTGGAGGGGTTAGGGTTGAGAGTAGAGGTGTAGGGTTGAGAGAGAGGGAGGTTGAGGGTTTAAGGGTTTAGGGTTGATGGTTTTAGGGTTTATGATTTAAAATTGGGAATTGTAGAAAGGGTTGAGGGAGAGAACATGGTTGAGGTTTAAGGGTTTTAGGTTTACTAAGGGTTGAGGGGTTGAGGTTGAAGGAGAAGAGGGTAGAGGGTAGAAGCTGAGAGATAGATAGAAGAGGGTTGAGGGTTTAGGGTTGAGGAGTGGGGGTTAAGGGGTAGAGGGGTGGTAGACAATTTAAAGTTTAGGGTTTAAGGGTTAAGGGTTTGGGTTGAGGTGGAGGTAGAAGGAGTTGAGAATTAGATGGTATAGGAGTAGAGGTTGAGGGTTGAGAGTAGAGGTGTAGGGTTGAGAGAGAGATAGGGGGTTGAGGGTTTAAGGGTTTACAGTTTAGGGTAGAGGGTTAAGGGTAGAGGGTAGATGGTTTAAGGGTTTTGGGTTTAATGGTTGAGGGTGGAGGGTAGAGGGTTTAGGGTAGTTGGTATAGGGTAGAGAGTTGAGGGTAGGGGGTATAGGGTAGAGGGTTGAGGGTTGAGATTATAGGGTGTAGGGTTGAGAGAGAGAGAGAGGGGGATTGAGGTTTTTAGGGTTTTAGGGTTTATGGTTTAAGGGTATAGGGTGTAGGTTTGAGAGAGAGAGAAGGGGGTTGACGGTTTAAGGGTTTTAGGTTTTAAGGGTTGAGAGAGAGAGAGGAGGGGTTGAGGGTTTACAATTTAAGAGTAGAGGGTGTAGGGTTGAGAGTGAGAGAGAGATAGGGGGTTGATGGTTTTAGGGTTTTAGGCTTTACGGTTTACGATTTAAGGGTTGAGGGTAGAGGGTTTAAGGTTTAGGGTTTAAGGGTTTTTGGGTTTAGGGTAGATGGTAGAGGGTTGAGAGAGAGAGTTGAGGGTTTTAGGGTTGAGGGTTTTAGGGTTTACGGTACAGTTTAAGGGTTGAGGGTAGAAAAATCTATTTCACTCCAACCCCTCTCCCATTGTGAGGTCTTTCCCCCCACCCTAACTAGATAACTCTCTATCCCTCTCAAGTCTCTATAGTTCTCAAGTCTCAGTCCCTACCACGCTACTAGGACTAATCTCTCTCACTCATATCCCCTCTCCCTCTATCTCAAGTCTCACTCCCTTCCTATTGATATTGTGAAAGCATTTCAAAACACCATATTTGGTGCTCTCCAAATTTGGCGAGCGTTAAATGTGTTTTTTAACCTAAAATGGTAAAATAGGGGTTCACTGCATGATTTTGGCCCACATACTTCTACTTTTGTCTGATTCAACACTTAATCCGATAGAGAAATGCCTTTTTTTGTAGTTGACTCCTTGGTGTACCAATCTATGCTCGATCCATCACCTTTTTGCCACCAATTTTCATGTAGACAACATAGATGAAGACATTTTGAATTTTCTACATCATTTTACATTATCTTAGGTAATATATTAACTTTTGGTAATATTGAAATGTTTATATTTAGTATGTTTGTTATTTTTGACAATAATCTAAATTCCTTTAATGATTTTATTAATCATAACAATTGGATATAGAATTCAACATTGAATTAGATGAGAGTTGCATAAAAAAGTTTAATTTTTATGACTTTGAAGAAAAAAAATGAAAACCATGACATAATTTAGATGAATTCATGTTTAAAATTATATAAACGACATCAACTTAACACAAATTTTCTTATGAATTCTATTTGCATTTCTTATAGTAGTCCATTTCCAACATGCTTAGATAAATGAATTCAACTTAACACAATTTTTTTTGTTTTGTTTTGACAATTTATAGACCATTCATTTGATGATTTTATTAATCTTCATTGTTACACATAAAATTGAACAATAAATTCATTATTACTAATGGTTGTGGGAAAATTTTTATTTTCAACTAATTTGGAAACCTAAGAGCTTTCATCAATGTTATTGTGCAAGTTTCTATTAATTTTTTTGTGCCATAAAGAATTCACCTTCATCACATGCTTAGATAATTTCAAGTGACTCAAGACATAGTTGGTTTAATGCAAATTTCCATTCATTCATACCATTTACCATTCTTCCTTGGTAGATTTACGTATGAAAAATGTTGTAGCATATAGGCATGTTTGATAATTCCAAACAGCTCGCTCCCTTCTTTCATAAAATGCTTTAGCGTGTTCAATAAAATGCAATGTAATCAGCGTTATCAATATGTTTCACAAAATGCATTACTTAATTTTGTTCTATGTGTGATTATGAATATGCAACATTCAACATCAGTCCAAGGAAATGACCAAAGCCTCTAACACTAGAAGAACGTGAAGTAAAAAATGCAAGGAGAAGAGAATAAAAAATTGCAGCTCGTGAAGCAAAAGAATTGTAGCCCATACAACCAGAAATTCTCGTGCAATCTAAGAGAGATGTACAATTGGAAAAAAAAAGGGCACAAATGGAATTTTTTTTTGGAAGGACACAAATGGATCCCCAAGTTTGAGGCACATCATCAACAATAGGTGAATTTCATTGCACATCTCCAGTTGAAGACACACCAACAACAACATGTGGTCTTCCAAGTAGATCAGGAATCACATCTACAATTGAAGACACACCATCAACAACATTGCATTTCGAAAGTACATCAGCAAACATGCCTTTGTTTGAAGTCACTCCACAAATGACATCTCAAGTTGGAGGTACAACATCGATTACATGTCAATCTCAAGGTATGTCATCAATTTCACCTCTGATTGAAGGTACGCGATCTATCCCTGATGTTGTTAACATTCCTAATGTTGACACAAATTTACATTTGAGAACTCCTTCTAGATTTTTGCATAGAAAACCTAGATTTTTGATTGATATTGAATCCAATGTTTTGAAATGGATTCCTGATAAGATGTCAAAATGTACATGTCAAAGAGCTACATAGAGGATATGGAGTTTTTTTTTGAGAAGCTAAGTGAGGGTGGAAGATGCTAACTATTTGTTGAAATTATGAGGCAACTCAAATTTAGGCCACGATGAAGGCTCTTGGGCTGAGAGTTTCAAATGACTCAAGTGAAAATTCCATTGTAAAGAACTTGATGAGTGCATATGAGAGCATGGGTTCTACCTCACGCACGAAGGATAGTTGTGCCACAAGATGTGTGATGACAACAACATTGTTAAGCAGTTAAACAAGGAACAAGGTGAAATTTACAAAGACAAGTATTTGAAAATAAGTAGATCATCTCTAATGAGAGCCAAAGGAAGATGTGAAAGATTGGAGGAACCAAATAGCAATGAGTTATGGGCATTCTCGGGTAGAGTGCCACGGAAAGATAAAAGAATTGCTCAAGGCTTGAGATATTTAATAGTAGATTATTGGAAGGATAACAAAAGGACCTCTCCTAATCAAAGAGATGTTGTAAGAGGGAGAATTGGTAGTAAAATCCATGAGCCACATCGAAAGCATTATTTGGATACCACTCAAACCCAATTTTTTTTGCTAATTTTGTACGAATTTTTTCTAAAATTAAAATATGTCAAACGTATTTTGAAATGCTAAAGCCTTTTTATTTCAAAATAAATCACACATGCACTACTTGTTGTTGTAGAGTACATATTTATTTTTCTAACCATTATGATGTTTATCAACATATATTTTTAGATATGCATACTGGCAATGTTTTGCAGGAATGTAACATAAGGCTTCCACCCAAATTCTCAAGGGAATTCTTATCTTCCATTTTATGTGAGAGAGAGGATGGTCAAATTTTTTACAACTCATGTTTGGATGGCACATGTCATCATTGTGGTGGCATGCAACATTTTCCAATTTTCCAACATATGGCTATTACACACCCAATTGGAGACAAAATTGTCAAATTTGGAAAATACAAGACAATAGCCTACAGTCTAAAAGATGGGAAAGAAGTAAAGAAGTGTGAATTGGTCAGTGATAAGATTCCAATATATCATTTTATGGAAATTTTTCATGATCAGGTGGTCTATGAGTATGCAAGGAATACACATAGAGCTCAAATATGGTTGGAATCACAGTTCAAGTTATGCAAGGACACGTTTCCACTTCATAGCATCATTTTAGTTATTGAATTCATGGAGAACTACACACTACAACCATAGAACGAGGTGCAATAACAATACTACAACTCCACATAGGTTCCTATATTTGTGCATATAGCATTCATTCATTCATGCAAATGATAGCACAAAGGATAACAAGAAAGTATTGAGGGAGTATCACTTTTACATTAGTGATGATTGCACACATTCTACCGAGTTTGTGCAAGGCTACTTTCAGATGTTCTATGTTGATCTGGCTAGTAGGGGCATATCATTTAGTCAACATATCATATGGTCAGATAACTGCACATCGTAATTCAATAACACTAGAATGTTTTACTAGTTGAGCATGATGCATAGGATCAATGGTGTTTAAAATATGTGGAACTTCTTAGAGGCCAGGCATGGAAAGGGGGAGCATGATGGAGTGGGTGAATGTATCAAAATATCCCTTGCATGAGAAGAGTTAAAGTACAAAGACAGTGTAAAGTTGATAGATGCAAGATCAATTATCGAGTGGTTCAATCATGCAATGGGTCTAGGTAGTCAAGGTAATTCTTTAGTTCATAGATTTTTTCATTTAGTAGATGATACTAACATTGAAAAATATGAGGATTGTTGTACAATAACAGGATCGAGCGAGCTACACTCTTTTAGAATCTCCAATGCAGGTACATGGACTATCCATACACGGAAGATGGCATGCTTTTGTTTTTCATGTACACTTCAAGCATGGAATGATTGCGAGTCAATAGAGTGGGTTGATGAATGGTATGCAAGAAGTCTAACCCCACTTGACACTTATCAGCTCCCGATGGCTCAACAGATAATGGAAATGCAATCATCCATTGACTTTGAACATCTATCAAACCTTGCAAAACTAGGTATTATATCTTCCTTTAGGTTTTATTTTGATGTTCATTAAATACATCTAACAGGATGAAGATATCAATGCAGGGCATGTATATGCAGTGATTGCAAATGAAGACAATGAAGAGGGTAAAAATTATTACCTGTGTCATATTGAGGCTAAAAAGAAATTGGAGGCCCTAGTTATAGATGGAGAAAACACAGAATATCCTATAGGCTCGTTGGTTGTTACTGGAACATGGCTTAGAAGGTACCCAATTAAGAATGTTGTAGTTTGGTTTTTTTAAGACTTCAACATGCATTGGAAGATTCTTCACTACAAGAACCTTGTCTTTGCCACCAATGTTCATTTGATCAAATATACGGGAAAACCTGCAAACAATAACTTGTGGAAAGTGCGTGAGTCTGACCATGAGGCAATGCTTGACACGATAAAGAGTAGAGAAAACTAGGATGGTTCCCTGGATTGATTGGTAAGTATGCACATTGAATTTGTAAAGTCATGTTATTGATCATTGCTTTATTTCAAGTGTTTAAGTTTGATTGTATAAGGGTTTGCAAAATTGCATTAATGTAGATATGCAAAATGATGGTTATAGGTTGTTCTCTATTTGATGTAGACCTAGGAGGCCCAAACTCACTCAAAGTGTCAACCTTCCTTCAAGAGACATCTAACAAGATTAAAAGGTCCTATTAGACCAATCTAAACAACTCCCAAAGTTTGAAAACAATTAGAAGTAGAATTTACCACTTTCACTCTTGCAAACCTAGTATCAGTGCAAACCCAATTTTAGGCCCTTAACTCCAACACTTCCCAAAACACTTGAAAAACCAATGGATGATTTAGATAGCGATTACAGAGTTACAAAACATATCTCAGGGTCAAACACAAGTCCTTTAGACCAAACTCTTGAAACTCCCACTCCTATGTTGTCCTAATTAGACCTAAATTACAAAGCAACCCACCTTTAGACTCACAGACAACTAAAACTTTGAGGCAGCATTTCCCATGCCCTCAAACCACTAAATCCACAATTAGTTTTCAGAGAACTTTGACTCTTCTAACATAGAAAACTATGAAACCCTTGATTTTTAGCCAAATTAAGAGGGTTTACTGAAAACCTACATTCCATGCCTCCTCAGATCTCAAAACCAACTCAAACACTCTTAAGAAACTCTGCACATGCTTAATAATTCAAAAGAAATAACCTACCACTTAGATTTTACTAAACCCTAGACTAAAACCTCCACTTTCATGTATTTTCCCACATAAACACTTGAAGGAGATAAAGAAAAAGAGATGCCTAAAGAAGTATGTGTTTATTTTATTTTGTGTTTGGTAAATATGTTATTATTACCAACAATTGTATGCTAACTTGTATCAATTTTATGTTTTTGTGTTCACCTATTAGATTGACATTGCAAAAGTTGGTATGATTGGCTCTTTGAGAGGGGCATATGCTAGGATTCATGATGGTTTGAAGAGACGTATATATATGAGGTAATCAAGATTTCAATTTTAGAGTTCAATTATAATTCAATGTATATTGATTTTGATGTTAATTATTCAATTTTAAATTATATAATATAACTAATCTCAATTATGGTTTGAAATTTTCTTGTCTAGTTACCTTCAGAGCCAAAGAGTGCTTCAAAGAGGCTCCATTTTGATGATCCACTAGTAGTTTAGGATGAGATAGACATTTTGGCATGAATATTATGAATAGATATCAAGATGGCATATGCCACACTTTGTAAAACTTTGTTTGAGTTGGCATTGATGCCATTTTTGTATATGGACATACACTTGATTATTGAATAATTTGATATATAGAATTTGAGAATCAAAATAATTTGTTCGTCATGTGCATGTTTAAATAGTTCAAAAATTTAATCTTCAACAATGGTTAAATATCAATGTAAAATATCATAAAAAATAATGGTTATATTATATAGTTGACAATTAAAAATAATGAATAATGGCTAAATTATATCATATATTGCTTAGTTATATTATGATTAAATTATATATTTTAAACAACTTTGAAGAAAAGAACAATGGTAAAGTTTAACATTTTAACTTTAAAGTTTAAATACACAAATGTCATTGTCTCACACTACATTTCATATTGCATTATCATTACATATTGAAATACAAAAAGTATCATAGTTTTATGTTGATAAACATGCCAAATTGATGTAGAGCAGGGTGGAAAACTCTCAAGAAACCAACTACCCTTTAATCTTCCTTCCAGACATAAAACACAATTGGATAGTCATGAGCAGGGTACATAAGCACTAAATCAACAATCATCTTTCAATGAAACACTCACCAACACTCCAAAACTCAAAACCCTCACTTTTGAGAAGTTTCAAAGGGGGTTTATTGAAAACCTCACCTCTAGACCTCTTCTCACAATTTGAATGCCTCCAACACATTCAAATCTATCTGCCCTTGCTTAATTAACTCTTAGAAAGTGTTGCCCCAAGTTTTTTTCATCATTACCTACTATTCACCTCCAAATTTCACTCGAAACACACATTCTTGACAACTAGGCATCATGCCCAAATCCCCAAATGGCCACCCCTGCTCCTAAAATCATGCACACATGCCCCCTACACTTAATTATTCCATTTCACTAAGTTACAGTAGAATACAATGGGTGGAAAAGACATTTGGTGGAAATTTCCACGTCCCTGTGGAAAAAAGAGTGAATTTAGGCCTAGAAGGCATCGCTTGAAGTAATAGATTAAAGAAATAGTTTGGAAGAAGGTTAGAACCTAGTTGTTTCAATGTTATCAGGTGGAGTTTGATGTGATAGAATGTTTGCAAAGGCATGGTAGGTCATTTGGATGTTTGGGCTTGAAGCCCTAGTTGAACAAAGAGTGAAAATGGGTGAAATTGAGAGGTTTTAAGAAGGAAATATGTGAGAAATTTGGGGGCAACATAATTTTTAGGTGAATTAAGTTTGTGTAGGGTGAAATAAGAGTGTTTGAAAATATTTTGAGGTTGAAAGAGGTCTGGAGATGGGTTTTTCAATAAACACCTACATATTTGGTGAAAAATTAGGGTTTCATGAAAGATGGTCTTAGCAAGCAAGTTTTGACTTAGTGGTTGAAGAATTTGTAGTTTTGGAGGCAGTTTGAGGACTATCCAATGATATTTTTATTGACGCACTGAATCGCTCTGAGCTACATTCAACCGACTGAATCCCTCAAGAGTCTAAAGTGCAAAATGTCTGCAAACTTCAACATGATGTTACTTAGACACCACGAGGCTTAGAAACTTCTCGTTAGAGCCTATGGAATCGTGTTGTGCCCATATACAATAAAATCTCTCAGGTTTTACTATCTCAGAGGTATTCTCCTGTGGCGGCGAGATTTCACTTGGAAAAAAAATTGTCAAATGCAAGTAGTGCAAAGTTGCAAAGTGGCGTAACTTTTGTTCTACAACTCATATTAGAAAACTAACTATTCCAACACATTAAATTGGGTATGTTTACGCTAGGAATGGTCCTCTTTCACACCCAAATGCGCTGAATTGCTCTGAGCTACGTTTAATCAACTGAATCCCTTAAGAGTCTGAAGTGAAAAATGGTTGCAAACTTCAGCATGACGTTACTTAGACACTGTGAGGGTTAGAAACTTCTCATTAGAGCCCATGGGATTGTGTTGTACCCCTCTAAAATAACCTCTCTCAGTTTTTTCTATCTCGAAGGTGTTCTCCTATGGTAGTGAGATTTGGCTTGGGGAAAAAGTTGTCAAATGCAAGTAGTGCAAAGTTGCAAAGTGGTGCAAATTTCATTTTGCAACTCGTATGACCAAACTAACTATTCCAATGCATCTAAGTGGGTATGTTTATGCTAGGAATGGTCCTCTTTCACACCCAAATGTGTCGAATCACTCTGAGCTACATTCAATCAGCTGAACCCTTTAAGAGTCTAAAGTGCAAAATGGTTACAAACTTCAGTATGATGTTACTTGGACACCCTAAGCCTTAGAAACTTCTCATTAGAGCCCATGGGATCATGTTGTGTGCCTCTACAATAAAATATCTCATTTTTTTCTATCTCAGAAGCGTTCTCTTGTGGTAGCAAGGTTTCGCTTGGAAAAAAAGTTATCAAATGCAAGTAGTGCAAAGTTACAAAGTGGTGCAACTTTCGCTCTACAAATCGTATGACCAAACTAAATATTCCAACGCATTCGAGTGGGTACTTTTAAAAAAGGTATTGTCATCTTTTGCACCTAAATGCATTGTATCACTTTGAGCTACGTCCAACCGGTTGAATCCCTAAAGAGTCTGAAGTGCAAAATGACTGAAAACTTTAGTATGACGTTACTCGGACACCATGAGGCTTAGAAAATTCTCATAAAAGCCTATGGGATCATGTTGTTCCCCTCTACTATAACCTCTCTTAGTTTTCACTATCTCAGAGGAATTCTCTTGTGGTAGCGAGATTTAGCTTTGAGAAAAAGTTGTCAAAGTAGTGCAAAATTGCAAAGTGGTGCAACTATCATTCTACAACTCATATGACTAAACTACCTATTCCACTACACTTGAGTGGGTACTTTTACACTAGTAATGGTCCTCTTCTACACCCAAATGTTCCGAATCGCTCCAAGCTACGTTCAATCTATTGAATCCCTTAAGAGTCCAAAGTGAAAAATGGTTGCAAACTTAAGCATGATATTACTCAGACACCGTAAGGCTTAAAAAATTCTCGTTAGATCCTATGGGTTTGTGTTGTACCCCTCTACAATAAACTCTCTCAGTTTTTGCTATCTCGGAAGTGTTTTCCTATGGCGATGAGATTTCGCTTGGGGAAAATGTTGTCAAATGCAAGTAGTGCAAAGTTGTAAAGTGGTGCAAATTTTTTTTGCAACGCATCTGATCAAAATAACTATTTTGATGCATCTAAGTGGGTACATTTATGCTATTCCTGGTCTTCTTTTACCACCAAATGCACCAAATTTCTTTGAGCTATGTTCAATCAGCTGAATCCCTTAAGAGTCCGAAGTGCAAAATGGCTGCAAAACTTTAGCATGACGTTACTTAAACACTATGAGGCTTAGAAACTTCTCGTTAGAGCCCATGGGATCATGTTGTGTGCCTCTATAATGAAATCTCTCAGTTTTTGCTATCTCAGAAGTTTTCTCCTGTGGTAGCAAGATTTTGCTTGGCAAAAAAGTTGTCAAATACAAGTAGTGCAAAGTTGCAAAGTGGTGCAACTTTCGTTCTACAACTCGTATGACCAAAATAACTATTCCAATGCATCTAAGTGGGTAAGTTTACAGTAGGCATTGTACTCTTTCACACCCAAACGTGTCGAATCGCTATGAGCTACATTCAACCGGCTGAATCCCTTAAGAGTCTGAAGTGCAAAATGGCTAGAAATTTTAGCATGACGTTACTCGGACACCATGACACTTAGAAAATTCTTGTCAAAGCCTATGGGATCATGTTGTACACCTCTATAATAAATTATCTTATTTTTGCTATTTCAGAGGCGTTCTCTCGTGGTGGCGAGATTTCGTTTGGAGAAAAAGTTGTCAAATGTAAGTAGTGAAAAGTTGCAAAGTGGTGCAACTTTCGTTCTGCAACTCGTATGACCAAATTAACTATTCCAACGCATCCAAGTGGGTATATTTACGGTAGAAATGGTTCTCTTTCACACCCAAACGTGCTGAATCACTTTGAACTATGTTCAACCAACTAAATCCATTAAGAGTCTGAAGTGTAAAATAGATGCAAAATTCAACATGACTTTACTCGACCACCATGAGGCTTAGAAACTTCTCGTCAGAGCCTATAAATTTTTTTTGTACCTCTCTACAATAACCTATCTCAATTTTTGCTATCTTGGAGGCGTTCTCTAGTGGCGACGAGATTTTGCTTGGAAAAAAAGTCAAATACAAATAGTGCAAAGTTACAAAGTGGTGTAACTTTTGTTTTGCAACTCATATAAACAAAATAATTGTTCCAACACATTTGATTGGGTACATTTATGATAGACATGGTCCTCTTTCACACCCAAACATGTTGAATCACTCTGAGCTACGTTCAACCGGCTGAATCCCTTAAGAGTCCAAAGTGAAAAATAACTGCAAACTTCACTATGACATTACTTGGACACTGGAGGCTTTGAAATTTCTAGTTAGGGCCTATGAGATTGTGTTGTACCCTTATAAAATAACCTCTCTTAGTTTTAGCTATCTCGGAAGTGTTCTTCTGTGGCGGCGAGATTTCACTTGAAGAAAAAATTGTCAAATACAAGTAGTGCAAAGTTGCAAAGTGGTGCAACTTTTATTCTGTAACTTGTGTGACCAATCTAAATATTCAAACGTGTCCAAGTGTATAATTTTATGCTAGAAATGGTCTTCTTTAACACCAAAACACGTCAAATCACTTTGAACTACATTCAACCAGCCGAATCCCTTAAAAGTTCAATGTGCAAAATAACTTCAAACTTCAGAATGACGTTACTCTAACACAATGAGGCTTAGAAAATTCTCGTCAAATCGTATGAGATCATGTTTTTTCCCTCTACAATAACCTCTCTTATTTTTCACTATCTCAGAGGCGTTCTCCTATGGTGGCGAGATTTTAGTTGGGGAAAAAGGTGTCAAATGCAAGTAGTGCAAAGCTGCAAAGTGGTGCAAATTTTATTCTGCAACTCATATGACCAAACTAACTATTCCAATGCATTCAAGTGGGTACGTTTATGCTAGGTATGGTCCTCTTTCACACACAAATGTACCAAATCACTCTAAGCTACATTCAATTGGTTGAATCCTTTAAGAGTCTGAAGTGCAAAATAGTTGCAAAATTCAACATGACGTTACTCGAACACCATGAGGTTTAAAAACTTATCGTCATAGCATATGGGATCATTCTATACCCCTCTACAATAACCTCTCACAAATTTTTCTATCTCGAAGGCGTTTTCCTATGGTGGCGAGATTTTGGTTGGGAAAAAAGTTGTCAAATACAAGTAGTCCAAAGTTGCAAAGTGGTGCAACTTTCGTTCTATAACTCGTATGAGTAAACTAGCTATTCCAACATGTCTAAGAAATTATTTTTATGCTAGTAATGGTTCTCTTTTGTACCCAAACGTAGGAAACCGCTTTGAGCTATGTTCAACCGGTTGAATCCCATAAGAGTTTGAAGTGAAAAATGGCTACAAGCTTTAGCATGGTGTTACTCTGATATCGCGAGGCTTAGAAAATTCTCGTCAAATCCTATGGGATCGTGATGTTCCCCTCTATAATAACCTCTCTTGGTTTTCACTATCTCGGAGGTGTTCTTCTCTGGCAATGAGATTTTGCTTGAAAAAAAAGTTGTCAAATGCAAGTAGTGCAAAGTTGCAAAGTGGTGCAACTTTTGTTCTGCAATTCGTATGACCAAAATACTTGTTCCAATATGTTTGAGTGGGTACGTTTACCCTAGGAATGGTCCTCTTTCCCACCCAAATGCACCAAATCACTCTGAGCTAGATTCAACTAACTAAATCCCTTAAGAGTCTGAAGTTCAAAATGGGTGCAAACTTTAGCATGACGTTACTACGACACTGCGAGGCTTAGAAACTTTTCATCAAATCCTATGGGATCATGTTGTTCTCCTCTACAATAAACTCTTTTGGTTTTACTATCTCAGAGGCATTCTTCTATGGCTGAGAGATTTCGCTTGGGAAAAAAGTTGTCAAATGCAAGTAGAGCAAAGTTGCAAAGTGGTGCAATTTTGTTCTGCAACTCGTGTGACTAAACCAATTGTTCCAACGCATCCAAGTGGGTTTTTTTATACTAGACATGGTCCTCTTTCACACCCAAACATGCCGAATCACTTCAAGCTATGTTCAACTGGTTGATTTCCTAAGAGTTTGAAGTGCAAGATGACTGCAAATTTTAAAATAAAATTATTTGGCCATCATGAGGCTTAAAATATTTTTGTCAAAGCCTATGGGATCATTTTTTTCCCTTCTAGTATTACCTCTCTCTATTTTCACTATCTCCGAGGCATTTTCTTGTGGTGGTGAGATTTTAATTGGGGAAAATGTTGTCAAATGCAAGTAGTGCAAAGCTGCAAAGTGGTGCAACTTTCGTTCTGTAACTCGTGTGACCAAACTAAATGTTCCAACACATCTGATTGGGTAGGTTTACACTAGACATGGTCCTCTTTTGCACCCAAACGGGTCGAATCGCTCTGAGCTACGTTCAACTAGCTAAATCCCTTAAGAATCAAAAGTGCCAAATGACAGAAAACTTCAACATGACATTACTCGGACACCGTGTGGCTTAGAAACATCATCAGAGCCTATCAGATCATATTGTTCCCCTCTACAATAACCTCTCTCAATTTTCACTATCTTGCAAACGTTCTCCTGTGGCGGTGAGATTTAGCTTGGGGAAAAAGTTGTCAAATGCAAGTAGTGCAAAGTTGGAAAGTGGTTCAAATTTTATTTTGTAACTCGTATGACCAAAATAACTATTCTAATACATACGAATTCATACGTTGACATTAGGCATGGTCCTCTTTCATACCCAAACGTGTTGAATCGCTCCGAGCTATGTTCAACCGGCTAAAGCCCTTAAGAGTCTAAAGTGCAAAATGGCTGAAAACTTGAGCATGACCTTACTGAGACATCGTGAGACTTAAAAATTTCTTGTCAAATTCTATGGGATCAAGTTGTGCCCCTCTATAATAACCTCTCTTTGCTTTTTCTATCTTGGAGGTGTTTTCCTGTGGCAACGAGATTTCGCTTGGAGAAAAAGTTGTCAAATGCAAGTAGTGTAAAGTTGCAAAGTGGTGCAACTTTTATTTTGCAACTCATATGAAGAAACTATGTGTTCCAATGCATCTGAGTGGGTATGTTTACACTAGGCATAGTCCTCTTTCACACTCAAATACGCCGAATCCTCCGAGCTACGTTCAACCCGTTGAATCCCTTAAGAGTTCAAAGTTCAAAATGGCTGCAAATTTTAGCATGACATTACTCGAACAACGTGATGTTTAGAAACTTCTCATTAGAGCCTATAGGATTGTGTTAAGCCACTCTACAATAACCTCTCTTGGTTTTCACTATCTCAGAGGTGTTCTCCTCTGGCGGCGCTATTTCGCTTAGGGAAAAAATTGTCAAATGCAAGTAGTGAAAAGTTGCAAAGTGGTGCAACTTTTATTTTGCAACTCGTATGACTAAACTACTTGTTCCAACACATCCAAGTGGGTACATTTATGCTTGGAATTTTACTCTTTTAAACCCAAACGTTCCGAATCTCTCCGAACTATGTTCAACTGACTAAATCCCTTAAGAGTCTGAAGTGCAAAATGGTTGAAAACTTCAACATGAGGTTACTTATACACTATGAGGCTTAGAAACTTCTTATTATAGCCTATGGGATCATGTTGTGCCTCTTTATAATAACCTCTCTCAGTTTCTGCTATTTCAGAGGTGTTTTCCTATGGCGGCAAGATTTTGCTTGGAAAAAAAGTTATCAAATGCAAGTAGTGTAAAGTTGTAAAGTGGTGCAACTTTCGTTTTGTAACTCGTGTGACCAAAATAAATGATCCAACATGTCTAAGTGGGTATGTTTACACTAGGCATGGTCCTCTTTTGTACCTAAATGTGTCAAATCACTCTCAGCTACGTTCAACCGGTTGAATCCCTTAAGAGTCTGAAATGTAAAATGACTGCAAACTTCAGCATAACATTACTCAGACATCGTGAGGCTTAGAAAATTCTTGTTAGAGCCTATGGGATCGTGTTGTGGCCTTCTACAATAAAATCTATTAATTTTTTCTATCTCAAAGGCATTCTCCTATGGCAACGAGATTTTGCTTGGGAAAAAAGTTATGAAATGTAAGAAGTGCAATGTTACAAAGTGGTGCAACCTTTGTTATGCAACTCGTATGACCAAAATAATTGTTCAAACATGTCTGAGTGGGTATGTTTACACTAGGAATGGTCCTTTTTCATGCTAAAACATGCTGAATTGCTCCAAGCTACATTCAACTAGCTGAATCCCTTAAGAGTTTGAAGTGCAAAATGACTACAAGCTTTAGCATGACATTACTTGGAAATTGTGATGCTTAGAAACATCTCATCAGTTCCTATGAAATCATGTTGTACCCCTCTATAATAACCTCTCTCAGTTTTTGCTATCTCAGAGGCGTTCTATGGCAGAGAGATTTTACTTGAGAAAAATGTTGTCAAATGCTAGTAGTGAAAAGGTGCAAAGTGGTGCAACTTTTATTTTGCAACTCGTTTTACCAAAGTATCTACTCCAATGCACTTGAATGGGTACGTTTGCACTAGAAATTTCCTCTTTTGCACACAAATATGTTGAATCACTTCGAGCTACGTTCAACTGATTGAATCCCTTTAGAGTCCAAAGCGCAAAATTGCTTCCAACTTAAGCATAACATTACTTAGATACCATAAGGCTTAAGAACTTATTTTCAAATCCTATGGGATAATGTTGTGCCCTTCTCCAATAACCTCTCATTTTTTGCTATCTCAAAAGTGTTTTCCTATAACTATGAGATTTTGTTTGGAAAAAAAGTTATTAAATGCAAGTAGTGCAAAGTTGCAAAGTGGTGCAACTTTCGTTCTACAACTTATGTGACCAAAATAAATATTCCAATGCATATAAGTGGGTACATTTACACTAGACATGGTCCTCTTTTGCACCCAAACGTGTCGAATCACTTTGAGCTACGTTTAATCGACCGAATCCCTTAAGAGTCAGAAATGAAAAATGGCTGCAAACTTCAACATGACGTTAGTCAGACACCATGAGGATTAGAAACTTCTCGTAAGAGCCTATAGGATTGTGTTGTGACCCTCTATAATAACCTCTCTTGGTTTTCACTATGTCTGAGGTGTTCTCCTTTGGCGGTGAGATTTTTCTTGGAGAAAAAGTTGTTAGATGCAAGTAGTGCAAAGTTGTAAAGTGGTGCAACTTTCATTCTACAACTCGTATGACCAAACTAACTATTCCAACATGTCCAAGTGGGTACTTTTACGCTAGGCATGGTCCTCTTTTGCACCCAAACGCGTTGAATCACTCTGAGCTATGTTCAACCAACTTAATCCCTTAAGAGTTTGAAGTGCAAAATGGTTGCAAAATTGAGCATGACGTTACTCAAACACCGTGAGGCTTCGAAACTTCTCGTCAGAGGCTATGGAATTGTGTTGTGCCCCTTTACAATAAAATCTTTCTATTTTTTCTATCTTGGAGGCATTTTCCTATGGCAACAAGATTTCTCTTAGGGAAAAAGTTGTCAAATACAAGTAGTGTAAAATTGGAAAGTGGTGTAGCTTTCGTTTTGCAATTCGTATGACAAAACTACATGATCAAATGCATCTGAGTGGGTACTTTTACACAAGGAATGGTCCTCTTTTACACCAAAACACGCTGAATCACTCTGAGCTATGTTCAACTGGCTGAATCCCTTAAGTGTCTAAAGTGCAAAATGGCTGCAAACTTTAGCATGACGTTGCTCAGACAGTGTGACACTTAGAAAATTCTTATCAAAGCTTATTGGGTTGTGTTGTGCCCCTCTACAATAACCTCTCCCAAATTTCGTTATCTCAGAGGTTTTCTCCTGTGGCGACGAGATTTTGTTTGGTGAAAAAGTTGTCAAATGTAAGTAGTGAAAAGTTTCAAAGTTGTGCAATTTTTGTTCTGCAACTCGTATGACCAAACTACCTGTTCTAATGTGTCAAAGTGGGTATGTTTATGGATGGCATGGTCCTATTTTGCACCCAAACACGCTGAATCACTCTGAGCTACTTTCAAACAGTTGTATCCCTCAAGAGTCTGAAGTGCAAAATGACTGCAAACTTAAGCATGATGTTACTCGGACACCGTGAGGCTTAGAAACTTCTCGTCAAAGCGTATGGGATTATGTTGTTCCCCTCTATAATAAATTCTCTTAGTTTTTAGTATTTTAGAGATGTTTTTTGTGTAGTGGAAAGATTTTTTTTGGGGAAAAAGTTGTCAAATACAAGTAGTGGAAAGTTACAAAGTGGTGCAACTTTTGTTTTGCAACTCGTTTGATCAAACTAATTATTCCAATGTGTTTGAGTGGGTACGTTTATATTAGGAATGGTCCTCTTTCACACCCAAATGCGTTGAATCACTCTGAGCTACATTTAACCAACTGAATCCCTTTAGAGTTCAAAGTGCAAAATGACTGCAAAATTCAGCATGTCCTTACTAAGACATTGTGAGGCTTAAAAACTTTTCGTTAGAGCCTATGGGATCATGTTGTGCCCCTCTACAATAAAGTATCATAGTTTTTTTCTATCTCAGAGGCATTCTCTTGTGGCAGCGAGATTTTGCTTGTGGAAAAAGTTATCAAATGCAAGTAGTGCAAAGTTGCAAAGTGGTGCAACTTTCAGTTTGTAACTCGTATGACCAAACTAACTGTTCCAACACATATGAATGGGTACATTTATGTTGGGAATGGTCCTCTTTTGCACCCAAACGTGTGAATCACTCTGAGCTATGTTCAATCGGTTGAATCCCTTAAGAGTCTGAAATACAAAATGGTTGCAAACTTCAGTATCATGTTATTCAAACATCGTGATGCTTAGAAACATCTCATCAGAGCCTATGGGATCATGTTGTTCCCCTCTATAATTATTCTCTCAACCTTCGCTATCTAGAAAGTGTTTTTCTTGTGGTGGTGAGATTTCGCTTGAGGAAAAGGTTGTCAAATGCAAGTAGTGCAAAATTTTGCAAAGTGGTGAAATTTTTGTTCTGAAACTCATATGACCAAAATAACTATTCCAACACATTTGAGTGGGTAGGTTTGTGCTAGGAATGGTCTTTTTTCACACCCAAATATTTTGAATCACTCTCAACTACATTCAACTGGCTAAATCCTTTAAGAGTCTGAAGTGTAAAATGGCTGCAAACATCAACATAAGGTTACTCAGACAACGTGAGGCTTAAAAAATTCTCATCAGAGCCTATGGGATCATGTTGTTCACCTCTACAATAACCTCTTTCAGTTTTCACTATTTCAGAGGCGTTCTCCTATGGCGGTGAGATTTCGCTTTTGGAAAAAGTTGTGAAATGCAAGTAGTGCAAAGTTGCAAAGTGATGCAACTTTCGTTCTGCAACTTGTATGACATAAATTACTATTTGAACACATCCAAGTGGGTATTTTTATGCTAACCATGGTTTTCTTTCGCACGCAATGCTTCAAATCACTCTAAGATATGTTCAACCAACTAAATCCCTTAAGAGTTTGAAGTGCAAAATGGCTGCAAACTTCAGCATGACGTTACTCAGACACCGTGATGCTTAAAAAATTCTCATCAAAACCTATGGTATTTTCTTGTGCCCCTTTACAATAACCTCTCTCGGTTTTCACTATCTTGAAGGCGTTATTCTGTGGCAGCGAGATTTCGCTTGGAGAAAAAGTTGTTAAATGCAAGTAGTGAAAAGTTGCAAAATGGTGCAACTTTTGTTCTAAAAATTGTATGACTAAAGTAACTGTTCCAATGAGTCCAAGTGGGTACATTTATGCTAGGAATTTTCCTTTTTTGCACCAAAATGCATCGAATCACTCTGAGCTACATTCAATTGGCTGAATCCCTTAAGAGTCTGAATTGCAAACTGGCTACAAATTTCAGCATGATATTACCTAGACATCGTGAGGCTTAGAAACTTCTTGTCAAAGCCTATGGGATCATGTTGTGCCCTTCTAGAGTAACCTCTCTTGATTTTCACTATCTTAGAGGCTTTTTTTTGTGGCGGTGAGATTTTGGTTGGGGAAAAAGTTGTCAAATGCAAGTAGTGCAACTTTCGTCCTACAACTCGTGTGACCAAAATAACTCTTCCAACACATCCGAGTGGGTACATTTATGCTAGGCATGGTACTCTTTTACACCCAAACACACCAAATCGCTCTTAGCTACGTTCAACCAGCTGAATCCCTTAAAAGTCTAAAGTGCAAAATGACTAAAAACTTTAGCATAACGTTACTTGGACACCGTGAGGCTTAGAAAATTCTTGTTAGAGCCTATGGGATAGTGTTGTGCCCCTCTAAAATAACCTCTCTCAGTTTTTTCTATCTCAGAGGCATTCTCCTGTGGTAGCAAAAATTTTCTTGGGGAAAAAGTTATTAAATGCAAGTAATGCAAAATTGCAAAGTGGTGTAACTTTCGTTATGCAACGTGTATGACCAAAATAACTATTCCAATGCATTCAAGTGAATAAAATTACACTAGATATGGTCCTTTTTTTTCTCGCCAATACGCCAAATTGCTCTAAGCTACGTTCAACTGGTTGAATCCCTTAAGAGTCCAAAGTGCAAATGGGTTGCAAACTTCAGCATGACGTTACTCGGACATGTCACACTTAGAAACTTCTCTTAAGAGATTATGGGATTTTTTTGTTCCTCTCTATAATAATGTCTCTTAGTTTTCATCACTCTGAGGAATTGTCCTATGGCGGTAATATTTCGCTTGGAGAAAAAGTTGTCAAATGCAAGTAGTGAAAAGTTGGAAAGTGGTGAAAATTTCTTTCTAGTTGTATGACCAAACTAACTATTCCAACTCATCTGAGTGTCTACATTTACACTAGAAATAGTCCTCTTTTGGACCCAAATGCATCGAATCGCCCGGAGCTACATTCAACTGGCTGAATCCCTTAAAAGTTCGAAGTGCGAAATGAATGCAAACTTTAGCATGACATTAATCGGACACCATGAGGCTTTGAAACTTCTCATTAGAGCCTATGGGATTTTGTTATGCCCCCCTACAATATTCTCTCTCAATTTTTTCTCTCTACAAGGTGTTTTCCTATGGTGGCAAGATTTTTCTTGGGGAAAAATTTGTCAAATGCAAGTAGTGCAAAGTTGCAAAGTGGTGCAAATTTTGTTTTGCAACTCGTGTGACCAAACTAACTATTCTAATGCATCTAAGTGGGTAGGTTTATACTAGACATGGTCCTCTTTTGCACCCAAACGCGTCAAATTTCTCCAAACTACATTCAACCGACTGAATCCCTAAAGAGTCTGAAGTGCAAAATGGCTGCAAACTTCAACATGACAGTAGTCGGACACTGTGAGGTATAAAAACTTCTCATCAGAGCCTATGGGGTCATGTTGTGCCCCTCTATAGTAATATTTCTCAATTTTTTTTTATCTTAGAGGCATTCTTTTGTGGCAGCGAGATTTTGCTTGGGAAAAAAGCTGTCAAATGCAAGTAGTGCATAGTTGGAAAGTGGTGCAAATTTTGTTCTACAACTCGTGTGACCAAACTAAATATTTGAACGCATCTGAGTGGGTATGTTTATGCTAGGCATGGTCCTCTTTCACACCCAAATATGTCGAATCACTCCGAGCTACGTTCAACTAGCTGAATCCCATAAGAGTTCGAAGTGAAAAATGGCTACAAATTTGAGCATGACGTTACTCAGACACCATGAGGCTTAGAAAAATTCTTGTTAGATCCTATGGGATCATATTGTACCCCTCTACAATAACCTCTCTTTATTTTTACTATATTGAAAGTATTCTTCTGTGGCGACGAGATTTTGCTTGGTGAAAAAGTTGTTAATTGCAAGTAGTGCAAAGTTGCAAAGTGGTGTAACTTTTTTTCTACATCTCATATGAAAAAAATTAACTATTCCAATGTTTTTGAGTGGGTACATTTATGCTATGCATGGTCCTCTTTTTCACCCAAACACGTCGAATCGCTTTGAGCTATGTTCAACTGACTGAATCCCTTAAGAGTTTGAAGTGCAAAATGGTTGCAAACTTTGGCATGATGTTACTCAGACACCATAAGAGTTAAATTTTTTTTGTCAAATCCTATGAGATCATGTTGTGCCCCTCTACAATAACCTCTCTCATTTTTCACTATCTCAGAAACATTCTCCTGCGGCAGTGAGATTTCACTTGGAGAAAAAGTTGTCACATGCAAGTAGTGCAAAGTGGTGCAAATTTCTTTCTACAACTCGTATGAGAAAACTAACTATTCCAACACATCTGAGTAATTAAATTTATGCTAGGAATAGTCTTCTTTTGCACCCAAATGCGCTGAATCACTCTGAGCTACGTTCAACTAGCTGAATCCCTTAAGAGTCTGCAATGCAAAATAGCTACAAACTTCAGCATGACATTACGCAAACACCACGAGGCTTAGAAACTTCTGATTAGAGCCTATGGGATCATGTTGTTCCAATATACTATAATCTTTCTAGGTTCTCACTATCTTGGAGGCTTTCTCTTGTGGCGACGAGATTTCGTTTGGAGAAAAAATTGTCAGATGCAAGTAGTGCAAAGTTGTAAAGTGGTGCAACTTTCATTTTGTAACTTGTTTGACCAAACTAACTATTCCAACACATCTGAGTGGGTAATTTTATGCTAGGAATGGTCCTCTTTCATACCCAAACACACTAAATCACTTTGAGCTACATTCAACTAGCTGAATTCCTTAAGAGTCCAAAGTGCAAATAGTTGCAAACTTCAGCATAATATTAATCAAAGAGGCTTAGAAACTTCTCGTCAGAGCCTATGGGATTGTGTTATGCCACTCTATAATATCCTCTCTTATTTTTTTTTTTTTATCTTGAAGGTGTTTTCCTGTGGCGACGAGATTTTTCTTGGGGAAAAAGTTGTCAAATACAAGTAGTGCAAAGTTGCAAAGTGGTACAAATTTTGTTCTACAACTTATCTAACCAAACTAACTATTCCAATGCATCTGATTGGGTGCATTTACCCTAAGCATGGTCCTCTTTCACACCCAAATGTATCAAATCACTCCAAGCTACGTTCAACTGGCTGAATCCCTTAAGAGTCTGAAGTGTAAAATGGCTACAAAATTTAGCATGACATTACTTGGACACCATGAGGCATATAAACTTATTTTCAAAGCCTATGGGGTCATGTTGTGCTCCTCTACAATAACCTTTCTCAGTTTTCACTATCTTAGAGGCATTCTCCTATGGCGCCGATATTTCTTTTGGGGAAAAGGATGTCAAATGCAAGTAGTACAAAGTGGTGCAACTTTCATTCTGCAACTCGTGTGACCAAACTAACTATTCCAACACATCTGAGTGGGTACGTTTATGCTAGGCATGGGCCTCTTTCATACCCAAACATGTCGAATCACTTCAAGCTATGTTCAACTAGTTGAATCCCTCAAGAGTCTGAAGTACAAAATGACTACAAACTTCAGCATGACATTACTCGAACACTGTGAGGATTAAAAAATTCTCATAAGAGCCTATAGATCATGTTGTGCTTCTCTACAATAATCTCTCTTGGTTTTTACTATCTCAAAGGAATTCTCCTGTGGTGGCGAGATTTTGCTTAGGAAAAATGTTGTCAAATGCAAGTAGTGCAAATTTGCAAAGTGGTGTAACTTTCATTCTGCAACTCGTATCACAAAACTAACTGTTTCAACACATTTGAATGGGTATGTTTATGATAGGAATGGTCTTCTTTCACACCCAAACATGCCGAATCACTTTGACCTACGTTCAACTAGCTAAATCACTTAAGAGTATGAAGTACAAAATAGCTACAAACTTCGGCATGATGTTACTCAGACACCTCAAAGCTTAGAAACCTCTCGTCAGAACCTATAATATCATGTTATACCCCTCTACAATAACCTATCTCTTTTTTCGCTATCTCGGAGACGTTCTCCTATGGCGGTGAGATTTCACTTGGGGAAAAAGTTGTCAAATGCAAGTAGTGCAAAGTTGCAAAGTGGTACAACTTTCATTCTGCAACTCATATAGGAAAGCTAACTATTCCAACATGTCTGAGTGGGTACGTTTATACTAGGAATGGTCTTCTTTCTCACCCAAATGCACTAAATCACTCTGAGCTACATTCAACTAGCTAAATCGTTTAAGAGTCCAAAGTGTAAAATAGTTGTGAACTTTAGTATGACGTTACTCGAACACCGTGAGGCTTAGAAACTTCTCATTAGAGCCTATGGGATCATGAAAATTGTACCTCTCTACTATAATATTTCTCAGTTTTTTCTATTTTGGAGGTGTTCTTCTGTGGTGGTGAGATTTCGCTTGGAAAAAAAGTTGTTAGATGGAAGTAGGTCAATGTTGCAAAGTGGTGCAACTTTCATTCTGCAATTAGTATGACCATACTAACTATTCCAATGCATTCGAGTGGGTACATTTACGTTAGGAATGGTCCTATTTTTCACCCAAACGTGCCAAATCACTTCGAGCTACATTCAACCGACTGAATCCCTTAAGAGTCTAAAGTGCAAAATGGCTCCAAACTTCAACATGATGTTAATCGGACACCGTGAGGCTTAAAAACTTCTCATCAAAGCCTATGGTATCGTGTTGTGCCCCTCTACAATGAAATCTCTCAGTTTTTTCTATCTCAGAGGAATTTTCCTATGGTGGCGAGATTCTGCTTGGGGAAAAAATTGTCAAATGCAAGTAATGCAAAGTCGCAAAGTGGTGCAACTTTCATTTTGCAACTTGTGTGACCAAACTAACTATTCCAATGCATCTAAGTGGGTACGTTTACACTAGAAATTGTGCTCTTTCACACCCAAACACACCAAATCGCTATGAGCTATGTCCAATCGGCTGAATCCCTTAAGAGTCCAAAGTGTAAAATATCTGCAAACTTTAGCATGATGTTACTCGGACACCGTGAGGCTTGGAGACTTCATGTCAGAGCCAATGGGATTTTTTTGTGAACCTCTACAATAACCTCTCTTAGTTTTTTCTATCTTGAAGGTTTTCTCTTGTGGCAGCGAGATTTTGCTTGGGAAAAAAGTTGTCAAATGCAAGGAGTGCAAAGTTGCAAAGTAGTGCAACTTTTGTTATGTAACTTGTATGACTAAAATAACTTTTCCAATGCATTAAATTGGGTAAATTTATGCTAGGTATTGTCCTCTTTCGCACCCAAACCTACCAAATCACTCTGAGCTACATTCAATTGACTGAATCCTTTAAGAGTATGAAGTGTAAAATGACTGCAAACTTCAGCACGACGTTATTCAGACACCTTGACACTTAAAAACTTCTCGCAATAGCCAATGGGGTCATGTTGTGCCCCTCTACATTAAAATCTCTTGGTTTTTTCTATGTCAAAGGTGTTCTCCTATGGCATCGAGATTTCGCTTGGGGAAAAAGTTATCAAATGCAAGTAGTGAAAAGTTACAAAGTGGTGCAACTTTCGTTCTGCAACTCGTATGACCAAAATAACTGTTCTAACGCATCCTAGTGGGTACATTTATGCTAAGCATGGTCCTCTTTTATACCTAAATGTGTTGAATCACTCCAAGCTACGTTTAGCCAGCTAAATCCCTTAATAGTCTAAAGTGCAAAATGGCTGCAAACTTCAACATGACATTACTTGGACACTGTGACACTTAGAAACTTCTCATCTAAGCTTATGGAATCAATTTATGCCTCTCTACAATAACCTCTCTTGGTTTTTGCTATCTCAAAGGGGTTTTCCTATTGTGGCGATATTTTACTTGGAAAAAATATTGTCAAATGCAAGTAGTGCAAAGTTGCAAAGTGATGCAACTTTTATTCTGCAATTTGTGTGACCAAACTAACTATTCCAACGTGTCTAAGTGGGTATGTATATGCTAGGCATGGTCCTCTTTTTCACCCAAATGTGACGAAGCACTTTGAGCTACGTTCAACCAACTGAATCCCTTAAGAGTTCAAAGTGAAAAATGATTGCAAACTTTAGTATGATGTTACTCGAACACTGTGAAACTTAGAAAATTATTGTTTGAGCCTATGGGATCATGTTATACCCCTCTATAATAACCTCTCTTGGTTTTTTCTTGGAAGGAAAATACACATTTCTAAGTCAAGAGCAAGTCTGCCTAATCTTGGTAAGGCACAAGCAAAGTCCGCCATGCCCATGGTCAAGGAAAATGTTGAAGATGATGCAAATTCTACTTGGGAAAGAAAATCTATGTCCAAACTGCTATCAAGTCTGCCCTTGGCTTGAATAATGCTTGTCCAAGAAAAAGGTAAAGTCTACCCAACTCAAAGCATACATGGAAAAGACAACGTAAAGTTAGCCCAACTCAAAACATACATGGCCAAGAACACTTAAAGTCTACCCCAAGCTGAAAATAAGAGATGGAAAACATATCTTGAAGTATACCTTAGGCCAAGATCAAAGTGGAAATCCAAAATGCTGAGATGGTGCCCCATCATCTTCCAAACAATCAAATTCTACCAAGCTAGCATGTCTACGTTCAATGAACCTGACACTTCATAATGCAACAAATTTTTATTGTTGGTTTACATTTAGCCAAAGGACAAGTGTCCCCAAATGTAATTTTCTCATTGGTCAAGAGGTAGTTAGTTGTGACAAACCCTAATTAGGGTTTTATTTTGTAATTTTGGTTGTTGATTCAAAATCAATATTGGCCATTGAATTGTATTAGAGGAGCCTATAAATTGAGCTCATCCCTCATTTGTAAAACATGGGAGCATCCATCGCATACTACCAGTTCACTACCTTGTCTATGCTTTGGCTTAATATTATGCTTTGATAGATTTTTTCCAAGCATCCATCACTTGTTCGAAAGCATTTGTTGTAGGCTCTTAGCCATAGTAGCAAGACAGTGAAATGTTCAATAAAATGCTTTGGTAGACACGTATGAAAAATGTGGTAGCATAGACAAGGTAGTAAACTATTTGAAAAAATGCCTCACAGAAATGTGGTCTCATGGTGATGGAATGCCATGACAATCTAGGGAATTTGCTTGTCATGGCATTCCATCACCATGAGACCACATTTCTTTGAGGCATTTTTTCAAATAGTTCGCTACCTTGTCTATGCTATTGCTTACTATTATCCTTTGATGAATTTTTTCCAAGCATCCATATAGCTTCTTTGAAAGCACCTATTTTATAATTTTGGCCATAGCAACCAGGTAGTGAATTGATTGATAAAATGCTTTGGTCGACATGTTGAAAAATGTGGTAGCATAGACAAGGTAGTGAATTGTTTGAAAAAAAATCCCCAAAGAAATGTGCTCTTGGTGATGGAATGCCATGACAAGCACATTGAGACCACATCTCTTTGAGGCATTTTTTTGAACAGTTCATTGCCTTGTTAGTGCAGGAGCACCAAGCCTCCTAATATGGTACTGAAAAGTCATGGATGGAATTATGGTTAAGATAGGAGAGTTTGAGTTTTTTTTGGTTTCAATAAGGTCTACTTAGACCATTCTCATGTTTCCAAAATGATTTGGAGTTTTCATTCAATAATTTGACCATAACTTGTAATCATGTTAAAAGTTGTCAAGATGGTCAAATGTTGTCAAGGTAAGTAGAATAGGAAGTCATTTAAGAGGGTCTAGGGGATTAGGAAATAATAAAGATCAGAAGGAGGAAATTTTAAAATTTGTAAATTGCATAAATGCAACAAATTTGAAAACCAATGGCTACCTCCTTTGAAAAGTTGTTACTTGGTAGTTATAGACGTTGGGAGAAGTTGGATTTGAATGTAATCATTATAAAAGCCTCAAAATGGCTCGTGCAGGGTTGTTGAAGGTAGTTTGAAGATTGTACACATTTTGTTTTCATGAAATACAATGTTCTCAACAACTTTTTTCCTATTTTTCTAAACTTTAAAGGCTTAGTACAGACCTGTACAACCTTCCTTTTCTCTAAAAATTCTTACATGTTGTAGGTACATGTGTTGGCTCTCTAATGCTTCAAATTTGAGGTCTTAATCATGCAAATTGAGGGAGAAATCTTTATTTTTGGGACTGCTCATTTACAATATTTTAGGGGTTTTGAAAGGGAACAAAATGGGTTTCTAAGCCTTCCACCCATTGTATAGTCCTATAACTCAGTGGATAGGCTTATATAGTGAAATAAACATGTATGCATCTTTTTTTTTTTTTTTAGGGAAGGTGTATTTCTTGATTTCAGTGAGTCCTTAGGGTTGTTTCCATTAGAAAATGCATGAATTTAATGGGTATAGACCTGAATTTGATGATGGGGTGTTAGGAAAAGATATCTTATGAAATTTTAAGCTTTTGGGGGTCAATTCAAGGGTGTTTAACTAGGCGGAAAGTTTGGTAAGGGCCTAGAAGTGTCTTTTTCAATAAACCCTCATCAATAGTGCACAAAACAAGGGTTTTTGGGTTTGGTGTGGAGGTGGCCATAAAAATGAAATATAATGAGGGATTTTGGGGTTTGATAACCTGAAAATTTCTTCCCTAAAGTCTTAGAGTGTTTTCACAAGTTTAAGAGGGGGGTCCTTTGTAAAATTGACCTATTTGGAGGCCTAAAACGGTGAGAAAGTTAGTTTTCTCAAATTTGTTCGAAAGGATTCATATGTGGGGATAAGATATGTTTTGTAACTATATAATGGGTGTTTGAATCATCCTTTTTTTTGTCAAGTTTTTTGGGAAGTTGTGGAGTTATGTGCCTAAAAATGGGTTTGCACTGTTACTAGGTTTGCAAGGGTGAAAGTGGGAAATCCTACCTCTGATTGATTTCAAAATTTGGGAGTTGTTTAGATTGTTCCAATAGGTCCTTTTAATCTTATTAGATTCCTCTTGTTCCAACTTGACACTTTGAGTGGGTTTAGGTCTCCTATCTCTGCATCACTTGTTTATGCTATTGCTTCTTATTATGCTTTGATAGATTTTTTCCAAACATCTATAACTTGTTTGCAAGCACCTATTTTAGGATTTTAGCCATAGTAGCAATGCAGTGAATTGTTTGATAAAATTCTTTGGTAAACATGTACAAAAAATGTGGTAGCATAGACAAGGCAATGGATTGTTTGAAAAAATGCCTCAAAGAAACATGGCCTCATGGTGATGGAATGGCATGAAAATCCATAGCAATTTGCATGTCATGGTATTCCATCACCATGAGACCACATTTCTTTTAGGAATTTTTTTCAAGTAGTTCATTTCCTTGTCTATAGTATTTCTTGCTATTATGCTTTTGATAGATTTTTTCCAAACATCCATAGTTGGTTTGAAAGCACTTGTTTTATGCTTTTAGCCATAGCAACAACGCAATGAACTGTTTGAAAAAACAATTTGGTAGACATGTATGAAAAATGTGGTAACATAGACATGGCAATGAACTATTTGATAAAATTCGTCAAAGAAATCTAGCCTCATAGAATGCCATGATAACAAAATGCAATTGGCAGCTGCTCATACTTATTAGTTATGCAATGTGAAGTAATTGCATAACTGCTTAGGTTGACTTTGTAAAAGCTATATTGTAATTGGAATTTTGTAATCTATTAGCATCTAGTTATTAGTTATGTAGTGTGGAGTAATGCTTTGACTTTGAAAGATGTGCAATAAAATTTAATCAATGATATGAATATAAACTACAAAAAAATATTTTTTACAATTCATTAGTTAAAATATTTATTTTATTTTCTTTCTATATCTCTATATGTTATGGAAATACCTTTCAATTTCAAAATAAATAGATTTTATCTCTTGTTCTACAATTTTTTATGTTTTTTTTTAAAATATGATTTTTTCTCGACTTTTTAAAAAACTCTTATACTTTTGGTTTGTCAAAATTTTCCCCAAAATATTTTTGCTGCTATGCATTGGAAGCATGAAGCATACACATGAATACATGCACTATACGTGAAGTATACATGTGAATAAGTGAAGCATACATGTGAATAAGTGAGGCACAAGTAATTGAAGCATTCCAAGGATAAAAACTAGTAGGAATGAAGCTTATTTACATAATATGCTTTAGATGGAGCTTATTGAGCAATCAACAGTAATTAATTAAGTATTAGATGTAAACAAAATCCATGCCTACAACATTCAATCATACGATTTACACAATATGCATGATAAAATCATTCAAGAATGGTAGTAGAAAAATAATATTTTTTTAATCAAAAAGCCGTAAGGTATACAATGATATATATTGATAAAAGTATATACAATATATCCAAAAAATCCATACAGGCTTAGTACAAAGGAGCCATATTATGGACATAAAATGTCATGTATATATCACTTGTACAAAATATATGTTCCAAAATGCCACATAGGCATACAACAAATGACCCTAATACAATCATTTCCCTCTAGGGGAAGGAAATAGATCCCATGCTACCTTCAAAATTTGGATGGATGGAGTGACTGTTGGTTCTCTGGTCTTTCAAACATGCTCACTAGTCCTCCTCTCTTCACTCTGGACCTTCAAATGATACAATAAAATGTAAAGATGTTAATACATAGAAATTGAATTATGGAATGACATATAACAAAATATAATCACTTACCACATACAAATAGTCATCATTCACATTTACATCATTACCACGTCCACAATTTGGAGTGACAACCACCTATAGCAACCATCAAGATAGAAATTAAGCTACAAAAAAGTATTGTGAAAATTTTCTATAATAGAACATAAAAGAGAAGATATAATGTCAATTCGACTAATTTGTTGCATACCTCTCTCAATGGATCAAAACTAGCTATTGTTGTAGCAACTCTATGGTCCATCATGCCACCAACATCACTAGGGTTGTTTGATGTCAACATTTGCAAATGGTAAATGAAAGAGTAAATGGTAGGGTGAACTATTAAATGTTAATGGGATGGGATTAGGAAGGAATAAAGGAACAAAAGTGAATTAGGAGAAGATAATGTGACACGATCAAGGAATACAAATGCAATGTTTTTGTTTCTCACCAATTTTTTAGATTTGTATATGCAAAATTATGAAAACTAGCTAACATTGTTTTACAACACCATTATTGAATAAAGGCTACCTGAGTGTAAGGTCCTTGAGGAAATGAATTGCGAGGTGTGGAGGTCGAAGGTCCACTAGGAAACTGTTTGAAATCCAAAGCAAGTTATGAGACAAACATTCAAATATAAAATTCAACTGTTCAAATGCAATAATAATATGGGTAAGTGCACCAAGATGGTTCCTAAAAAAGGGGCTTAAGTGGCCACTTTTTTTTTGAAATCAAGAAATACTGACCTTGGATGTGAAATTGAGGATAGCTACACTCAAAAATTTTAGATGGAACAAAAGCAAGGATCGCAGTACTCCGAGTCTACTTTCTAAACTACTAATTTATTTTGAAAATGGTTGAGATTAAGGGGTTCAAAGGAGGGATGCACACAAATTGTTGTTGTTTTTGTCAGAAAAACATAACATAGCAACTCTTGTGTGACCCGAGCATGGTGAACTTTTTTGTAGTATTTTTAAAATCACTCCGGTCAGAAGTTAGATAACAGTATAGTAGGGATACGATTTTTTCTGATATTTTTTTAATGAATATTTGATTTT
>VDFB02049217.1:16932358-16952526 GCA_007258455.2 Sequoia sempervirens | reverse complement strand
CTAGAGAGTGGATTAAATTAAAAATCAAAGAAGACATTAAAATCTAGCTCTCTATTTTACCTTGAAAAAGCATCGCCAGGACACAAAAGTGCCGCTCTGTCAAATAGTAAAAGCATCTTTGTTCCATAAAAGCACTACTATAATGTAAAATCGTCACTCTGGTGAAATTCAAAAGTGCCTCTTTACAAAAAACTAAGGAGGTCAAAAGCATTTCAATATCAATAGCGCCTCTCTATTAGATAGTAAAAGTGAGTCTATTTTGCAAAGGCATGGCTATTTTGCAAAAGAGTGGCTATTTTGCAAAAGTGAGGCTATTTCAATTTAGAAAAAGCGAGGCTATTTCACAAAAGTGCATGACTATTTTGCAAAAGTGTGGCTATTTCACAAAAGTGTGGCTATTTTGAAAAAGCATGGCTATTTTACAAAAGTGTGGTTATTTTTCAAAAGTGGGGCTATTTGAATTTAGCAAAAGTGAGGCTATTTCACAAAAGCATGGCTATTTTGCAACAATGGGGCTATTTCGATTCAGAGTTGCTTTTGCAAAAGTGTCTTTGAAATGCAAAATCGTCGCTTTGGTAAAAAGAAAAAGTGACTCCCTACTTGTAACCTTTAAAACATGGGAAACTCAAGAAAAAATGTCAAATTTAGTTAGTTTTTCCCTCCTTCTAGAGCCAAAATGTGACTATAATCATAACATGACCTAAATCTACTAGATCCATACAAAATTAAGCAAGATTTAGTTAGTTAGTCTATAATCCCAATCAAATTCTTGAAAGCATGAAATGAAGAAGCCATTAAACAAAACAATGAATAAATGCATAAAGGAAACCTAGTTAAATGCCTCAAAACTCATCCCATTGGAGGATTGGTGCTGCATTGACATGGAATGGAAACTCTTTCCCAATCCCTAAGATCGAAACAAGCTTGGTTTGATAGAATAATGAATGATAATGGTGATTTGAACCACAATGGATGAAAAAATACTCAAATGCATGCTAATGGATGAAAGTGTGGATGCATTTCAACAACATAACTTTGCTCAAATGATTGTAGATCCTCTTTTCATAGAAGTGAGAGATATTTATAGAGTAAAATGGTGAATCAAGGGTCAAAAATGAATTGTACAATCAATGGATGAAAGGAAATAAGAGATGGAGGCATGTATCAAGGATTCTCATCAAGGGATGAGGATGAAAGTTGACATGGATCAAAGAGTTAATCAATGGCTCTCATTGATTCAAAGAAACACACTTCCTAATAATTAGGAAGTGGTTAGAAGATATTTCCATTTTTGAATGAGTGCAAAGGAAGGAATATTCCATAGGAATAGGAATATTCCCTTGCAAGTGGGAGGGTGAGGAAAATTAGGAATTAGATAATTAAAAAAAAGTTTTAATTGTACAAGTTAGAGAAGATTAAGATTATCATTAAATAATTAATTTATTTAATGAAAAGGGGTTAAGTGACATGTAATTCAATAGTTTAGATTATTTAATTAAATGAGAGGACATAAAGGGGTTTAATTTAAATAATTTGCATTATCCAATTAAACAAGATGAAAAGCTAGTGTGAAAGGGGGTGAATTAACCTAATGAAATTAATTATTAGATTAATAGATGAGAACAATGTATTTAATTAAATAACTAGGATTATTCAATTAAATATTGAAAAAAGGGGTGAATTTAGGATAAAATGGTGTTAGTTGTCAGATTCAAGCGTGCAATATTAGTTAGGACAATTGTAAGTGTCAATGCATGAACTAATTTGAATGCAGGAATAGGTTCAAACCTCCGAAAGAGAGGGGAAGTATCACTCAGGAGAAGAACTTGGTCTAGTAACCTTTAATTTGGCCTTATTGAGAATTTACACACTCACACCCTAGTTAGTCTTAGTTAAGTCATGTTAGTTCAAGTAATGGGTAAGTGATCTCCAATTTTGATTGTGAATGTTTATATTGGTTTGCAATATTGTTTTATGAATGTTTGGAATGAGGAATGTGATGAAGTCTTGATGTTAAGTGGAATTCCTTCCTTGTGTGTTTATTGTTATATCGATGAGATATGTGCATAAAATGTATATATATGTATATATGTAAGTGTCTATAGTAAACTCATACATGTGAGTGAATATGTACATGAGTATATGTAGGTAGATGTACTTTTGCATGCTCATGGATGAATTAACCATATGCATGGAATACTGATTGGACTAAGGTGACATACACACTCACACACTTCATGTATATATGTTGATCGATGGTTATGAGTATGAGTGTTTTTATAAAGATTAAAATAATATACTATATATATAGTATATATATTAATATATATATATATATATATATATATATATATATATATATATATATGTATGTATAAAGTAATTTAGCTACATATATATACACACACACACATTGTTATTCTATATATATTTATATATGGTTGATAATCAATAATTAATGTATTTTTTAAACCTTGTGAAATAAGTATATATTAATATATATGTTATATATTGTAAAGGATATATATAAATATAGATATATATATACAAATATATGCATATATATGCATATATATAATATATAAGTAAAAGTCATTGGAGATATTCACAAAGCATAATATATAGTGCTATTATTAATAATAGCGAAGCAATTAAATAAATATAGACACATATGTTTATACATGGTGCAACCTTAGTAAGCATAGTAAACTAGTGCAAAATCAACAATGGACCAAGTTAACAAAGTTTTGTAATGCACGTATGAAGTAAAGTGATGTTGTGTAAACATTGCAATATGAAGTTAATTCAATTTAAAGCAATAAGGAAACAGTCTACCTACACTATTATCATGGTGCACCAACTTATGAAATGTGTCGCCAATATGGAAGAGAGTGGAATGCACGAGAAGTCTATAAACTACACAGAAGTTTGATAATGTAACATCTTAGCCTTGAGATTTAGTCAAAAGTAAACTCATGGAAGTAATATGTGAAGGAATTCGATTTAGGAAACTTGCTTTTGAGCTTGCTACTCAGTTGACTCTATAAAAGAGTCTTGTTGTCCCTTATAACAAGTCGACTCAACCATTTAAATGGTGAGGACTGTTGTGTTGCAAACATGTAAGTTAGCTTGTTGAGTTGTTGCTTGAGGATAGAAGGGTGGTAGAAATATTAACTTGTTTGTAGCATTTGGTTGCTCACACTTTAGTATAAATAGAGGTTCTCATTCTACCAATTGCTACACTTATCAATTTGATTACCTTGTGTTATTTTGCTACAATTTATGTGCAAAGTGAGTTGAGAGTTGTTTTATTGTTTTACATTGGTATTATTGAGAGATTTAGTGAGAAGCTAGTAGAGGAATTTGGGTTGTTCTTAGAGGAAGTTGCAAGCGAGCTTGAGCCATTAATCTAGGAGGGAAGAATAATTAGTTGGAGCTTTAAACATGAATGTTGATTTCTACTCCTTTGTTATTATATTGGAAAGATTGTTTATTGTGTTTCCATGCTTGGAAAGATTGCCTTTTATGCGTGTTATGATGCTTGCATGTCTTTTGAATGTTCCTTGGTTGTTTCTTATATTGGGAAGCCTTTTTTTTGGGGTTTTTATGTATATAGATATTTATACTATATTGGGTTTTATACAATTGCATACTATTTATACTATATATATACACACACACATACACACATATACATATACATATACATATACATACACATATACATATACATACATATATACATATACATATACATATACATATACATATACATACACATATACATATGGTTGGTTCAATTTTATAGGTTTTAGGATGTCTGGTTTAGTGTATATAGGGTTTTATTGATTTAGGATTGAGTGAGCATTAGGGAAAACAAGTTCTGAGGTGTTGGGAAAGGTGGTATTTACATACACCTTTCACAATGATTTAAATATTGATATTTATTTGTGGTGCATCTTAGGATGTGCATGCCACTTTGAGATAAAATATGAAAACACAATGTTCAAGGTTTAAGACTATTTTACTCTTGATGAGGATATCCATGCAAGACACATTTATTTTCTCTATTACACTCAAAATGAATATTTGAGATATAAAGATTTGTATCATGTCAACATAATAGAAATACAATAGTAACATTGACATTGAAAACCTATTTCATGTCATGAAATCACAACATTAAAAATATATAACTTTTAATCTATAACAAATTTAAATTGACTAGTTACATCTGAATATCCCTACCTACCATATTAAGTCATTTAATATACAAAATAATAAACAATCATTTACTTTATTAATTTTTTTTTAATATGTTTAACACTATTTTATAAATATTATTCATAGGAAAAAAATCTCCACTATAAAATCGAAATAATAATAAAAAAAAATTACTATCTATTATCACAAATCCAAGTCCACTACTTGCATAGGAATGTCTTACCATATTAAATCATGTAATACAGAAAATGATAACCACCGTTTAGTTTATTTTATTAATCCAATAAATAAATGTATATACGGAAGTATTGAAAACTCGCTTTCCAACTTAATTTTGACTTTAGGGAATACAATATAAATTTATTCAAACCTAATGTCTGTTTGTACGCGTACAATATTAAAGGTTATTATTTGACTGCTCCAAACTGTCGGCAACAAGAACTACTTCACCTCCATGATAAATTATTTCATAGACAACGTCACTACCACATCTCTTTTAATTATAATTAAAGTTATATGGTGCATAAAATCTTGAAAGTAAATAAGCGATACAAAGATTTTATCTGACTTCATGGACCCTTTTAATAACTAAAACTCATGGAAAACTTAATAATATTCAAAACATAGCTTTAAACATTTAATTTCTTTAACAATCATTTTCAAAGCATGCGATTTTCAACTCTTATCATGCAATATTTTGAGATAAAATACAAGCAATTAAAAGTAATAATAATAATAGGGAGAAAATCATGAATGAGTTATTTTTCTAGCAAGACTAAGCAATAAAAAATTGACTGTAGATTTAGCCATATATTTCTAACCAATGGATTTAATGTAGAAGGAAATTATCACTCAATTGTAGCACAAACTAACCCCAACACAAGATTTGGCTTCACATTTTTGCAACAATAAAATCGAAATTCAAGAAAAATATAAGTGCAACACTCAAAATATGAAACAACCCTGTTCACCCAAAAAAAATTCATTGTAAAGATAACATATGAGAACTGCATGCTCTAGTTCTAGATTTACTCTCCCTATGAATACAAATAGAAAGAGATTGATAAGTTTCCCCTTCTTTCTTTTTAACCCCCAACAAAACTAAAACAATCATGTCTTCCTCTTTTCCATTCACATTCTCCAACCAAGTATAAGAATCTACTAGGCATGATGACAAATACTTGTTGAGAAAATGCATGAAATGAAACCATCCTTAAACAAGATCAAAGAAATCAAAATCAACTTAATTGACAATCAACCCTAGCTTCCCCAAAAGACAATCTTTTATTTTACCAAGATTCATTACTCTCTCTACTATCCTTCACTAAAAAAAACCAATGCTACAATATATTCCTAAATAATAAGAGCGGCTTTCTACCAAGCAATATAGATAAAAGAAATAAAAAAATAACAAGATTAAAGTTTACTATAATATGAGATTTAAAACCCTAAAAGTAGGAACCATAGACTCCAACTTTGCCTTATAATGTAGTCTACTATGAAAATCAGAAGGGGTAAAATCCTTAGTACCAAAATATAAACAAAACAACAACCTTAACATTAATCCAAAACCAACATAATGATAAAAGATGCAAACACAATCCTTAAGGTCTAAAACTACTTTATTCCTAATGAGAATATCCATGTAAGACATACTTGTTTGTGCTATATTACACTCCAAATGAGTATTCAAAATGAGTATTTGAGATGTAATGTGTAATCACCCATGTAATAACCCTAAGAATGTTGCAAATGTGTTGTATAGGTGTAATAATTTTTTTTTTTAAGTATTAATATTGGTTAATTAATTGCATACATTCTTAGGTTAAGCGGCGTTACACTACTTTGAGTTTTCCATAAGTGACTTAAGTATTTCACATTGCACATATTATATCATAACATAAAATAAACATTGCATAATAATAAATTTCCATTCATGATAACATAATAAAGTACATACATGTTTTTCCATACATTGCATTGATATGATATTACAATACTCATCCAACTTGATGAGGTAGTTCAAATAATAGTTATAAATACAATTACATTGTTCACCTCTTATACATTTGAGGGATGTTTTCAAATACAAGTTTACAATATACAATGATGAAAGTACAGAAGAAATCCATGTGCGAGCTCTTCATCCATGAAGCTCTCGATGCTACGATCAAACTGGGGACCCAACGGAGTAAGGTACACGTTCCACCCAACCATGTGGTACCCGTAGGTCCACCCCCCGTGCTAGGAGATAGTAATAAGGTTACCTAGACCTAATCCACTAACCCTAGACACTAGTACAACAACCTAATGGTTACATTGCTTCCAGATTTTTGACAATTGAATTTACTACAAATACAAGGTTTTCTGTTATTTTAGGTGGAGTGTCATCACAACGATGCAAAGGTTACCCTGGTGTTTCTTCCTAGGTTCCGGCCCCCAATCCTTGGGTTACCCTGGTAACCTCTTACGAAACCCGGCCCCTATTGCATACTGTTGCGGAATCGATTGTCTCTTAAGGAAATGAGACTCTGATTTGCCATTCCAGGCCTTCTCAACTTATACTCAAGATTGAAGAAGCTCAAGAGTCATAAGAGAGGCATAAGCATCTTATTAAATGTTTTAAACTATCTAATGTGTACTTTAATTTTCACTGAGTTACTAACTATTTGTAAGTTACCCTGACACCACTTTGTGTGTCGGCCCTTACAAATAGCCACTCCCCTAAATATAACAAGGGTTTCTAAGTTTCCATGACTAGGGTTTACCAAGTACATAAATTACATCTCACAATAACAAATACACTTAACAGTATCAGACACCAAGTTTAACACTTGCACAACCCAAGTCAATTTAAGAAATACATTTGAACGTATAAACACCCTTTTTACACAATTCGTTCTGGAAGACTTTCACATCATAGACACTCCCAATTTTCCCCAAAAGAAACACGTATGCAACAAACCAAGAAAAGTAAACTTTCTATTGTTTGGATACACTAAATCCATATGCAATCATTTAAAATCAACATTTATTTTCAAAATCATCTTAATTAAAAGATTTATTAAATCCATTCTTTCAAGAAATAAGCAAAAGATTATAATCACACAGAGGAATCAATATGATTTAATTCTGACTCTTATTTTCATAACTTCACAGATCAATGACCTCCAAATTTTCTATTTTAACTTTTCAGTTTTAAATCTTTTTTTTTTTTTTTAACAATTCCTAATAACTTTAAAACAATATAATAATTTAATAATATATATATATATAAATAAATATATATATATACATACATATATATATTATTATTATTTTAATATATTTTAAAACCCTAATCGAAAGTTTTACTCACGGATTTTAGCACAGAGAAAATATCACACGGCCGCCATTGTTTATACACAGCCACGACTGTCAACCATGGCCGACAGCCTTCCCCATATGGGGAAGCGGCTGTGTGGCTGCCGCCGCTGCCTATGAGGGCAGCGTCGGCTGCCTCCACAGTCATCGCCCCATTCGAGGACGGCTGTGGGGGTAGCCCCGCGGCCCCCTCTATACACATTATATATATAAAACAAAGAAAATTTTAACATATAAATCCCCAATAAAAATTCTGATAATAATCTGCGAAAATATATTTTCGCTTAAACGAAACTTCATACAAATTTCGTACGGCGAAATGAGGCAGAAATCCGATTACGGATTTTAAAAAAAAATTGGTTTATAAATTTTTCTCAAATACTTTATATATATATATGTATATATTGGTTATATATATATATATATATAAAGGTTTTCAACAGTAGATAAATGCTGTCAATAAGTAAATACATACCAGAGAGTTTTCCAAAATAATTCTGGGATATTACTGTGAATATACATTTTTTTTTTTAACAGTAAATAAAAGAAATATTAACCCATATACCCATTTATTTCACAAAGAAATTTTTAAATCAATACACAGCAAAATTCTTCACAGAGATTTTCTTTCACTATATTCCCTAATCTTGTTTTCTTGAAATTCATATAGTTAACAGAAAGTTTTTACAAAAGAATTCAAAGAAAAACAAGAATAATAATCAGTGAAATCCCTGATTTCCTGTGTTTGAAGATTTGATTGTTGGAGAATATCTTCTGTCTGTAAGTTACAATCCTCCAAATCTTCCACAAAAGCTTTATCCAATGACAAGAAATCTTCCACAAATATACAACCACAGAGGAAATACAAATCCTCTCAGAAAGTCAATTTTTACACAGCAAGAATTTTTGCAAAAGCTTTGATAATTTCCCCGTGAGAAAAATTGAACCACCTCTGTAATTTCCCCAGATCCAAAATAACCTCCGTAAAAATTTTCAACAACCTCAATGCAATAATTGCACTGGCACACATGTCGAGAAGTGGTTATGAGAAATATCTTCTCCACTTCTCGGTAATTTTTGCCAATTCAAATTTGCATGCAATTTTCAATTTATTTAATTTAAATTTTGAAAACCAATTTTCCATTCACATGCATTTTATTTTATTTTATTTTATTTTTAATTTTCTAATTCTTTTAAATACAATATAATTTACACACTTAATAATTTAACTTAATTAATTAATTAATTTAATTAAAATAGTTTAATCTTTTTAAGACCAACTATTTAACCAAATAAGCTAACTAATGTATTAAATTATCAAGTAAGTAAATTTCAATCATATTTAAATATTAATTAAATAACAATAATTAAAGCACAATAACTAACATTAAATTTAACCAATATTTACTTTTTTCAAAACAATTTAACCAACAGAAAATACAATACAACCTATGACTCAAAACTGAAAACTGACAATGTACTAAGACCAAGGTTAAAGACTAGACTAGGATAAACCTAACTACTATCTCCCGTTCAACATTTCCGTTGAGTCTTGACACGCTCAGACCTGATTACACAGGTGGAGTCGGTGTCATGTACCTGCAAATCCTGCAACCAAGCAAATAAGCGTGCATACATATATATATATATATATAAAGCATTAAACAGACACACCGTGAGGAGAAAATCACAGATATCGCAGGGCACTCGCAAGCGAGTGATGCGATTTGTTCTCCACACCAATACACTTCACAGCAAACTGACGAAATAAATGTTGTTAGTCCATCATAAGCATGTACATATCAATAAACAACTGAAAGTAAACATCTACGCTAAATCATATCATGTCTAAAATCAATAATCATCAAACAAGTATCATCATGTCACAAAATAATCCCACTATCGCTCAAAACCAGCGATCAAAATATCCAACAAAACATCATAGGTCTAATAGTGTGAAAAAGGTATCAACAGAAAACATAAGCATAAACAGAGGGGTACTACATAATGTCTTATATCATACAAACATAATAAAAATATATCAATAATATCCTCATTGAAAACATATAGAATATATCAATAAATCTATACCACAAAATCAAAACAATAAAACAAAATATATTATTCTTTCATCTATGATAAATCCAAATCTACTACTTATATCTTAATGTCCCTACTATATTATGTCATTTAACATACAATTGATAAACAACCATTTATTTTATTAGTCTATTTTTTTGAATATGTGTAACACTATTTTATAACTAGTAATATAAACACTATTCACTAAAAAATAAAAAAAACTAAACTATAAAATTAAAAAAGAAAATTGACAAAATATATTAATTTCATCCATGAAGAATTGAAATCCACTAATTAAGGGAGAGGGGCCCATAAAGGAGTAGGGTCCAATAGTGGGGATAGAAGTAGTCCTTAGTGGGTCCCATAGTAGAGCTCTTTAATATCCAATTGGAAAACACTTTTTATCCATAAAGTACGCAAAGTGACAAATCATGTGATGCCACATCAATGCACCAATAAAACATGACTTAGTGCACCACTATTGGTCTCACCTTTTTTTTGGGCCTTTTTGGATACCTCAACAAAAAGCATGCTGCTGTGGCATCATATTTGATGATGTGGCCCTAAAACAAAATATAGAAGCATATGAGTTGCCAAATAAACTGTTGTATAGAATTGAGAGTGATTTGAAATTTCCACATAAGATTTTGAGAAAGACGAAGTTAGGGTGCTCCACTATGGACCTCTCCCCTACATCTAACAATCCCTACCATATTAAATCATCTTATACATAAAATAATAGACATTCATTTATTTTATTAATGTAATTCTTTTAAAATATATATAACACTAATTTATAAATAATAATAAATATACTACTCATTAAAAAAAAAAAAAAAGACAAAAGACAAAATATATTACTTTCATCTATAACAAATCTAAATGCACCACTTACATCCAAATACCCCTACCATAAATCATCTAATATAGAAAAGGATAAACAACCGTTTATTTTATTAATCCAATATATAAATACATATACGTAAGTCTTGAGAACTCGCTTTCAAATTTAATTTTGACTTTAGTGACAAATTATAAATTTATTCAAACCTATGTCTTTATGTACGCGTACAATAATAAAGCTTATTTAAACTTAACCATTCCTATCAACTACCATTAAACAAAGCTTTTGTTGTTAAACTAAGTTTTTGTTGTTTCACACTAGGAAAATCACGAAGTTCTCGGTTGCGTCCCTTAGAAGTAAACAGAGATTCCATTTCTCTTACCCCACAGACGCGGCAAAGCGTGATTCTGACATAAAATTCCTAGGTATGAGCTGTTAAATGTACCACCGGCCCACCGGCATTCATTCTGGAACGCTTCAAATATTGATAATAAAAACATGTCCGAAACGTCATTTGAGAATCCTTTACCCGGTCAATATTCAACGTTTCTTATTTTAATTTTCCACGACCCGGTCATCGCGCCCTAATTACTTTGAACGTGCACCGCGTTGCCCTCAAATTCCACCTCACCTTATTTCTACAGTTTCCCACACGCTACGCTGGGTCGTTACCATAACTATATATATAAAGGCCTCCATTGAATCCTTTGTTTCCATCTTACCAACATACCTTTAACGCAATTTGGCATATAGAGAGCGAAAGAGCTTCCATTAAATCGCACAACTTTTCCACAGCCTAGGCAGATATTTTGAGACAATGAAAGGACTGGATGTTGAGGTGACTGTGCCGAGCTATCTGAGATGCCCCATCTCGCTGGAGCTAATGAAGGATCCTGTGATTCTCTGCACCGGGATTACTTATGATCGCCAAAGCATTGAGACCTGGTTAGATGCCGGCAATAATGTCTGTCCGGTCACAAACCAGATTCTGGAAACCCACGATACAATTCCGAATCACACTCTCCGGCGGTTTATTCAGGATTGGTGCGTGGCCAACAGTGCCCGAGGAGTCGAACGAATTCCTACGCCCAAGGCGCCTCTCGATGCCGCCCACCTCAATGCCATCCTGGCGGAGATTTCAGCCGGCGAGATTGAGTCGATACGTAAGTTGCGAAGACTGGGCAAGGAAAGCGACAGGAATAAAAAATGCATTGTCTCGTCAAATGCATCCTCTGTTCTCGCATCCGTTTTTGCCAAACACAGCGCACGGTCTTTGAATCGGTCGCAACAGTCTGTGGAGATTTGCGAAGAGGCTTTAGGGGCCCTGGCTATGACTTTCCCCTTGACTTCTCAGGCCCTGGATTTGCTCGTCATGCCCGACGCCATTGCTTGCCTTATTTGCATTCTTGGAGAAAGCAATCCGGATGCAAAGAACAGCGCCGTTGCGCTTCTTCATGAAATGGTTTCCAAGGATAAGTACAGGGATATGATAGGGGGAACGGAGGGACTCACGGAGGGGTTAGTTCAGCTACTGAGAGAGCCCATATGCCCAGCGGCCACCAAAGCAAGCCTCACAAGCATTTACAACATTGCTTTGAGGAAAAAATACCGGAGCAAAGTCGTGGAAGCAGGGGCTGTTCCTCTTCTGGTGGAGATGCTTGTACTGGCAGAGAGGAGCATTTGTGAGAGGGCATTGTTGGCGCTGGATATCCTTTGCAATTGTACGGAAGGCCGATTGGCTGCATGTGGGCATGCTTTAACTGTAGCCGTAATTGCTAAGAAAATATTGAGGGTATCCGATCTGGCGAGCCAATTGGCAGTTTCTATTTTGTGGAATATTTGTCAGAATTCCTCGGACGGTGGAGCGGTGGTGGAGGCGGTGCATGCAGGCGCCTTTGACAAGCTGTTGGTGTTAATGCAGGTGGGATGCTCTGATAGAACAAAGGATAAAGCAACTAAGCTACTCAAACTTTTCAACGCCCATACACATGATCCAGAATGTGCGCACACAATCCATTTACATTATGTCAAGCGTTCTTACTAGAATCTGGCGTTATACCCACAGCTTCTGTGGAGATTTTTTACTGTAAATACTTCAATTCTTTTTGGTACTCTTTTTGGAGAGCACACAAATTCCTTTAAAAAAATTCTTTTGTTGCTAAAGATTCGTAAATTTCATGAATGTTAAAAAAAATGTCGATTCAAGAAAATTGCGTTGAACAGGTCTGAAAAGAACCAACCACTGGCCGAAAGTACAAAACGAAATTTGCTAAATATACAGTTTGTTTGCACCACCTGCGTCTAAATTTTTAGGTTCCACTTTTATTTAAAAATTTTAACGGAATCAAATCCGAATAAAATACAAAACAAAATCGAATCATCAATTAAATAAATAAAACCAGTGCAAGGTCCATGAGTTTTATTTTCGTGGTCTAAATAACGTGTCAGCTAGGTTTGAAAATTTAATTGCCCACGCAGAAAGTTTATAAAAGTCCTGTGTGTAGGACCGTTTCTGTTCTCTAAACTCATTAATATTTGCAGAACAGAAGAGTAAAAGCCTTATGAAACAACGGAGATGATTGTTGACCGCTCCAAACCGCTCCAAACTGTCGGCAACAACCTGCAAGATAAACTATTTCATTTACAAACATTACCCTCTCTTTTAATTATAATTAAAATAAAAATTATACATTTTATGGCTCATTGCAAAGATACAAGAGGAGGAAAGTTATATTATAAAACTTATAAGGAATTAGGAAAAGTTAGAAGAACATTATTAAACAACAATATACATAACTATTATTACATTTACCACACATAATTAATTTTTGGTTCATGATTAAAATTTTATTTTTTATATAAAAATTAGAATGAAGTATTCTATTAATTTAATTTCTTGTAAGGTTAGTATTTGATATATTTATTATTGTGATTAATACATATATAATTAATAATGATGGAAGATTTAAATTATTTAAGATATATTACTATTTCAAATATTAATTTTATCAATGTAGATATTTTAAATACATCTATATAAAAATTGTTGAGAGATTTAAATTTGGAGCAACTTTGAATATATCATATTTATTATTAAATATTATTAGTTTGAGATATTAATAACTCTCAAATTTAATATAAAGATAAGAATTTTTGCTAGTAAACTCATGTCATTAACTCTAGACCTTTTTGTCATTGTAGAATACCTCTCTACATTAAATATATAAATTTGTTGGTTTCAAACAATTGATGCAATAAATACATATTTTACCTAAATGTTTGATAATAAGCATTTTACCTATTTAGAAAAAAATTATAATTAATTTTATTAATCCATTTTTATTAGAGATACGAATATTATTATTTCATGTGAGATTACTACTCCAAACAATGTGTTGAAAATTTTAGAAGAGAAGAAAATTAAATTGACTTGTATAAAATGTAACAAATAATCACAAATATGAAAGTAGTAGTAAGAATAACAATGCACATATTTTATGTAATTATTGAGTGAAACAATATTGAAGATAGGGAAGGGTTTATAAATTATTGAAAATGTTAAAGTGAGTTCAAAGTATTTAAAATACACATCCAACATTTTAATGTTTTTAAAACATTTTTTTTATTATATGTTATTTTGCAATACATGTAGATACACCAAAGAGAACAATTAAGCTATTTTTTTTAGGTAATTCATACAATTCAAACATGAATTTATTATATGTTATATTGCAATACATGTGGATACACCAAAGAGAACAATTAAGCTATTTTTTTTAGGCAATTCATACAATTCAAACACGAAGCTTGGATATGTATGCATAAAAAAGTGATATACAAATATTTGTCAACATGGTTGAATGACTACAACTTGTAATGTTGGGATTAAGGTAGCAGTATATGAAATGGTGGCTCTGATTGTAACACCCCTATGATTTGCTATGTTTTCTTTGACATTTTAGATACTTTGATAGACCATATTTTATGTGATTGTTATTCAATCGCTGACAGTGGAGCGATGATAGACCTTTATTGATGTGATGATACAATATATGCATGGTGATTATGAGTGACATGCTTTATGTTTACATAGATGTTTATTTGAGATGATATTGCTCTATATGCTAATTGAAGTTTAATTGATATTTTATCTTGTCAGTTGATGTGACATTGTATTGGTGAAGAGAATGATATTGCATCACTTGCTTGTGATTGCCTTGTGATTTCTGCAATTCTCTCTTCACCGTGTGTATGATTTATTATCTGGATACATGTACGACATATGCTTTGTTGACAGGTTTGTAGGTATAGGATAACGACTTCACCTGGATTCACAGGTCTGAGCGTGTCCACTACCCAATAATAATGTTGATTGGGAAATAGTAATGGGTTAACCTAGTCAAACCTTTACTCTAGTACAGTGTGTCATTAGTCCATGTATTGGTCATATTCTTTATCCACGTTTTCCTTGTTATTTTATTTATTGTGCAAAGTTTAATTGTGAGGATTAATTTAAATGTTATGTTTGGGTATTTAATTAATCAGGATTATTGATATAAAGGCTTTATAATTGATAAATTTATTTAATTTGATTTATGTTATAAAGTGATTTTATTATTATTAAATTTAAATTTGATCTGAAATAAATAAGTTATTTAAATTTCAAATGCATATTATTTGGAAAAGATCTTTGGAAATATATGTGGTTGTTGTAGAAAAGATATTTGTTTTGATAACTAAAAGTTAAAAGATATTTTACTACTATAGTTGAAAATTGATTCTCGAAGAGAATTATTGAAATTGAAAGAAAGGAAGTTGTTTTCACGAAAGAAAGAGAGGATGTTGAAGAGGGTTGAATTATTTTTGAGATTTTGGGGATTTTAATTTTAGAAGCTCTTAGATAAGTTTAGAGAATCTAGTTTTGTTGCATTCTTGGTTCTGGATTGTTTTCTATTCTCTGGGAAGTGACAATTCCTCTAGAGGAAGCTTTGGAAAAGTTGGAGATTAAAGGAAGCTGCATCAAACTTCAAATCAACAAAATTTTCTAGAATAGGTTCTTTATTGTTTTGTGAATTTAAATTGAATTTTTTTTTTTAAATTATTATTGCTTTGCAAATTGGAAAGGTTTATGTAGAAAATGATTTCTTTTATTGTAGAAGCTTTTGTTTAAAAGATTGTTGTGAATATTTACGCCTCTTTGTAGAAAAATATTTTAGATCCTTTATTTAAATTGAGTTTTAGAAATGGATTTACTGGCAAGTGCATGGTAAATTGGGTACCAATTTCGCCACTTATGAATTTTTTTAAAATGTTACGTTATAACGCTAATACTTATTTCGTGTTAAAAACAAATAAAAAAGTTAAATTATTTTCCTTGGAATACCAACCCAAAGGCTTGGAGGGCATTCCTAACAAGGCCAGAGACGTGTTTTTGCAAATTCTACAATTTTTCACATAATCGGGTCCGTGCTCACCATCAAGATTGCATCTAGTTCAATATTGACAAAATTAAAAACATGGGTAATGTTAGGTTCCATCTTAGCTATCCAACGATGTAATTTTTTTCACTTTTCGACAATGTTAAGCCTTTCATCCATATTTTTTTTTGTTTGTATGTCTTTTTTTAAAAAAAGAAGTGTTTAGTGTTTTTTTTATTATAAATTAACCATTCATCAAAATTTCAAATAAATTACCATTTTAGAAACTAGACTCCATTCTACAAATTTAAAAAAAAGAAAAGAAAAAAAAATCAATTATTTTCAAAAAATTTGTGGGGAGCACAGCCAAAATTCTCAAGAAGTGCCCACTTAGAAATTAGTAAAAATCAAATATTAATTAAAAAATTATCAGAAAAATTGTGCATCAACTAGATACTATTAACTAACTTCTGACTATAGCGATTTTAAAAATACTACAAAAAAGTTCACCATGCTAGGGTCGTACAAGAGTTGCTATGTTATATTTTTTTGACAAAAACAACAACAATTTGTGTACATCCCTCTTTTGAACCCTTAATCTCAACCATTTTCAAAATAAATTAGTAGTTTAGAAAGTAGACTCAGAGCACTTCGATCCTTGTTTTGTTCCATCTCAAAATTTTGAGTGTAACTATCCTCAATTTCACATCCAAGGTCAGCATTTCCTAATTTTCGTAAAAAGTGGCCACTTAAGCCCCTTTGGGAACCATCTTGGTGCACTTACCCTACCCCATGGAAATTTTCAGGTATAAATTGTAGAACTCTGTTCAAATTAAATCAAAACCTGTGAGAAAACTTCTTTTGTGAAAATTTGAAATATTCTTCTATAGAAAACATTTTGCTAAAATTTCCTTCTCGCGGCAATCAATCGTTTCTTGTTTTAATTATATACACACACAAACACACACACACACACATGCATATATTCTAAAATATATACATACACATATAAATATAAATATATGATTGTATACCCAAGATTATGTAGAAATCGCTTTATGAAACTTATATTATAGAAAAATCTAGAATGGAAATTATTTATTTCATATGACTAAATCTGAGTGTTCACTAGTTTTGGTTGTTTATTTTATTTTTAAAAATTATATTGAAACTTTATATTGGAAAGTGTTAGGGTTAACTCCTAACTTCAACACCCCATTGGGGAGAGCCGACGCTTGTGGAGGTAGGTGCCGCCGGGCTGCTTTATTAGGGTCGTGGCCTCCCAAATGGGGATTTGGCCGTAAGCCGCACCCCACGTACCAACCTTGCTTGGTTGTGCTTGGAAACATTTGCTACTCAATTTCGACACCTGAATTTGTTACATGTATCTATATTTTTATTATTATATGTTTTAATATATAAAATATATATATATGTTATATATATATTATATATAATATATATTTTATATATTATATAATATATATATATATTATAATATATATAATTTATATATATTAGAAATTGTATTTTATTTTTTAAATAATAAATAAATATATCTTTAAATATATTTATTTAAAATGGTTAATTAGTTAAGTTGATGCTTTATAATGTTAATTGGAAAAGTAAAATTCTTTTTATAATTAATAATATATATTTTATATGTATATATAATTATATTTAATTATATATGGATACATATTAAATATATTTATTTAATAGTTGTTATTGTTATTAGTGCATGCAATGCACAAGTAGGTGTTTTATAATAAAAATGATTTTAATAGAAAGATTGAGATTTTTATTTATATGTCCTTGTGAAATTTGAGTTAAACAACTAGTTTTAATTTCTTATGGTTTGTAAATGGAAGTATATTTTTAATATAAGCATGCAAATGCATGGACTAGTAAATCTTAAAATTAAATGACTTAAGAGAGAAAGTTGATTTATATTTAAATAGATATTGTGTTATTAAAATGTTTAATGTACAAGTAGAAGATTTTATAATACAATGATTGTAATAGAGAAATTGATTTTATTATTATATGAAACAGTGGAATTGGAGTTAAATAAATAGTTTGATTTTATTTCCTTATTATTATAAATGGAATTATATTTAGTTTGAATAATTGGAGGTGTTGAGGTGTTGATTCAATTGGATTTAGGAAATTCGAATATTAGATTATTTAATTGCCTGAATTGTTTTAAGTTGTGTTCTTTTCTGTTCATGTTTATGGGCAATTTGAGTTGAATATTATGAGAAATTGTCAAACTGGAAGTTAAACAATTGGGTTAATTTGTTGTTGATTTATTAATTGGAATTACGTTTAAATGATGTAGTTTAAATATGAGTTATTGATTTATTTGGATTTAGGAAATCCTAATGGTAGTTCATTTAATTACATGAGTTGCTTGCTTCAATTACGTATACTTTTGTAATGGTGTATTGGGGGGGTATTTATTATTGTGAGAATGTAATTCTTCCAGAGATTGTAAATTGTGAAAGGGTTGTTGTATCTTTTGTTCACCCTTTGAGATTTCCTTGGATAGTGTACATATTTAGGATTCAGTATTTGGCATCCATAGGGATGTGTTACCTCTTGAGATGTGGAGGTTATTTGTTATCAATTTTAGTCCAATGTCTACCCTTGGGTTGTGGAATAAATTATTGTGTTGTCAATAGGGGAGTAGCTTTCAATGGGGGCCAGAACACAAAGTGGTGCCAAGATAACTCGTGTGAGAGTCAATTTAATCAGTGTAAATTAAATAACCTATATTAGGGGAAATGGTAGCTTAATACATTTAACTTGATAATTTTCCCTCGTTCATTGGCTCAAGGGCTTGTGTTAGACTTGATATGAGTTGGGAAGGCCTAGAATGGCAAGATAGTTATCTTGTCTTCTCAAAAGATAATCGATTCCACACTAGTGTGCATGTGGGGCCGAAGTTCATGAGAGGTTACTAGGGTAACCTAGGATGGGGGCCGAGACCTAGGAAGATCTCCTAAGGATAACCAATGCAACCTTTGTGATGACACTCCTCCTATGACAAAAATTAGTTTGTATTGTATAGTGGTTGTAATTGATTCAGTGGTTTTGGAAGTAATGTAACCTTATGTTATGTGTTTACTGGTTCAGTGTTGTTTTGTGTGTTGCCTGGTCTAGAGGTAGTAGGTTTGTCTTGGTTACTTTTTAACTATTTCCTAGCACGGGGGTTGGGCCTAGGGGTACCACATGGCTGGGTGGATCATGCACCTTACACTGTTGGTATTTCTTGGCACGTTCGTGATGGTGGTATCTTCTTGTTTGGAGAGCTCATGAGTATCTATGGATTTGTTACTTCTCTTATGTTCATTGTATCAGTGGGACAGTATGTAATCTACTCCTCATTTGTAATAAAGGAGGATTAGTGTATTTGGTAATTGTATCATTTGTATGATCTATTCTTTCTTGGACTATAATTATAAATATCATTTTATATGGTGTTGTATATGTGGAAATATGTTCATTACATTTCCATGTTTAATGTATTATGCAATGGGTTAATGCTTTGATGTATGGTTATTATCATGAGTTAATTTCATATGCTATGGTTAGATTAATTTTGTAAGTTTTGGGATTCACATGTAGATGCATTGCGTGGCCTAGAGGATGTATGTGTTTAGAGTAGATTACTTATTATTGTTACTCTTTTAATAAAAAAATTAGCTGTGCCCGCAAGGTTGCATCATCCCCAGGTTGGCGTGGCTGCCTTACACTTGGTAACGCAGCCTGTGGCTTCAAACATTGCTTTGGGGGGGTAATGTTGAACCCATTATGTGTTAGTGCGTAGGTTTAAGTTTGTGTACCTTGTCTTATACCTTGGTGTGTTTGTGTAGGATTATGTCACCTAGGTGAGGTCGCAATAGAGGTTGTGTTCGTGGTCGTGGAGGGAGTCATGGACGGAGTCAGTGGGATTCACCTTCCCATGTTGTTCATGAGTCGATGAGCACAGTGGTAACCATGGACAAGGCTAAGATGTTTGAAGAGAATCTATCTATGGTCATAGGTGGACAGATGGGGGCTCAGATTGACAGTGCACCTTCCATTGGTGTTGGATGTTAGGGTGGTCAATCTTAGGCTGCGGGCATTCCCAAGAGACTTCGGGCACCCATTAAGGGTGAGAAGCAGTAGTCCTCACAGTCAGAGCATAAGAATATTCAGTCCCAACATGGTGGTATTTGGTTTTAGAAGAAGAG
>VDFB02049217.1:16919758-16932258 GCA_007258455.2 Sequoia sempervirens | reverse complement strand
TTATCCCTAGGGCCCTTAACATCAAGAGAGCCTTAATCGCACAAGGAAGCATGGGAGCATATAAAGACAACCAGCCATCTACTAGTTCCTATGAAAAAACCCATTTACGGGCTAAGAATAAGAATGTTACTAGTGATGGTATCATTGATGCAAATGTGGTTTTTGTTTCTCCTAAGAAAACAAACAATCAACCAACAAACACACAAAAACAAGTACCACAAATGAACATGCAGCTTCCATACAATCAACCAACGATCAATGTTGTAAACACTCAACATGGACCAAAAAGAACAAACAATGCTCCTAAGTGACCATTCACTCCCTTAGGGGAACCTATGGAGGATGTGTTGAAGAATTCAATATAGTTTAACCTCATCACACTCCCATATTTCTCAAACTATCAAGAGCCACAAGTCAAACCTTCTAGCTATAGAGAAGATCATTTTTGTGAATTTCACTGTTACAAAGGTCATAATACACAAAACTATTTTAGACTCAAGCATCTAATCCAAGATCTTATCAAACAAGGAGACATTGATGTTGATCAAAAATCTAGGAATGACGATCTAAAAGTTTACACAAACCCTATGCCTAATCATAGAAAAGAAAAAAAATTCAAGAAAGGAATGAACTTCAAATAGCATAAACCATACCCATGATACCATGGTGGGACAATTTGTGTCTTTCATTCATTACAACATAGGGAATCAAACACGCAATAAGATACTATTGTAAAACAAATTCCACACCAATCAACAGTGTCTAGCAATATTTAATACCGTAATGGCATCAATTATGTATTAGATTGTGGTATCTCTCCCACATATGACTTCATGATTGGGCATATTGAATAAGTTCCAAATGAGCAAGAAATATCCCTTATTTCACCCATACCTACAAAATGTTGTGAAGAGTCTTTTACCGATGATCTATCATCCACCAAGAATCATGTCAATAGGAGGCTCTTGAGGATAACGAATATTGCTTCGAATTGATTCAAGATCAAGAACCCTTATCCCCACAACATTATCGTGATTTGTTACTCACAAGTGATAGTTTCTCTACCCCAATTCAAGATGACGAGCTCACTTCCCCAAAATTTTATTAGGAGTTGATGGACATCTTCCAAACCATTTTACACTCCAAAGATGTCCCTAATATGTTTCTTTTTGATGGACATATAGAATTTCTTCATCCAAAATGAGAGTCTCACACTCTTGATATTCCCACACAAGAGCAAGCAATAGTTGAGATTCTTGATTCTTATAATGATTGTGCATCATCAACATCTTCTGAATTAGCACCAACATCTTTTGAAGCAGTATCAATAGATAAATATGTCATAGAATTAGAGAAAGCAGTTAATATTCCTGAACAACGGGAACCCATAGCAATATCATGTGTTCATTACAAGTCATATTCAGTGGCTATGGATCAAAGGATATATTATCAAGGAAAAGGGTTAGGTATTTTAATTCCTTCACAACATTAGGGGCAATCTTTTCTAATGCACACAACAACATTAGGGGCACAAAGGATCCTTATGGTGAAAATATTGTCAACACTACAACTAGTCCTATCATGAATCAACATCCACCCATCAACTCATAGACAAATTGGGACCAACATAAAAAGAAAGATTCCTATCAAATCAAGGAGAAGATAATCAAAGAAAAAGAAGCAGTAAAGAAAAAAGGACAAAGTAAATACAAATGGATATAAAGAATACAAAATAAAATCATCCTAATCATACTCCACCAATCAAAGAAACTATTTGGGGAAAATTCAAAAAGGGAAACATATCCATCAAGGATGTCCTTGAATACAAAATCAAGCTTCTCCAGTGATGAATAAAGTATATCCAGTGGTTGGTCCTAATTTCATGAAAATTGCCATATCTACTCATCATTGCTCATCTTCCCAAGTTTGGAGAGTCAAAGGTTCCAAACCATCAACCAATCCATCTCATATTCCTTAATTCACGACACCATCCACTCCAGTCATGATATCCAATTCTCACATTAACCGTGTGTTGGCAACTTTAGACACTTAAAAATGTCTTGAATGATATATACATTTGAATCCAGTATATTAACATCGCTTCATCCTAAAATGTACATCTTCTTTTCACATGTTTAATTAAATAAGCATAATTATTTAATTGAATGTCTCATTTTCACCTATTAATTTAATTGACCTAATTGGGTTAATTCATGCCCTCTCACACTAATATTTCATTTGGTTTAATTAAATAATGCAAATTATTTAATTTTAACCCTAAGTCCCCTTATTTAATTAAATAACCTAAACTATTTAATTAAATATCATATTTGCATCCCCTTTTCATTAAATAAATTAATAATTTAATCAATTTCCTCACATTCCTCATCTTGCACATTCAAATTTAGTTTTAATTAACTATTGCTAATTTCCCTCTTATCCACTTGCATAGGGAATATTCCACAAGAATATTCTCCTATTTTCCTCCAAAAAAATGTAATAATTATTTAAAACAACTTTTTAAAGTTGTTGTAAAGTGTGTTTGTTTCCATGATTGTGAGTCCTTGATCTTTTCTTGATCCATGTGATCTTTGATTCTCATCCATTGATGAGAATCCTTGATCCATGTTTCATCCTCCTTTCATTTGTGACCATTAATAGATCAAATCAATCTCATCCATTGCTGGTTCATTTGATCTCCATTAAATCAATTATTTAATGAATATCATATAATTCCCCTAATTTGCATAATTGAAACTTTGTTTTAATTATCAAATTACTAATTAAATATAATTCTCCCACTTTCAAGAGAATATTCCTCCTTTGCACATTCCTCCAAGAGGAATATTCCCATGGAATATTCCTTCCCCTTTGCACAATTTAATTTGGTTTTAATTAACTAAATATCTAATTTTCCTCACATGAGAATATTATTTGAGAATATTCTCTTTCTTTACTCATTTGAAAAAAGGAACATTCATCCTTACAATAAAATTTCAACAAGACTTCTTGTGAAAGTTTTGAAAGTGTGTTTGTTTGGAAGAATATGAACCCTTGATTCTTTTCTTGATCCATGTGGTCATTGATTCTCATCCATGTATGAGAATCCTTGATCCATGTTTTATCTTTCCTCCAATTTTGACCATTGATTAACCTTTTTAATCTTAACCCTTCATTTCTCATTTGTCCTCCTATAAATAGGTTACTATTTGGATACAAATGAATCCATCTTTTAAGTGCAAACTTATTTTTTTTAAATCACTTTCACTTGAACTCATATTTAATACTTATTTAGCATTATTTTAGCTTAATTTACTTGCATCATTAGCTTAAAGTGCATCTATTAATGGCTTCCATGATAGCATAGGTGCATACATTTAGCATATTTTAATTAAGGTTTTAATCTTTTGAAGCTTGCATACATTTAGAGTAGATTTGCATACACCCATATCAATCATCTTAGCATTCATCATGTTAATTTAGCATTTAAATCATGTTTTATCATACATCTTTCATCGGTTCGTTGATTCTCTTCAATAGAATCGATTGAAACAAGCTCATTATCCAAGGGATTGGGAAAGGGTCGCCATTCCACATCAATGTGACACCACTCCCCCAATAGGATAAGTTTCAATGGCTTAGAGTAGATGTTTGTTAACTTCCATGTTTTAAATTGTTAGTTTTAATGGCTTCTTCATCTTTGTTTAAATTGAATGGTCTTATTGGGACTGATATATAGTGGATTAAATATGCCTCAAATTCATATGGATTGGGTGTAGTTAACCTATACTATGTCATTAGTCACAACAACTACTCTTCATCATAAGTATTTCAAAGGCACTATATCATGATGTGTGCACATAGACAAGGTTAATTTTGGTATCTACAAGGTAGATCAGAGTTCTCAAAAGTTGCATTCAAGTGCTCATATCTTAGTAAAGAAGCTTCTTCAAGCAGTATATCATTGGCACATTATGACAACAGCCTCTACATCAATACCACTAGGTGGTTCAACATGAGGGTAAAAAAATTTAAAAGAATTAAAAAGAATCAAGAAAATAGTAAAAATAAAAATCATCCTCCAGTGAAAACCGCTACAATGCTGCTTTGGGAATGTACTATGATGAAAACCTAGCAAACAGGCGTCATGAGTAGAACCAAGTGTCTATATGATCCTTCTCATATAGAAGTATCTCATCATTTTCATGATAAATCCAATGTTCCCTCCATCCATCCAATCCAACTTTATCCAGATATTCTAGCTTATCTTGATCTTTACAAAGATTCGACATATACTTCTACTCTACTCATGGAAAGCTCTTGATAGGCTCTTTATGGTTTTGTCTCATGAAGTATCATAGCCCACATCTAACATGATAAAACTTTGTTGAACTCATCACCAATACATTACCTATATTTTTGTCCATTGACCTATGAAACATTACTAAACACTGGGGGTAGGTTTGTGCACTCTTATTTTCAAATAACTCTTGATCCATGTCTTATATCTCATAACATGAGATCAAAATCATGATCTAGGTAGTGTTTATCTCAAATTCTCTCAAAAAATCCCAAAACATTTGGAAACCTCATCAAAAATCCAAAAACACTTGCAAAATCTACAAAATCCAAAAAAAAACAAAATTTTGTATAGCTAAAATCTAAAAACATTCAAAAAGTTGTAAATTCAAAATCCAAAACATCCAACACATTAAAATCCCTACACAAGTCAAAAATTCAAAAAATTCAAAAACATTACCATGTCAAACTACGAGTCTTTGAGCTTAGACGTAGGCAAGGCCATCACTGATGTGCCCCGAGATGCATTAGGTCAATCTTTAGGAGTCCATCATAATAAACTAACAATCCATCAAGTGTTCATATCTCACCAAAAAACCATTACAGGTTAAAGTCAATCAAACTACGTGGTCTCTACATGTATAGCATAGGCAAGGCTAATCTGTGATAAGCTCCCAAGGCCCTAGGTTAGTCCATTTTAGGTCTTGGTCAAAACGTAGAAAACACAAAAAAAAATTGAAAACTTAGAAAACACAAAAACATTTGAAAACTTGAAAACTCAAAACATTCACATATACCCAAAAAGACCAAAAATAGCCTCAAAACATTGCAAAATATCAAAAACATTGAAATATTCCAAAATATCTAAAACCACCCATCCCATTTCTCTTGTAACCACAATAGAGTTCCGTCCATAATAAATCAATCATCACACTCACCCTTACGTAAAAAAAAAAAAAAAGTACAACAATCAACAAAAGTAGAACCTTTAAACGCAACAAAAAATCAAACTCTTGATCATTATCAAATATGTCAATCAAACCTTATATCAATAGCATTTCAAACAACCTATCAACCTACCACCATCCACTAACATGTCCTAGGATATATCTTTCCTACAATGGGCATCATCTTTGGCAATCACTTTGGATACTTATCCTAAACAAAACACACCCATTTGGCAAGAGATATAAATGATATTAATTGTTTCTTCATCTTGATCTCTTTTGATGGTTTATCTTCTTGATGCATTCCAAGGACCTCTCAATGATGTCTATCAAAATGATTTAGCAAGAAAGGAATGGGGCATTGATCATTATCTTCTTCTTTTTTGTGCTTGTTGGATATTCTTATAAAATAATCTTGGCAAATACTTAGTTGTGTGTAAAAAGAGGTTATTTTGAATAGATTGTTGACTATTATGTATTATTTGGTCTGAAATGTTCTAAAATTCTAAAACTACATTCCAACAAGGTTTTTGTATGTCAAGGTGTGAGCAAGAATTACTAAAATGTTCTAAACTTCTAAAACTACATTCCAACGAGGTTTTTGTATGTCAAGGTGTGAGCAAGAATTATCCTATCTGTTTGCAAAGTCAAATTCCATCGCATTAGATACAACACCATCCTAGTTATCAATACCTTGATGCATCGTATTTATCTGTTATATCAAAAATAAGGAATGATGAAGTATCCCAATCCCTAAAACAATAAATAATCTTTATCATCACCATATCTAATAAAGTCTCAAATGATCATAGGTTTGTTGGACTTCTAAATCAATCTCAAAACAATGGTTAATCAATGTCCATCTCATTCTTCTACTTGTATCTTTACTAATAGTTCTATCCAAGTATCAAATTTTTGTGATGTATACCAAAATGTACATGAGGCTACCCATGGTCGATGATTGTCTATTCATCACAAAAAATTTCTACATCAAATATTTGATCTTTCTAAAGAATTATATTTCATCTTCTTTGAGTTGAACCTATGTTTAACCTTTGTCGCGATCTCAACCCAAAAATTAAAATTTCCACCCGATCTCTTGAGGGGGCAGGGAACTAGCTTAATTCCTTCCACTAGGGCAATAGTCAAGCATCCGAAAAAATCAAAAAAATTGAATTTTTTTATCTAAGAAGTAGTTTAAATCCAAAAAACATTAGTCTTTGAACCAATGTAATAGGTACCTCACTTCAAAGAGGGGCAAAATGTAGACACTTAAAATTTTCCTGACTAATATTGCCAACTTGAATATGATCATTAACACTATTTCATCTTGAATTCACCCCTTTTTTGACTACTTAATTTAATAATCCTTTTTATTTAATTAAATGCATCTTTCTCATCTATTAATCTAATAATTAATCTCATTAGGTTAGTTCACCCCCTTTCACACTAAATTTTCATCTTGTTTAGTTGGATAATGTGAATTATTTAAATTAAACCCCTTATGTCCTCTCATTTAATTAAATAATCTAAATTATTGAATTAAATATCACTTAACCCATTTTCATTAGATAAATTAATTATTTAATGATAATCCTAATCTCCTCTAACTTGAACAATTAAAACTGGTTTTATCTAATTCCTAATTTTCCTCACCCTCCCACTTGCAAGGGAATATGAATATTCCCTCCTTTGCACTCATTCAAAAATGGAAATATCTTCTAACCACTTCCTAATTTTTAGGAAGTGTGTTTCTTTGAACCAATAAGAGCCATTGATTAACTCTTTGATCCATTTCAACTTTCATCCTCATCCCTTGATGAGAATCCTTGATTCATCCATTGATTTTTCAATTCAATCTTGACCCTTGATTCACCATTTTCTTCTATAAATAGCTCTCACTTCTATGAAAAGAGGATCCACAATCATTTGAGAAAAGTTATGTTGTTGAAATGCATCCACACTTTCATCCATTGTAGTTAAAATCACCATTATCATTCATCAATCTATCAAACCAAGCTTGTTTTGATCTAAGGGATTTGGAAAGGGTTGTTGTTCCACATCAATGCAACACCAATCCCCCAATGGGATGAGGTTTGACGCATTTAACTAGGTTTCCTTTATGCATTTCTTCATTGTTTTGTTTAATGGCATCTTTGTTTCATACTTAATATAATTTCATTGGGATTATAGCTTAACTGACTAAACCTTTCTTAATTTTGTATGGATCTGGTATATTTAGGTCATGTTATGATTATAGTCACAGTTTATCATAATAGTAGTTAGTTGAATCAATACATTCATATGCATCACATATATTTCATATACAAAATCATTATAAAACATTAAATTGAATCAAGCATTCATTCATCATATTTCCATCAAAATTCATAAAACACATTCACATATATTAAAGCAATTTACCAAATAAGATAATAGTAAATAGGTCATAACACACAGGGTGTAACATATCCCCCCCCCTTGTGAATCATCATCCACAATTATTTTTAAGTATCAAATATGATCATAACATAAAGCACAACATCACAAAACATCATTGTTTTCAAGAGTTTTCAAAATCTAGCAAGAGTTGTGGAAACTTTTTCTTTGTTTTTACATAGTCTTCCCATATGGCAGAATCTTCTACATACTGATCCCATTGGACCTTGCATTGTAAAACCTCTACGTTATGCAAGTGGAGCTTACATGTTTTGAGCACCTTGAGAGGCTCGATTGTTACCACCCCTGGATCTTGCACCTATAACTTGCATTCCAATCAATAACATGGTTATCAACTAGTATAGGTTTCTTAAGATACAAGACATGAAAGATGTTATGCATCCTAGCAAGAACTAGTGGCAAGGTAATTCTATACGTGACAAGTTTTATTTCCTTGAGAACCTCAAAAGGTCCAATGTAGCACGAGGCTAGTTTGGATGACTTTCCAAACTTGATAGAACTCTTGTGAGGTTTAACTCGCAACAAAAACCTATCCCCTACATTAAAATTCTTGGGTACTCATTTAAAATCGACATAAATTTTTTACCTATCATTAGCTTCTACTAACCTCTCCTTAATAATTCAAAATTGTTCCTCCATTTTTTATAACATCTCTAGCCCAAGGCTTATCCTATCTTCCAGCTTATCCCAACTTATAGGAGTTTGACACTTCTTGCCATATAATGCTTCAAATGGAGCCATCTTGATTGTAGAATGATAGGAGTTATTATATGTAAACTCTACCAAAGATAAGTTATCCTCCCACTTGTATTAGCGATCCATTCAATACATCCATAGTATGTCCTCTAATACTTGGTTCACCCTTTTAGTTTTCCCATTCATTTCTAGATGATAAGCATAACCTATGTTCAATTGAGTCCCAAGTGAGGAAAACAAGGTTTTCCAAAACCTAGATGTCACTCTAGCATCCCTATCAGAAATGATCTTTTCAAGAATCCCATGTAATCTAAATCTCTTGAATAAAATTTTGTGCCATTACAAGAGCTCCATCTTTCAAATTCATTGGTATGAAGTGAGCTACCTTTGTAAGCTTTTCAACCACTACTAGAATGGCATTGTGCTTATTCCTTGACATAAGAAAACCTAGCACAAAATCCATACTAATAACTTACCACTTTATTTCTAGAAATTCATGTGGATACAAAATACCTACATGATGATGATGCTCTTCCTTCACTCTTTGTAATTTTAAGAAACTTTCTACAAATATCATTGCATCTCCTATCATACCCTTCCAAAAATATAATGGCTTAACGTTGGCTAACATATTAGTTACACCAGGATGTCTTGAATATGGTGCATTGTGAACTTATTTCATACCATGCTCCTTAATTCTCCAATGTTAGGTACATAAATCCTTCCCTTAAGTATCAATAAACCATTAGGTTCAAAATGGTATCCATCATACCTTCGATCTTGTATATTTTCTATGAGTGCTCACTTAACTTGCTCATAGAACTTGTACCTTTATATTTTTGCAACACTTGATCCTTGAAGTTAGTTTGGATTGATATCATAGAGGAGATATACCTCCTATGACTTAGGGCATTGGAAACCCGATTCTCTTTCCCCTTGAATTAACTAATGTTGAAATCATAGCCAGATATCAACTCCAACCATCTCCTCTATCATGCATTTAGATTAGGTTGAGTAAAAAAATACTTTAGACCATGATGATCAGTCTTTAGTTCAAATGGTTTTCCCAACAGATAATGTCTCCACATCTATAATGCATGGAAAACTATTACTAACTATAAATCATGCAAAGCATAATTTTGTTCATAGGGCTTCAACTTCCTTGACTCATAAGCTATGACTTGCCCCTCTTGAATCAATACTCCACCCAAACCTTCTCCTAATGCAGCTATAATAACTAAAAAGTTACCATCTAGATCAAGTATCTGTAAGGAAAATTAGATGTGGAAAGAATTCTCCTAATGTCAATACCTCAGGAAAGAATGTAGATATACTTTTAAATTTTACAACTACAATCCAATTAAGATGCACTATGAAACAGATAATAGAACTAGAGTATTTGACAATCACACATGAACACCAGATATATGTGGGAAAACCCTTACCGGAGAAAAACCCACCACACCAAGAGAAGTCACTTTGTATTACAGTAATAATGATTACATACAAGTTTCAGACTTATCTTTCTGATGTCTATTTACAGCAACATTCCCCATGAACAATCTTGTACAGGAACCTTCAAGTTACAAACTTACAGAACAAAATACATCTATTGATCATTCAATCACCCACCAATCTGTCGATCCAACCAACCTATCACAAACTGTAACCACAGAGTATATCCCTATTGTTCCATGTTCATCGAGCTTCCTCACAAAACTATCACAATGAACAATCTTCCAACTGTTCAGATTCGGCTTCTCTTATTGGTCCACGAGACTCCACCTAGGACGGTCAATCGATCAACAGAATTTGCATTGTGTTGGAATCTCGGTGAGACACTAACAGTGTCTTGCCGATGCCACATAACCTTCATATCGACATTGCCAAGAGTAACCATTTTCACCAAGATGTTCTATCGAGCTTTTAGTGTTACGTTGAAACACCAAGTAGTCACCCAGACCTATCGCTTTCGGTAGGAGATCATAGCGAGTCACCAAAGGTTATACAGATGTCACATATTATATCAAGCTTCAAAGAATAGTCAGCAAGACTTATTAATATCACCGAGAGTTCTTATCAAACACATTTGGGTTACCCCGTTAGCCATAAGCTATCGGCAAGACATCCATCAATCGCTAAGAGATCTCCCTGATATCCTTTATGTTACACCGAATGGTCAAAAAAACTTAACAATCTCGCCAAGACCTTTCCCTGATCACTTTGAGTTACTCTGATGAACGTTTGGATGTGTCCCCATTAGCGTGACCTTCACTAATCGCTAAGAATTTTCACCGAGCTGCCAAGGTTATCTCGATGAGATCAACATCGTCAGTGAGACATTTGCAAATCAGTGAGACTTCTTACCGATAAACTATAAGATATGCCAAAGACCAAAAAGAAACATCATGTGGGCGAGACTCAAACACATCATCCAGACATCTTCCCGAACCAAGCCTTTCGGCCAAGGGTCTCAACGACAAGCGATAGAATGGCCTATCAACCAAAGATCTTCACGAGCGATAAGAGGTCATGCCAAACTCAACCTGTCATAGCGATATGATCCTTTGGTGAGACAAAAGCTAGGTGACAACAACCTGAACAATACATGATGATACAAACTGCTTGTCGACCAGACATAAGAGTTGTCACACCGACTTGGCTCCGATAGAGGTTTTGGCCTATATTGATTGAGGCAGACATTTCCAACAGTACCTTTAGTAGCAATGTTGTGGTCAACCTTTCTTTAAGTTGGTAAAATGCTACTTGACACTTCTCAGAACATTCAAACTTCTTCCCCATCCTTTTGCAATGATGTGATGGGAAAAGCTATTCTTGAAAATTTTGCAACAAACTTATAGTAATACCTAACCAAACCCATAAAACTTTTAACTTTCAGCACATTCATGGGCACCGGCCACTCTAGCACTACTTTTATCTTTGTTGGATTAACCACAATCTCATCAACCAAAATTATGTGACCCAAATATTTTACTTCATTTTGGAAGAAGGTGCACTTTGATATTTTTACATATAATTTATGCATATGGCAAATGAAGTGGCTTAAAAAAGGTGATGTGTGCATGAGGTGGAAGGATAGTACATGACATGGAGGTGGTACATAGTACCTTGGGATTGGACAAGATCTCCTCATAAAGGAGGTACTTGTCCCCATTTGGGTGAGAGGACATGTTGGGAATTAAAAATTCCTCAAATATTCTCATGGGAATGAGAGAGGGAATTTAAAATTCCTTTAAATGCATTGGGGGATTAAATGTGAATTAAAAATTCAATGGGGAATGGAGTGCCTTATTCAAAAAGATAAAGCTTTTAATGAATTTGACTAAAGACACATTCCATAAATGATATGGGGATTAGAGATGACCTAATTAGGTGATTAAGGTTGTGCAAGTACTTGATTAGACTAATTAATGACATGTTAGAGGCAAGTGTGAAATGATGGAGGAAGTGACCCTAATGATGATTAAGAGTGTGCACATCTTAATCATAAATTAATTATGACTATGAAAGAGGGTTAGATTGCTAAGAGGGATTAGAGACCAACTTGAAAAAGTTGGAGGATGTGACAATGAGAGAGAAAATAATTAATTTAAAAATAAATTTAAAATTCCAAAAGATAATATGACTAAATAAAATAAAGTGATGCATTTATTTAATTTAGGGACGAAAGAGGGAAAAAGTATTTATTAATTAAATACTTTGGGAAACCTTATGGAAGACATGAAATATTAATTAAATGAGTGATTTAATGAATATTGAAAAAGAGGATGAATTAAATGAGCAAATGGATGATTGAGGAGATGACTTTGACCATATGACAGTGGTCAAATTTGGATGTCTACAATAGTAAAAACAACCAATAGGTAGAGGGGAGATAGATAGAGGGATTCAATGAGAGAGAGATGGAGGGAGTGGGAGAGAGATAGAGGGTAGAGGGTTAAGGGTAGAGGGGAGGGAGATAAGAGTGAAAGAGAGATACTTGAGAGAGGGAGAGGGGGTAGGAGGGTGAGACTTGAGAGAGAGAGGGAGGGAGTGGGAGAGAGATAGAGGGTAGAGGATTAAGCGTAGAGGGTAGAG
>VDFB02049217.1:16894522-16919658 GCA_007258455.2 Sequoia sempervirens | reverse complement strand
CTAAGAGAGGGAGATGGAGTGAGAGAGACAAAAATACCAAAGGGGGAGAGAGAGAGGGAGAGTGAGAAAGGGGGTTGGATTGAGATGGATTTATTTAGGTACCTAGGTGGGAGGGAAAGAGACCTGAGAGAGGGGATTGGACTGAGAGAGAGTATTCTAGGTCACATGGGAGGGAGTGAGACCTGAGAGAGAGAGAGACTTCAAAGGAATAAAGAGTTATCTAGTTAGGATAATGAGTTAGAGAGCGAATGAAAGGTAAAACCTCAACTATGCATCTACGATCATAAACTGTGGACTCTAAGCATTATCAAAGTTGTCGACCAAAGAGAGGGGAAATTCAAGTTTTTTTCAAAGCAAGTCATTTGGAAAGCGCCAAATTTGGTGCTCTCCAAATGACACATCACATTTGGCACATGCCAAATTTGGCACTCGCTAAGTGTGATGTGCCATTTGGTGCTCACCAAATGACCTTCTTTGGACATGTTAATTGATAGGATTTTCCAAATTTCCTCATATTTTCGTCTGTGCTCCCCGTCTCATTTGCATGTCTTTCAATGCAAGCTTATAAAAAAAATTGTGATAGCATTCACCTCTCTCTTAGCTATCTAAATATATAATTCCTTTTTCATTTTGATTTAGTTAAGGTTTTGATCCATGGCTTCTATTGTAAATGCCTCTATTTTTGGTCAAAAACCAACATGTGCTAGTTTTAGGATAGATTTTTACTCGTTCATCGAAACGTGAAACAAATTACATTTTTTGAAACTAGACTCCATTCTACACATGATGAAAAAAAATAATCAATTTTTGATTAGTTTTCAAAAAAATTAGAGGGAAGCATGCTCAAATTTTAGCTTTTCACGATGTGTCCACTTTGAATATTCATAAAATATTATATATTCATTAAAAAAATTACCTGAAAGAATGAGGATAAACTACATGGTGTTAGCTAATTTCTCACCATTGGGATTTTTGAAATTCTAAAAAAAAGTTAATCAAAAAGGGGGGAGCCTCAGGCGTTATGTTGTTTTTTTTATAAAAAAAGGACCTGTTTTGGGCCCCACCTTTTTGAGACCCTTAATCTTCATTAATTTTAAAAAAAATAGTAACTTAGAAACTAGACTCGAAGCACTTCAACTTTTTTTGTTTCTGCATCTTGAAATTTTGAGCGTAACTATCTTCATTTTCTCGTGCAAATCAGATTTTTCTGATTTCAGAAGAAGAAAAAAAGTGGCATCTTAAGAGCCAAAATTGTGTCACAAATCCATGCACTTACCCTACTGACTTTTGGTTTTTTCTATGAGGCTAAATGATTTTGCAAATTTGAAAAGGAGTGAAATCTTGAAGGTAAGAAGCATATTATCACTTGATCTATATTGTAAAAGTGTTTCAAACACGTAGGGAATTATTTAACCCCTCATATGATACTTTATTTCATGTTTTAGGACAACTAGCTTTCAATTGGGTTTAAAATTTACAATGCTATAATCTTTCAAGGTTGGTTAAAATTGGACCCATACATCCTCACCATTGCAATTTTGGTTAAAATTGAATAAATATAACTTCATACTTCATTTTGGTGTTATTTAAAATCAAGTCATCATTTCCTTTGAGGATTTAAAAAAAGAATAAGTGCATTGCATGAGTCCTTTGCTTGTGTAAAATTGTAGTGTATATCCACTCCCCTTGTGCCTCGTGCAATCTTAGGTGAAGAGAAACATTTCAAGTGTACAAAATTTTTTGGTCACCCTAAGAACTTGCTATGTATCCACTTCCCTTACACTTTGTGCGATATTGGGTAAAGAGAAGTAGATTTTTTTGTCTTTTTTAGAGAGGGCCTACTATGTGATACATCCTGCAACGGAGAATGCATGGTGAACTTCAAGCCCATTTATCGGTGGGCTATATAAATCTTGTGAAGTGCCAAAGTAAGTAACTTGTATTCATGAATGGCTACTTCTCATTCCAACTCTCATGTGAACGAATGGGTCGCTTAGGAGAAGCTAGAGACTTTAGTGTCTCATAGGCATCATACACCTCATGATGTTCATGATGTCAGTAAATACCTTGTCTTAGTAACCTATCCTTTTTTTCTAAAACATACTTTAAATTAGTGCATGGGAGGCGCACCACTCCTAGTAGTTACCACATCTGGTTTTTGGTTGAGGCAACAAATAAAATTAGGAAGGGGCTCTTTTTCTTGGTGTTTCAAGATGATAAATTTCCTTGACATATCCTATTTCTCCACTCCATCTTCATGGATTATATCATTCTTTAGGGGATGAGGTAATCCTACCAAGATTTATGTACCTACTCTATAGGGTTTTTATTGCTTGTTCTTATTGAGTTAGTTTGACACTTTTCTTGATTTAAAAGGAACTCAAAACAAACATCAACATGTTCTTCAAATTTCAAACCCTTTGGACTTAGTGTGAATACATTTGAAAATCCCTATATTAATGCTTGTCCCTAAGGATTTCTTTTTTCAAAACAATATCTTTAGAGGCTTTTAAATATTTGGACTTATATCTTAATTCACACATTCCAAAGTCAACATAGAAAACTATGGCCTTAGCCTCTTTATTTTCACATATTGAACTTTGTGGAATGAAATTTACATAGTTATAGACATTTAGAGTCAAATATAATCAATACATTTGAATGTGGTTAAAACAATCTCACCAATCAAAGTTTAAATCTAATGAACACACGACACATTGGGCTTATTTTCAAACCATCCAAACTTCCAAGCAACAAAGTGACAACAAGGAAAAGTATTTCCAAATATTATATCAAAGTTCTACAATCCAAACATTGAGTTCTTAGGTTTATCACTTTAGGGGATAAGCATATTTTTCACTACCTTTGTCTTGTAAAAAAGGTCCCTCCCAAAACATTAGGATCAATCATCCCATCCATCTTCACACATTTTACACCCCACTTCACAAACAAATTTGAAACTTTGGGCACATCAACATTCTATACTTAGGTTATCATCAAAATAGTCCCCTAACTTAGCTATTTGTGTGTAAATGAATCATTTTCCATACACTTATTTGAGTTAGTCATCATCCTTTTGAACAAGTCTATCTTAAAGGTCACAAATCTACCTTTAGATCTACAATTTCCTTAGTACCTTTTATCCAAGACATTAAAACATCAAACCTTTTTAGTCTAAAGTGTTGTCCAAAGTTTAGAAATTTCATCCTCCATATCACTCACCCTTTTCATCATCCACTCACATCATTGGTCCAAAACAACTTAGAGGGTCCCTTTTATAAAAATAATTTGAATCAACTAGAGAGTACCAACAATACAAATCTCAATACACCTCTCCCATAGTTGATCCATAATTTATAGTAACAACGAGATGACAACACAAGAAAAACATGGAGAAAACCAAAACTAGATCTACCACAAGTGATACCACCCAACAAGAATTTGATCCTAGGAGCCACTCTACCCCCTCACAACAACCACAAAATCCACTAGATGTGGGGTATGAAGTAGATGTCACAAAAAACCCACTTGAGCTCACCACAAATAAATTGCTTGAATACCAACAAGATCCTAAAAAGAGCCATATCATCAACTCTTTGATTAAAATGAACCCTACACAATACATGCTAGCTTTAGCAAAGGAAGGGGATAAACTCCCTTCAACATTCAATGCAAACACACTTAGGGAACAACCCTTAGAGGAAATGTGGCTTCAATTCCTCAAGCTTCTATCACACAACCCTTGACACAAGGTGTGACTCAATCCATCATTCAACCAACCCCATCACATGCACCAAGTAAACCATTGACTACTAATCTTGCAATTTGACTAGGAACCAACCTTGGTCTCACTCCCAACCTAGGAGGTAACACACTTTTTGGTACACAAGACACCACCCTTCCGTAAAACATTAATTGGAAATGGACACCAACATTTAGTGCCCAACCATATTCTTCCACCACCGCAAGTACCCAAAGTGGTCCTAATGTAACACAAAGTCATATGAGCCAAGTACCCCAAGTGGTTCAACAAGGATAATTCAATACCATAACACAAGGTCAAAACCCCACACAACAAGGTCCATCTACATTGAACCCCCAAATTGACACATCAAAACAAGTGGTTCCACAAGCCACTCCAACCAACCCACAAAACACATCAAACCCACTTTCATGAATCCCATCAACCAAGGTAACATCTTGGCCCCAAATCCAACACAACAAGGGAACCATCAACATAAAAACAATCAAGGGAATCACTCCAATCCATTGACACAAAGTCAAAATGTGTCATTGATATCACAACACCAAATGGAATCATCACAACCTTTGGTCCCCCAAGTTATGCAAAATCAAATGGGACCCCAAACCTACATTCCTCCACCCCAATTGATAATTTTATAAGGAATGATAGCACAAGAAAACCCTCAAAATCCACCTCATGTACCACAAAATCAAAATACTTCCACATTGAAAGCACAAAAATCTTTACAACAACAAGTTTTGCAACAACAACAATCCTATCAACAAGTGTTGCAACAACAACAAGCTCAACCACAAGCATTGCAACAACAACAAGACAAAAAAATCCTATCAACACGTATTGCAATAAAAACAAGCTCAAGCTCAAGCCCTACAAGTACAAAAAGTTCAACAACAGGCATTCATTGCGTAAGAAAAACAAAAATCCCAACAATAAGCATTGCTCGCACACCAACAACAACAAGCATTGCTAGCACAAAAATATGCCCAACAAGTGCTTCTGCAACAACAACAAGGATTGTACTAAAATCCTTAAGGAGTATGCACACCTCCACCACTATCACCATCACCTTCACAATATTAAAATCCACCCTATACATCATACACCACCCCCATATCAAAATCCCACCTACAACTCATCTACCATCCCACAATATAACATGTATACACCTCCACCAAATCCTTAAGATAATTTGGCATCACAAATTAAGGTGCTCACGTAGTAGATCCAAGACATTCAAATGGGGAAAAAAAATAAACCACATATGCAACAAAACTTGTGGTCATACCCCTTTGATCGAAACATCGCAATGATACCTTTCCCACCCAAATTTGAAGCCCCAAAATTTGAAAAATATAGAGGGAATGGAAATCCAAATGGATCATATCAAAGAGTTTTACATAAAATGTATGGGAGTTTCTTACAATGATTCCTATCTAATGTTCCTTTTCCCATATAGTTTGGGAGGCCCAACGATCGATTGGTTCTCACATTTGCCTCTTGGAATTCAAACCTTCCAAGATATGATCGATCAATTCATAGATGATTTCTCATATAAGTTGGACATGGGTTTGAGCTTGGAAGAGTTGTACACCTTAAAGAAAAACAAGGGGGAATCCTTCATGAATTTTTTACAATGATGGAGGCAGATAGTTAGCAAAAGAAAATGGCCTACTCCTGAGGAACAACAAGTAGGAATCGTCATTGTCAATGGATTTATCATTTCAATTAAAAATTCAATGTGCCATATCCTATGACAAGCTTATCCCTAGGGCCCTTAACATCAAGAGAGCCTTAATCGCACAAGGAAGCATGGGAGCATATAAAGACAACCAGCCATCTACTAGTTCCTATGAAAAAACCCATTTACGGGCTAAGAATAAGAATGTTACTAGTGATGGTATCATTGATGCAAATGTGGTTTTTGTTTCTCCTAAGAAAACAAACAATCAACCAACAAACACACAAAAACAAGTACCACAAATGAACATGCAGCTTCCATACAATCAACCAACGATCAATGTTGTAAACACTCAACATGGACCAAAAAGAACAAACAATGCTCCTAAGTGACCATTCACTCCCTTAGGGGAACCTATGGAGGATGTGTTGAAGAATTCAATATAGTTTAACCTCATCACACTCCCATATTTCTCAAACTATCAAGAGCCACAAGTCAAACCTTCTAGCTATAGAGAAGATCATTTTTGTGAATTTCACTGTTACAAAGGTCATAATACACAAAACTATTTTAGACTCAAGCATCTAATCCAAGATCTTATCAAACAAGGAGACATTGATGTTGATCAAAAATCTAGGAATGACGATCTAAAAGTTTACACAAACCCTATGCCTAATCATAGAAAAGAAAAAAAATTCAAGAAAGGAATGAACTTCAAATAGCATAAACCATACCCATGATACCATGGTGGGACAATTTGTGTCTTTCATTCATTACAACATAGGGAATCAAACACGCAATAAGATACTATTGTAAAACAAATTCCACACCAATCAACAGTGTCTAGCAATATTTAATACCGTAATGGCATCAATTATGTATTAGATTGTGGTATCTCTCCCACATATGACTTCATGATTGGGCATATTGAATAAGTTCCAAATGAGCAAGAAATATCCCTTATTTCACCCATACCTACAAAATGTTGTGAAGAGTCTTTTACCGATGATCTATCATCCACCAAGAATCATGTCAATAGGAGGCTCTTGAGGATAACGAATATTGCTTCGAATTGATTCAAGATCAAGAACCCTTATCCCCACAACATTATCGTGATTTGTTACTCACAAGTGATAGTTTCTCTACCCCAATTCAAGATGACGAGCTCACTTCCCCAAAATTTTATTAGGAGTTGATGGACATCTTCCAAACCATTTTACACTCCAAAGATGTCCCTAATATGTTTCTTTTTGATGGACATATAGAATTTCTTCATCCAAAATGAGAGTCTCACACTCTTGATATTCCCACACAAGAGCAAGCAATAGTTGAGATTCTTGATTCTTATAATGATTGTGCATCATCAACATCTTCTGAATTAGCACCAACATCTTTTGAAGCAGTATCAATAGATAAATATGTCATAGAATTAGAGAAAGCAGTTAATATTCCTGAACAACGGGAACCCATAGCAATATCATGTGTTCATTACAAGTCATATTCAGTGGCTATGGATCAAAGGATATATTATCAAGGAAAAGGGTTAGGTATTTTAATTCCTTCACAACATTAGGGGCAATCTTTTCTAATGCACACAACAACATTAGGGGCACAAAGGATCCTTATGGTGAAAATATTGTCAACACTACAACTAGTCCTATCATGAATCAACATCCACCCATCAACTCATAGACAAATTGGGACCAACATAAAAAGAAAGATTCCTATCAAATCAAGGAGAAGATAATCAAAGAAAAAGAAGCAGTAAAGAAAAAAGGACAAAGTAAATACAAATGGATATAAAGAATACAAAATAAAATCATCCTAATCATACTCCACCAATCAAAGAAACTATTTGGGGAAAATTCAAAAAGGGAAACATATCCATCAAGGATGTCCTTGAATACAAAATCAAGCTTCTCCAGTGATGAATAAAGTATATCCAGTGGTTGGTCCTAATTTCATGAAAATTGCCATATCTACTCATCATTGCTCATCTTCCCAAGTTTGGAGAGTCAAAGGTTCCAAACCATCAACCAATCCATCTCATATTCCTTAATTCACGACACCATCCACTCCAATCATGATATCCAATTCTCACATTAACCATGTGTTGGAAACTTTAGACACTTAAAAATTTCTTGAATGATATACACATTTGAATCCAGTATATTAACATCGCTTCATCCTAAAATGTACATCTTCTTTTCACATGTTTAATTAAATAAGCATAATTATTTAATTGAATGTCTCATTTTCACCTATTAATTTAATTGATCTAATTGGGTTAATTCATGCCCTCTCACACTAACATTCCATTTGGTTTAATTAAATAATGAAAATTATTTAATTTTAACCCTAAGTCCTCTTATTTAATTAAATAACCTAAACTATTTAATTAAATATCATATTTGCATCCCCTTTTCATTAAATAAATTAATAATTTAATCAATGTCCTCACATTACTCATCTTGCACATTCAAATTTAGTTTTAATTAACTATTGCTAATTTCCCTCTTATCCACTTGCATAGGGAATATTCCACAAGAATATTCTCCTATTTTCCTCCAAAAAAATGTAATAATTATTTAAAACAAACTTTAAAACAACTTTTTAAAGTTGTTGTAAAGTGTGTTTGTTTGCATGATTGTGAGTCCTTGATCTTTTCTTGATCCATGTGATCTTTGATTCTCATCCATTGATGAGAATCATTGATCCATGTTTCATCCTCCTTTCATTTGTGACCATTAATAGATCAAATCAATCTCATCCATTGCTGGTTCATTTGATCTCCATTAAATCAATTATTTAATGAATATCATATAATTCCCCTAATTTGCATAATTCAAACTTTGTTTTAATTATTGAACTACTAATTAAATATAATTCTCCCACTTTCAAGAGAATATTCCTCCTTTGCACATTCCTCTAAGAGGAATATTCCCATGGAATATTCCTTCCCCTTTGCACAATTTAATTTGGTTTTAATTAACTAAATATCTAATTTTCCTCACCCATGAGAAGATTCTTTGAGAATATTCTCTTTCTTCACTCATTTGAAAAAAGGAACATTCATCCTTACAATAAAATTTCAACAAGACTTCTTGTGCAAGTTTTGAAAGTGTGTTTGTTTGGAAGAATATGAACCCTTGATTCTTTATTGATCCATGTGGTCATTGATTCTCATCCATTTATGAGAATCCTTGATCCATGTTTCATCTTGATCCAATTTTGACCATTGATTAACTTTTTTAATCTTAACCCTTGATTTCTCATTTGTCCTCCTATAAATAGGTCACTATTTGGAGACAAATGAATCCATCTTTTAAGAGAAAACTTTCTTTTTTTAAATCACTTTCACTTGCACTCATATTTAACACTTATTTAGCATTATTTTAGCTTAATTTACTTGCATGATTAGCTTAAAGTGCATCTATTAATAACTTCCATGATAACATAGGTGCATACATTTAGCATATTTTAATTAAGGTTTTAATCTTTTGAAGCTTGCATACATTTAGAGTAGATTTTCATACACCCATATCAATCATCTTAGCATTCATCATGTTAATTTAGCATTTAAATCATGTTTTATCATACATATTTCATCGGTTCATTGATTCTCTTTAATATAATCGATTAAAACAAGCTCATTATCCAAGGGATTGGGAAAGGGTTGCCATTCCACATCAATGTGATAGCAGATAAGTTTCAATGGCTTAGAGTAGATGTTTGTTAAGCTTCCATGTTTTAAATTGTTAGTTTTAATGGCTTCTTCATCTTTGTTTAAATTGAATGATCTTATTGGGACTGATATATAGTGGATTAAATATGCCTCAAATTCATATGGATTGGGTGTAGTTGATGTATACTATGTCATTAGTCACAACAACTACTCTTCATTATAAGGATTTCAAAGGCACTATATCATGATGTGTGCACATAGACAAGGTTAATTCTAGTATCTACAAGGTAGATCAGAGTTCTCAAAAGTTGCATTCAAGTGCTCATATCTTAGTAAAGAAGCTTCTTCAAGCAGTATATCATTGGCACATTATGACAACAGCCTCTACATCAATACCACCAGGTGGTTGAACATGAGGGTAAAAAAATTTAAAAGAATTAAAAAGAATCAAGAAAATAGTAAAAATAAAAATCATCCTCCAGTGAAAACCACTACAATGGTGCTTTGGGAATGTACTATGATGAAAACCTAGCAAACAAGTGTCATGAGTAGAATCAAGTGTCTATATGATCCTTCTCATATAGAAGTATCTCATCATTGTCATGATAAATCGAATGTTCCCTCCATCCATCCAATCCAACTTTATCCAGATATTCTAGCTTATCTTGATCTTTACAAAGATTCGATGTATACTTCTACTCTACTCATGGAAAGCTCTTGATAGGCTCTTTATGGTTTTGTCTCATGAAGTATCATAGCCCGCATCTAGCATGATAAAACTTTGTTGAACTCATCACTAATACATTACCTATATTTTTGTCCATTGACCTATGAAACATTACTAAACACTAGGGGTAGGTTTGTGCACTCTTATTTTCAAATAACTCTTGATCCATGTCTTATATCTCATAACATGAGATAAACGTCATGATCTAGGTAGTTTTTATCTCAAATTCTCTCAAAAAATCCCAAAACATTTGAAAACCTCATGAAAAATCCAAAAACACTTGCAAAATCTAGAAAATCCAAAAAAAATCAAAATTTTGTAAAGCTAAAATCCAAAAACATTCAAAAAGTTGTAAATTCAAAATCAAAAACATCCAAAACACATTAAAATCCCTACACAAGTCAAAAAGTCAAAAAATTCAAAAACATTACCATGTCGAACTACGAGTCTTTGAGCTTAAACGTAGGCAAGGCCATCACTGATGTGCCCCGAGATGCATTAGATCAATCTTTAGGAGTCCATCATAATAAACTAAAAATCCATCAAGTGTTCATATCTCACCAATAAATGGTTACATGTTAAAGCCAATCGAACTACGTGGTCTCTACATGTATAGCATAGGCAAGGCTAATCTGTGATAAGCTCTTGAGGCCCTAGGTTAGTCCATTTTAGGTCTTGGTCAAAACGTAGAAAACACAAAAAAAAAATTGAAAATTTAGAAAACACAATAACATTTGAAAACTTGAAAACTCAAAACATTCACATATACCCAAAAAGACCAAAAACAGCCTCAAAACATTGCAAAATATCAAAAACATTGAATTATTCCAAAATATCCAAAACCACCCATCCCATTTCGGTTGTACCCACAATAGAATTCCATCCATAATAAATCATTCATCACACTCACCCTTACGTAAAAAAACAAAAAATAAGTACAACAATCAACAAAAATAGAACCTTTAAATGCAACAAAAAAATCAAACTCTTGATCATTATCAAATTTTGTCAATCAAACCTTATATCAATAGCATTTCAAACAACCTACCAACCCACCACCATCCACTAACATGTCCTAGGATATATCTTTCCTACAATGGGCATCATCTTTGGCAATCACTTTGGATACTTATCCTACACAAAACACACCCATTTGGCAAGAGATATAAATGATATTGATTGTTTCTTCATCTTGTTCTTTTCTGATGGTTTATCTTCTTGACCCATTCCAAGGACCTCTCGATGATGTCTATCAAAATTATTTAGCAAGAAAGGAATGGGGCATTGATCATTATCTTTTGTTTGTTGTGCTTGTTGGATATTCTTATAAAATAATCTTGGAAAATACTTATTTGTGTGTAAAAATAGGTTATTTTGAATAGATTGTTGACTATTATGTATTATTTGGTCTAAAATGTTCTAAAATTCTAAAACTACATTCCAACGAGGTTTTTGTATGTCAAGGTGTGAGCAAGAATTACTGAAATGTTCTAAACTTCTAAAACTACATTCCAATGAGGTTTTTGTATGTCAAGGTGTGAGCAAGAATTATCCTATCTATTTGCAAAGTCAAATTCCATTGCATTAGATACAACACCATCCTAGTTATCAATACCTTGATGCATCGTATTTATCTATTATATCAAAAATAAGGAATAATGAAGTGTCCCAATCCCTGAAACAAGAAAATAATCTTTCTCATCACCATATCTAATAAAGTCTCAAATGATCATAGGTTTGTTGGACTTCTAAATCAATCTCAAAACAATGGTTAATCAATGTCCATCTCATTCTTCTACTTCTATCTTTACTAATAGTTCTATCCAAGTATCAAATTTGTGTGACACATATCAAAATGTACATGAGGCTACCCATGGTCGATGATTTTCTATTCATCACAAAAAATTTCTACATCAAATATTTGATCTTTCTAAAGAAGTATATTTCATCTTCTTTGAGTTGAACCTATGTTCAACCTTTGTCGCGATCTCAACCCAAAAATTAAAATTTCCACCTGATCTCTTGAGGGGGCAGGGTACTAGCTTAATTCCTTCCACTAGGAAAATAGTCAAGCATCCGAAAAAAACAAAAAAATTGAATTTTTTATCTAAGAAGTAGTTTAAATCCAAAAAACATCAATCTTTGAACCAATGTAATAGGTACCTCACTTCAAAGAGGGGAAAAATTTAGACACTTAAAATTGTCCTAACTAATATTGCCAGCTTGAATATGATGACTAACACTATTTCATCTTGAATTCACCCCTTTTTTGACTACTTAATTGAATAATCCTATTTATTTAATTAAATGCATCTTTCTCATCTATTAATCTAATAATTAATTTCATTAGGTTAATTCACCCCCTTTCACACTAAATTTTCATCTTGTTTAATTGGATAATGCAAATTATTTAAATTAAACCCCTTATGTCCTCTCATTTAATTAAATAATCTAAATTATTGAATTAAATATCACTTAACCCATTTTCATTAAATAAATTAATTATTTAATGATAATCCTAATCTCCTCTAACTTGAACAATTAAAACTTTTTTTTATCTAATTCCTAATTTTCCTCACCCTCCCACTTGCAAGGGAATATGAATATTACCTCCTTTGCACTCATTCAAAAATGGAAATATCTTCTAACCACTTCCTAATTTTTAGGAAGTTTGTTTCTTTGAACCAATAAGAGCCATTGATTAACTCTTTGATCCATGTCAACTTTCATCCTCATCCCTTGATGAGAATCCTTGATTCATCCATTGATTTTTCAATTCAATCTTGACCCTTGATTCACCATTTTCTTCTATAAATAGCTCTCACTTCTATGAAAAGAGGATCCACAATCATTTGAGCAATGTTATGTTGTTGAAATTCATCCACACTTTCATCCATTAGCATTCATTTGAGCATTTTTTCATCCATTATAGTGAAAATCACCATTATCATTCATCAATCTATCAAACCAAGCTTGTTTTGATCTAAGGGATTTGAAAAGGGTTTCCATTCCACATCAATGCAGCACCAATCCCCTAATGGGATGAGGTTTGAGGCATTTAACTAGGTTTCCTTTATACATTTCTTCATTGTTTTGTTTAATGGCATCTTTGTTTCATAATTAATATAATTTCATTGGGATTATAGCTTAACTAACTAAATCTTTCTTAATTTTGTATGGATCTGGTATATTTAGGTCATGTTATGATTATAGTCACAGTTTATCATAATAGTAGTTAGTTGAATCAATACATTCATATGCATCACATATATTTCATATACAAAATCATTATAAAACATTAAATTTAATCAAGCATTCATTCATCATATTTCCATCAAAATTCATAAAACACATTCACATATATTAAAGCAATTTACCAAATAAGATAATAGTAAATAGGTCATAACACACGGGGTGTAACATATTCCCCCCCTTGTGAATCATCGTCCCCAATTTTTTCTAAGTATCAAATATGATCATAACATAAAGCACAACATCACAAACACATCATCACAAAACATCATTTTTTTCAAGAGTTTTCAAAATCTAGCAAGAGTTGTGGAAAATTTTTCTTTGTTTTTACATAGTCTTCCCATGTGGCAGAATCTTCTACATACTGATCCCATTGGACCTTGCATTGTAAAACATCTATGTTATGCAAGTGGAGCTTATGTGTTTTGAGCACCTTGAGAGGATCGATTGTTACCACCCCTAGATCTTGCACCTATAACTTGCATTCCAATCAATAACATGGTTATCAACTGGTATAGATTTCTTAAGATACAAGACATGAAAGTTGTTATGCATCCTAGCAAGAACTAGTGGCAAGGTAATTCTATACGTGACAGATTTTATTTCCTCAAGAACCTCAAAAGGTCCAATGTAGCACAAGGCTAGTTTGGATGACTTTCCAAACTTGATAGAACTCTTGTGATGTTTAACTCGCAACAAAAACATATCCCCTACAGTAAAATTCTTCGGTACTCATTTAAAATCAGCATAAATTTTTTTCCTATCATTAGCTTCTACTAACCTCTCCTTAATAATTCCAACTTATTCCTCCATTTTCAATAACATCTCTATCCCAAGGCTTATCCTATCTTCCAGCTTATCCCAACTTATAGGAGTTTGACACTTCTTGCCATATAATAATTCAAATGGAGCCATCTTGATTGTAGAATGATAGGAGTTATTATATGTAAAATCTACCAAATGTAAGTAATCCTCCCACTTGTATTAGCAATCCATTCAATACATCCTTAGTATGTCCTATAATACTTGGTTCACCCTTTCAATTTTCCCATTCATTTCTAGATGATAAGCATAACCTATGATCAATTGAGTCCCAAGTGAGGAAAACAAGGTTTTCCAAAACCTAGATGTCACTCTAGCATCCCTATCAGAAATGATCTTTTCAAGAATCCCATGTAATCAAAATCTATTGAATAAAATTTTGTTCTATTACAAGAGCTCCATCTTTCAAATTCATTGGTATGAAGTGAGCTACCTTTGTAAGCTTTTCAACCACTACCAGAATGGAATTGTGCTTATTCCTTAACATAAGAAGACCTAGCACAAAATCCATACTAATAACTTACCACTTTCTTTCTAGAAATTCATGTGGATACAAAATACCTACATGATGATGATGCTCTTCCTTCACTCTTTGTAATTTTAAGAAACTTTCTACAAATATCATTGCATCTCCTATCATACCCTTCCAAAAATATAATGGCTTAACATTGGCTAACATATTAGTTACACCAGGATGTCTTGAATATGGTGCATTGTGAACTTCTTGCATACCATGCTCCTTAATTCTCCAGTGTTAGGTACATAAATCCTTCCCTTAAGTATCAATAAACCATTAGGTTCAAAATGGTATCCCTCATACCTTTGATCTTGCAGATTGTCTATGAGTGCTTGCTTAACTTGCTCATAGAACTTGTACCTTTATATTTTTGCAACACTTGATCCTTGAAGTTAGTTTGGATTGATATCATAGAGGAGATATACCTCCTATGACTTAGGGCATTGGAAACCCGATTCTCTTTCCCCTTGAATTAACTAATGTTGAAATCATAGCCAGATATCAACTCCAACCATCTCCTCTATCATGCATTTAGATTAGGTTGAGTAAAAAAATACTTTAGACCATGATGATTAGTCTTCAGTTCAAATGGTTTTCCCAATAGATAATGTCTCCACATCTGTAATGCATGGAAAACTATTACTAACTATAAATCATGCAAAGCATAATTTTGTTCATAGGGCTTCAGCTTCCTTGACTCATAAGCTATGACTTTCCCCTCTTGAATCAATACTCCACCCAAACCTTCTCCTAATGTAGCTATAATAACTACAAAGTTACCATCTAGATCAAGTACCTTTAGTAGTAGTGTTGTGGTCAACCTTTCTTTAAGTTGGTAAAATGCTACTTGACACTTCTCAGACCATTCAAACTTCTTCCCCATCCTTTTGCAATGATGTGATGGGAAAAGCTATTCTTGAAAATTTTGCAACAAACTTATAGTAATACCTAGCCAAACCCATAAAAATTCTAACTTTTAGCACATTCTTGGGCACCAGCCACTCTAGCACTACTTTTATCTTTGTTGGATCAACCACAATCCCATCAACCAAAATTATGTGACCCAAATATTTTACTTCCTTTTGGAAGAAGGCACACTTTGAGATTTTTACATATAATTTATGTTATTTCAATCATTGGAGAACAATATCTATATTATTGAGATGCTTTTCTTCATTCTTGGAGTAAATTAAGATGTCATCCAAGAATACCAACACAAACCTATCCAAACAATCTCTAAATACATTGTTCATTAGATTCATGAACGTTGTTGGTGCACTTGTCAGCCCAAATGGTAGGACTGTGAACTCTTAATGTCTGTATCCAGTCTTGAAAGTAGTTTTTAAAATATCTTTGCCCTTGATTCTTAGTTGGTGATATCTATAACATAGATCAATATTCAAAAATACTGTCGCTCCTCACATCTGATCAAATAGATTATTGATATGTGGCAAAAGATACTTATTCTTTATTATTGCTTAATCAACCGATAATTAATACACAAGCGCAGTATACCATATTTCTTTTTTACAAAGATCATTAGTGCTCCCTAGGGTGAAACACTAGGTCTTATCAATGGGTAATCCCACAAAGCTAGTTTACAATTTCTGGGAGATTCTATTTTTTTCTAAAATCACATGTTTTTAGAAAATATAATGATTTAAGCCTTAAAATTTTCCATTTAAAACATTCCAATTTACGAGAGTTTGATCAAACTACCTTAGATCAAACTCCCTTGGATAGAAGTCTGCTAGTTTTAAACCATACTTATAACAATGTCTCCTTTACACCTATCAAAATGCTAATAAAAAACCACTTTTGATTTACCTTTTGGGGGATCAAATGAATTCATTTAAAATTTATTTTTTGTAAGTATGTATTCCTTATTCTAATATTCCCAAAAAGTATAATTTTAAATAAATTTAATTTTACTATTATATTTATTTTTTATTTCTTACGAATGTAGGTTTTTCACCGAAAATCAAGCTCTTTGTTCTGCACATGTGCAAAAATAACATATTATCAAAAAAAAATTGAAAAATATGAGTGAATCAAATATTGAAGTCCTTGATCCAGCAAAAAAAAAAAATATTAGACACATACAAAAAATGTTACGCGTTATACGGTTGTGCTATGTCTAAATTGTAATTAGTTTGACTTCGAAACTTGATTAAAGAAAAAATCTTCAATAAAAAACAATCAAACCAAGTGGAAGCACAAGATATTGGAGTTACAAATCTAAATTTGAAAGAATTAGAATTTTATCCTTCACGGAAAAAAATTATGCATTATATGATGAGCGTCACTTTTTAAAAATGTTGTTTTCTAAAAAAAACTAGTTTTCGAGGGAGATGAAAAAAGAAGTACAATATGATTCCAATTTTTTTGAAAAAAATACATTTAGAATCTACATTCAAGATTTCACTAAACTCTAGTTTGCATCATCTTCAAATTCCTTATAGTTTAGCCATTATAGGTGTTCAAAAGTGAAGATTTAGTTAAAAAAAATTATTTTAGTGTCCAGTTTGGCCAAAAATTGTAAACCACTATTGTGGGATCACCCCAATCCTTTAGACAACTCTTCTAGTGCGACTTTGACTCCATTCATTTTGTGTGTAGTTTCTTTTACCCTATCTAAAATGTAAGAAATAAACTAAAATCATGAAAAAAGATAAAAACAAAGACAATACTCAAGATTGTGCTTAAAGTTGAAATCTAAACAATGAAAATAAATAAACACAAATTTTACCTTGTTTATATTTGATAGAGTTGTTTACCCTTTTAGATGCGATTGGATGTGTTCTCTACATCAATTTCGATAGCATAACAGCTTGACTTTTACTTGATTTGGATGCAAGGATGGTGGATTTGGCTATGTAGGATGAATGTAGGCTTGAGTGATTGTGAGAGCTTGAGATTAATGTGATAGAGTGAGTGTTAGAAATGAATGTGTGTGTGAAAAATGACTAATTCTTTTAGTCATTAGCAAGAGGGGAGATGAATGAATGGCCAAGATTGATTCTTGGAAGAGGATCAAGGGTTAAGATCAAGAGTTGACCGAAGGAATTGAAAATTCTTTTTTAATGTGCATGGGAAGGATAAAAGGAATTAAAAATTCCTTAGGGACATCAGGTGAATAAAAAGGAATTTAATATTCCTTAGAGAATGGGAAGAGGAATTAAAATTCCCCTAAAAATCTTGGATGAATAAATGGAATTTAACATTCCATTGGAAAGGACATGGAGATTGTAAATAGAATTAAAAACTCTATGAGGGGTGTTGGAAGAATAAAATGGAATTAAAAATCTCATTAGGATGCGGGTCGTATTTATTATGGGGTTGACCATGGGTTAGACTAGGATAATTAATGGATGATTAGAGGAAGGTTAGGTGCTTAAGAGAGATTAGGATCCCACTTGCATTTTATGGAGGATGTGACACCTCCCTAATCAATGATTAGGAATGTGTGCATCCTTAATCAAAGATTAAGCTTAAGGGGGATTAAGATTAGGAGTGGATTATGGAGGATGGGGCATGAGATTATTAAATAAATAGATTATTTATTTAATTTTTGGAGGAAAGGGATAAGGGGTAAAGTATATAAATATTTAATTAAATACCTTAGGGATTTAGAGGACTGTAAGGGTATTAATTAAATAATATAAAAATTATTTAGTTAATGTAGATAAGAGGATATTTAGACAAAAAAGGATAAATTTGACCAAACATAAGTGGTCAAATTTAGGTGTCTACATTTTGGCCCTCTTTGACATGGTGTTACGAAGTAGCATAATTTCAAAGAAGATTAAAATATATCACCTGGAAGAAGATGGTTAGATTGTGAAAGATTCCCTAGTCATTCAAAGGAGTGACTAGGAGAAAAGATGATGGGAGCAAAGATTAGGGATTGTGTATGCCCCCTCGAGAGGACATGCAAGTTCAAGAGAACATAGGTGTGCTCTCGAAATGGATGAGATGATGCAAGGGTAGATGGGGAAGATGATGAAAAGTGATAGATAGAATATGGGATGGGAGGAGAAGAGATAATGAAAGGAGAAGAGAAGTAATCAAGCACAAATGGATTCAAGGAAAAATGTGATGTTTCCCCGGTCAAGCTACAAGCCAAGATGGATTGATGATCGATGGAGCATTGTTGATGAGGGAATGATATACCGTGAAATAACACAAGGATGGGGAAGGATACATCTTGATAATGATGAAGATGGAAGTGTTGTTGATGAGGGAATGATATTTTGATCTCCTCGAGTTTTACCTATTCTAAACAACTAAAATGCAATGGAAAAACACAAAGAAACACCTCAAGATTAGCCTAAGGAATTGTTAATACAAAGAGATAAAATGAAAAAGGATTACAAATGATTATACCTTCTCTTTGAAGCTGAAACTCCTTGGTTGGCCCTTGATTTTGGATTGCTTTGTATGCTCCTTAGATGGCTATTGATATAGCTAAATGCAAGATTAAGTAGATGGTGGGATTAAAATGCAAATAGCTAAAATGGATGGCTAGATGAGAGAAAATGCTTGTAAAATGAGTGCACAAAATGACAGCATAAGGTTGCTTAAATGACTAAGTGTTGAAAATTCCTTAGAGGAGGGGGTATTTATAGAGGAATTTGAATTCTCTAGAGAATTCAATGGTTAAGATTTATCCAACAAGGCCAAGATGGAGGGCTAATGTGAGTTGATGACTCACAAGCCCTCATATTTTGACATGTGGAATGTGAAGTGGCTAAGGGCGAGATGATGTGTAGGTGATGTGGAAGGAGAGTACATGATGTGGAGGAAGGAAAAGTACCTTCCAAGTACCTTGGGGAATGAGAAGATTTCCTCAAAAAGGAACTTCTTGTCCCCAAGTGAGAATGAAAGTGACATTTGAGGAATTTTGGAATTCCTCAAAAATCTCCATGGAAAATGAGAAAGTGGTTGGAGAAATAAATGTGAATTAAAAATTTACATTCTTAGAAGAATCTAGTGGATAAGAGAGGGTCTCAAAAAAGGTGGGAATTGGTCACATGTGGATGAGGTGACAAGTCAAATGTTCTAGAAGCCTTGGAAGGATAAAATGTGAATTAAAAATTCACATGGGGAAGAGAGAGACCTAGGATGAATGGAAAGAGGGTCAATGTTAAGAAAGGAAAATGAAAAGGTTGACTAAAAAGGGGTGTTAAAAGTGGCTAATGACATTAATTAAGGTTGTGAAAATACCTGATTGAGGTAATTAATGAGAGATTAGAAGCAAGTGGAAAATGTAGGAGGATGTGACATTAATCCTTGATTAAGAGGATGCAATTCTTAATCATGAATTAATTAAATTAATCCAGATTAGAGAGGGATTATGGAGGATGTGATAAGGAGAGAGAAAAGAAGAATTTTAAATTGATTTTAATTCAAAAAGGGTTAAGATGATTAAATTAAATAAATTGATGTATTTATTTAATTTAGAGAGGAAAAAGGTGTAAGGTAAAGCATTTAATTTTTAAATTAAATACTTTAAGAACCTTAGGCGGGAAGTGTAATATTGGTGGAATGGATGAATAAAGACGTAAATTTGATCGTATGGAAGCGATCAAATTTGGATGTCTACATTTTTTCCCTCTTCGAAATATTGTTAGAATAATAGTTTTTCGAAGAAAAATAAAATGTCGATGGTAAAGGAAAATGATAGGGCTTGATTCCCTAGCATGAAAGAGGTTGAATGAGCTACCTAAGTGGAGGGAAAAAAGGAGGGAGATGTCCCAGTGACTACCACAAAGGGATGGAGGGAAAATGGTAGGGTATGCCCCCTCGAGAGGGTGGTTGGGGAAGAAAAGGGGCCCCAAATGATCTCTCGATAGGAATAAAAGGAGAAAACCATTGGATAGAGCTCAAAAAACTAAGAAAATTTGACTTTTGAATGGAGTTGATCGAACGCATGGTTTGCACATGGAGGCCCCAGGAAAGGAGGGAATTAGTTGGAGGAGAAAAAAGTTAAATAAAAGGTAAACAATACCTTTTATTCGAAAAGAAGGAGGGGTTAAAAGGTAATTATAAGAATTACCTTGTCACATTGTCACTGTAGCAGTTGAGAGAAGAGGAGAGGAGAGGAGGAGAGGAAAGAGCAACGATGCTGCAGGATTACAACTATGATATCATTCACCGAGTGGATGAGGTATGGAGGTGCCACACCCACTATGCGGTGCCCCACTAGGTTAGTAATAAAACCCCACTTGTGTATTTTAAACATTTATAACATGTTTTGGGATGTTTAAAGAAAATGTAAAACATGGGTTTTATTTGCAAGATAAAATAAAAAAAAGGGTAGATTTAAGTTTGGAAAATAGATAGAGAAAATAAGACATTTTAGAGGGGGGTACTGGGAGAGGCGAATTCGTCTCAGACCAGGGCAAGTCCACCCCAGCTTGGGGTGCATCCACCCCAGCTCGGGGCGGAGATGCTCTGACACTGGGGTGTGACTACCTTGACTCGAGGAAAAGTCGCCCTTGAGCTTGGGCATGTATGTCCCAGCATTAGGGCACATCCACCCCAGCCTAGGGTAGAGTCACCCCAACTCAGGGTGCATCCACCCCAACATGGGGGAAAATTCACCTGGGAGTGAGGGCGCTATTGCCTTAGTGCTGGGGCATGTTAGCCTCGGCGTAGGGGTGTATTTGCCCCAGTTTTGGGTAGAGGCGCCCCGGCTCTAGACGCATTTGCCTCGACGTGGGAGCAGATTCACCCCAAAGTAGGGGCGCTGTCTCCTCGGATCAAGGTGGATTTGCCTCGACATGGGGGTGGATTTTCCCTGGAGTAGGGGCACTATGGATTAGCAAGCATCTAGTAGTAGATAGATGATCTCCGATGGGAGCGAGATGAGCTACGTGATAGAATGCATTGTTTAGAGAAGATAGTAGGAGATATGAGGTTGATGCAGGAGAGAGAGGGCAAGGTGAGGGAGCAGGCCCATATTATACAGGCAGAGAGAGATGTAGTGTAGGAATAGATGCAAGCTATGGAGGAAGAGAGGGATGTGGTGTAGGCATGAGTTCAGGTTTTACAGAGTGAGGGAGACTTGGCAAAGGAACATATATAGTCTCTTTAGAGGAGGAGAGAGGAGGTAGTTTTAGAGGTATTGTCACTACATAGAGAGTGAGATGCATCATATTCAAGAGTACATGAGCTACAGAGGGACAAGGATGCAATGATGGCTCAATCACAGGCCGCACAGAAAGAGAAAGATGCTACAAAGATGTAGATGTAGATGCTACAGGGAGAGCTAGACATTGCAGTGGCTCAGTTGTAGTTAGTACAGAGGGATACTGATGCTACAAAGATGCGAATGTAGATGTTGCAAGGAGAGTGGGACATAGCAGTGGCTCAGTTGCAATTAGTAAAGGTTGGTGATGTGATAGTGGTAGATATACATGGATTATAGGGGGAGAGAGATGCAAAAATGGCTAGTGCATTGGCTACTGAGGAGATGAGAGATCGAGTTCAGGCAGAGATAGCACAGTTATGATTATCCCAAGAGGCCTAGGAGCAGGAGAGGAGAGTGATCACTAAAGATCAGGACAGGTATCACCAGGAGTAGAATTCCACTCAGTTCTAGGTTGAGCAAGAGGAGAATGCGAGGGAGGCAAGATTTTGGATGGCCGCATATTATCATGCAGTTCCAGACTCGACACAGCGGATGTTCTAGTACGTTTGGCAAACACCACAAATGCTAGGGCCATCCCAGATGCTAGGGACATGGACTCGAGGTTTCAATGATTCACAGGGGGTTTCACCAAGCAAGAGATTAGTACCTGATTCACCTCAGAGATAAAATGTGGGTAGCTCATTTCGAAGATGACAGGCTACTGAGTTGTTGACAAGTGCAGGATGGATGGAGAGGTCATAGTGACAGTGTTTATTTACAGGACCTTGTATTGGTATTTTGCTCTGATGATTTGTGTATATGATGGTTATAGATATGATGACATCAATGACATTATTATGATATTATTCATGTGATAGTCATGATTTATGAGATGTACTTTTGGACTTTTGGTATATTTATATATGATATATGATAGCCCTTATTGACACCATGTTCATGCATTGGACAAATGATCGTGTTTATGCATTTGTGGACAATGGATGATTTTACAGATGCTTATATGATGATATGATGTATGCATATGTTTTATCTATGATGGCTTATGTAGATGTTTATGTATGGATGCTTTTTCGATTTATTGACATGTATGTATATGCATATGATGGCTTATGTAGATGCTTTTATGAATGTTTTATACATGCAAGATGTGATGTATTATGATTCTAACACTTTGTGATGCAGGTGGCTATGTATGTGTGATTCTAACACATTATGATGTAGGTGGCAATGTATGTATGAACAATAGAATGAACCTAATATGTGTGGATGATAATGCACATGTAATGGAGTTAAAGTTGTAATGAATTAACAATGTGAATAGTAAACCATGAAAGGTAATCACACATGGTCATAAGCGTCAATAAGGACTAACATGATAAAAAAAGGGGGAAGATGTATGTGTAGTGATTGTGGAAAATGGGTGTAATTTGGCACCTGTCAATAACTTTAGTATCATGAGAAGAATGGGAGAGAGCGGGGTATGTATTTGTACAACCAAAATCATAGGGTGAATGCTATGCAACAGATGAGAAATGCAATCCTAATATGATTTTCTGTCTTCGGAGCACTAATTTTTGCTATAGCATAAGACACCAAGTGACAAGGTATAGGAAACCAAGGTGATTTAGCATCTAATGCATGAAACAAACACACAAACAAGAAGGCTATCCCAATACCCCAAAGTAGTGAAAATTTTGGTTAGGCCAGGCATTGGGATAACTACAAGCACAAAGGGATGTCCCAACGTAAAACAAAATCACAGGGATCTTGGTGGGTACTACGTGGGACAACCCAGCAGACAACAATAATAAAAGATCAAGATATGCCCCTATGTGAATCAGCCAAGACACACCATAATATGATAGATTATGGCCATCTTAACTAATTATAATAGGGAGCTTAAATGATAAACAAAAACCAAAAGTATCAAAAGATTGCAATTAAATTTCAAACATCCTTTTCCATAGGATCGAGAGGATGGATGAGGTTGATGAGGTCTGTTAAGAAGGATGCATCCTATTGATACCGATGATGGATATTAAACTAAAAGATCGTTATGACATAGGATATTCATAACCAATTGGATTTTCTAATACTAGCAGATCTTGTTTGTTAATAACCAGCTATATAAGGGCATAGCTTGATGACACAATACAAGAGATAAGTCACAAGACAAAATACTGACACATCCTACAGACGTAGGGGCTCGGGGGCTGATCATAGATTAGCCTTGCCTACATGAAAGTATAGATCCCTCGTAGTTCTTGAAGAGACTATGGATAAAGCGAAAAGAAGATAATGGTGACTGATGACGAATGACACAAGATATGACACACAAATACCTTGGTGGAGGATCAAATGATCAACCTTGCCTACGTAAAAATGCAAGGGCAATGTAGTACGGAAAAGACAAACGACAATCAACCATGGATAAAAGTGAAAAGGGGATGATGAAGACAGATGATAGATGACCATCATGGGATGGTCAAAATGCCCCAGGGGAAAATCAAATGATCATCCTTGCCTACGTAAAAGCGTAGGGGCAATGTAGTTCAAATAAAAGTAAAAAGACCGACAAGACAAGATGAAAACCAGGTGAGACCGACACGATGGATGCTCCTAGATGGTGAAACAAGGTGACCGAGGAATAGTTAAAATGACATAAGCTCAAATTGGGATAAAAGCTCAAGATGATAAATAGCTAATTGTGGATCGCCGAGTGCTCAACCAAGATATATACCAAGTGGTCTAGGATGAGATGGGTGAGGATGATAGGGCAGATGAAAGCATAAAATAACTAGGACACAAGGTAGATAATGATTAAGCCCTCTACAAATGGCACCTGTGAATAGGTTTTCACCATTCGTACTTATCCAAGGCACCACCAAAGGTGGTTTTCACCATAGGACAAATTTATTTCTCTTTACTACTTTTTTTTTTCTTGATTTTTTTATTTTTTTTATTTTTACAAGTAGGGTTACCAAGCGGACTTAGGTATAAAACCTCTTCAAATGCATGATATTGATAGGATCTTCTAGGGTTTCTCCTTCAAGGGTAGCAAGTCTGTATGCCCCAGATCCATATTTAGCGGTTATGATATAAGGACCCAACCAATTTGCTTCAAATTTTCCTTTCTTATCGCAGTCCTATTGAGTATGGTAGTTCTATTTAAGGACTAGTTCACCAATCTGGAATTGTCAAGGATGAACCTTCTTGTTGTAGTTATGCTTGAGGTAGTTTTGGTAGGCTTGTAGATGGTCATAGGCTTTGATTCATTTTTCATCAAGTAACTCCAGCTGTGCAAATCGTGCAACACAAGCATCCTCCTCACTGATAAGGTTCTTTAGAGAAATCATCAGTGATGGGAGCTCAACTTCAAATGGCAAGATGGCTTCGACACCATACACTAAAGAATAGGGGGTGATTCCTGTAGGGGTGCGGATGGAGGTGCGATATGCCCAGAGGGCGGGATGAATATGGAGGTTCCAATCTTGACCAGTGTTATTGACAACTTTTTTGAGGATGCGGATAAG
>VDFB02049217.1:16841899-16894422 GCA_007258455.2 Sequoia sempervirens | reverse complement strand
AAGCTTTTAAAAGCAGAAGAAAGCTTGTGATAAGAAGAGGGCTTTAATCATGTTTTATTGAAAAAAGCAGAATATCTCATAATTAAATAAAATATTTAATTATGATATGAGAAGATTGCACAATTAGGTAAAATACCTAATTTTGATTTAGAAAGAAAGCATAAGATATTTTTAATTAAATAAGATTTATTTAATTAAATCACTTTTATGAAATTAATTAAATGAAACTTTTAATTAATTAGAAGAAGAAAATTAAATAGAAGAAAAGGAGGTATTTAAATTTAATTAAATCAAACGATTTAATTTAAATTCAAACAAATGATAATTAATTTAAATAAATAAAATGTATTTATTTAATTAATTAAGTGGACTTATGGAAATAATTAAATAAAATAAATTTATTTAATTATGAAAGAAGAATAAGATGAATGAACAATATAATTAAATTAATTAAATTTAATCATATGTAGAGGTTTTTAGAAAAATTAATTAAATAATAAATATTTAATTAATTGCCAAGATTATAGACGTGACCATTTTTATGCGTATACATTTTTCCCCTCTTTGAAGTGATGTGTGAAACGCATTGCTTCAAAGAAAAATAAAAATTTTGCCCCTGATATGTTTCTGATTTTTTTTTATTGTCGATGATGCCCCCTCGGGAGGTGAATCACGGAAGAAGAAATTGATAAGGATATGCGAACAGTGATTTAGCTCCCGATAGATGATGTGTCTGATGCCCCAGTGAAAAAGAGGATGAAAAAATGGAAAATGCCATTAATGCCCATCCTAAAAAGACCCTTATAAGGTAAAAGGGGTAAAATGAAGTGTCATTTTCACCCTGCTGCTACAGTAAAATTTGAGCTCTAAGAGTGACTTGGCGAGATGGTGATCCCCGTGCACAGACATAGGTTCGAGCGAGCACGATGATATCAGAGACCAGCGGTGTATGAACCACCGGTGAGTGATTCGAACCATCTATGTTGTCAATTTTTTGCATTTTAGATCGAATTTGGATTGTTTTTAAATCAGATTACAATTTTTCTACACGTTTTAGCGCATCTAGCAATAGTTTTAGTGCATTCGACAAATCCTTTAGCACATCTAGGAAATTTCGTAGCGCATCTAGGGATAGGGTAAAAAATGATCCTCTAGCGCATCTGATAGATAGAGTTGCACATCTAGGGCGAAATCCGTTAGGTAGGTTCCTTAGCGCATCTAGGGCACAGAACTGCGCATCTAGGGTTTAGTCCAAAAATGATAGAGTTGCGCACCTGGGAGATAGAGTAGCGCATCTGAGATACAGAGTAGTGCATACGGAGTTTTAGCGCATCTAGGAAACAGTGTAGCACAATTGAGAAAAACTTTAGCGCATATGGGTTTTTAGCACATATGGCCGACAGAATTGTGCATTTAGGAAATTTTCCCCAGAATGCTTGTGTGATGAAAAATGATGATTAAAGTTTCTTCCTTAGTCAATAGATAGATAAATTGTAGGACCATCATGCTGATAAGATAGAAAATCTGGTAGAGAAGTGATAACGTTGCCTTCAAAATAGAAAACAAAGAGTAAATAGCTGATAACTTTGTGATGAATGACAAAGAGTAAAATGATTGATTGAGTGATGTGAGTTTGATAACTTTGCTTCTCGCGATTGAAAAACAAAGAGTAGATGTGTGATAAATTTGCATTCTGCAATAGAAAACAAAATAGTAAAAATGGAGATAAAAATTTGCATTCATGATTGAAATACAAATAGAAAATGATATGTGTGTTGATAAATTTGCTTTCCTGAAAAGAAAAAACAAATAGTAAATGATGATAGAGTAGATTGATTGGACCTGCTAATAGATTGATGTAGCTCCTGATATGGGTCATTGATATGTTATGTTGGGTAGATAGATCATGTGATATGGGTCTGATTTGATGTATTTGTTGTGATGGTCGAACAAAATAGGAGGCTTTCAAAAGCCTCCAGATCAGAGAGCGGTTCCCACCATGTTGGGAGTGGATAGGAGAGCTGACTCCTGTAGAGTTACAGGTGATAGCAGACTGTGGATTGGGACCATTGTTGACCATGCCGCGAGGCATTCGGGCCAACAGGGGGCTATTGAGAGCCTTGGCCGAGAGATGGCATTCAGAGCATAACACCTTCCACCTGTCGATGGGTGAGATGAGTGTGACGCCAAAGGATGTGTATCAGATTCTGGGGATTCCGGTTGTTGGTGCCCTTATGGTTTATGACCACAAGGAGATTGGTGGGACCGAGGCGTTGCAGTGGATATGTGGCGATCCCAGTATATATGGTTACTAGATAGATTGGGATGATTTAAGTAGGTATCCTACTCTGGTAGCGGTGTTGGCTGCATTTGTCGGAGGTTTCCTTGGACCGGACCATCGGTCCAAGGGATTCACCGTGGGTTGGGGGAGGATGCTAGAGTGGATGATCACTCAGCCACAGAGATTTGCTTGGGGTAGCTATGTCCTAGCGGACATGTACCATGATCTACATCAGATTGTTTACAGAGGATCGACGAGCCTGGCGAGTGGAGTTACATTGTTACAGATCTGGGCGTGGGAGCACATTGTTGTCACAAGACCACTTTGCACTAGAGCGAGACCAGCAGGGAGGCCGTATGTGTATGCATATTTTGGCGCAGTTGTCCAGCAGAGGCTGGGCAAGGTAGAGTACTGGTGGCGAGTTTTGGATGATGTTGATGCGGTGATATGGGGCTTCTACAGGACTTCTGGTATAGAAGCGACGATCACCTAGAATGATGGATGAAAAATGGAAGATTCAGGAATGATCATAAAATGATGGATGAAAAAAGAGAATGATGGATTGGTAGAAAAAGAGACTGATGGATGAAAGATGGAAGATTTCAGAATGATTTTGACAGAGTGGGGATACTTAATAATCAACCCCCCTAAATGAATTGTGAGAGGTTGTATTTATAGAGTTTTCAAAAGCTTCTGATTGGCTGTCTTGATTAACGGTTGTGATAATTCCTAGCAGATCGAACGGCTGAAGAAAGATGAAACTGAAGGAGAAAATAGAAGAACCCTAAAAATAAGATTTTTCTATTTTTAAGAAAGAGGGAAAAAGAAAGAAGATACAGAAATCATCTTTCTTTAAAAGAATAAAAAGAAAGATTTAAAAGTGATAAATAATTAATTAAAAATCAATTGTTATTTGTGGAGGAGACATTAAAACTTCTTAATTAAATAAAGATATTTAATTAGCTTTTAAAAAAGAAACTTGTGATAAGAGGAAAATCATGTTTTTATTGAAAAGAGATATCTCATAATTAAATAAAATGTTTAATTATGATGTGAGAAAGATTGCACAATTAGGTAAGAAATACCTAATTTTGATTTGAAAGAAGCATAAGATATTTTAATTAAATAAGATTTATTTAATTAAATCACTTTTATGAAATTAATTGATAGAACATTTAATTAATTAGAGAAAGAAAATTAAATGAAAGGAGGTATTTAGAGTTTAATTAAAATTAAATGATTTAATTTAAATTCAAACAAATGATAATTAATTTAAATAAATAGAATGTATTTATTTAATTAATTAAGTGGACTTATGGAAATAATTAAATAAAATAAATTTATTTAATTATGAAAGAAGAATAAGATGAATGAACAATATAATTAAATTAATTAAATTTAATCATATGTAGAGGATTTTAGAAAAATTAATTAAATAATAAATATTTAATTAATTGCGGATATAGACATGATACATTTTTATCATTATACAATTTGGGCATTTTTCATCCATTGTAGTTAAAATCACCATTATCATTCATCAATCTATCAAACCAAGCTTGTTTTGATCTAAGGGATTTGGAAAGGGTTGCCATTCCACATCAATGCAGCACCAATCCCCCAATGGGATGAGGTTTGAGGCATTTAACTAGGTTTTTTGCATTTCTTCATTGTTTTGTTTAATGGCATCTTTGTTTCATAATTAATATAATTTCATTGGGATTATAGCTTAACTAACTAAATCTTTCTTAATTTTGTATGGATCTGGTATATTTAGGTCATGTTATGATTATAGTCACAGTTTATCATAATAGTAGTTAGTTGAATCAATACATTCATATGCATCACATATATTTCATATACAAAATCATTATAAAACATTAAATTTAATCAAGCATTCATTCATCATATTTCCATCAAAATTCATAAAACACATTCACATATATTAAAGCAATTTACCAAATAAGATAATAGTAAATAGGTCATAACACACGGGGTGTAACATATTCCCCCCCTTGTGAATCATCGTCCCCAATTTTTTCTAAGTATCAAATATGATCATAACATAAAGCACAACATCACAAACACATCATCACAAAACATCATTTTTTTCAAGAGTTTTCAAAATCTAGCAAGAGTTGTGGAAAATTTTTCTTTGTTTTTACATAGTCTTCCCATGTGGCAGAATCTTCTACATACTGATCCCATTGGACCTTGCATTGTAAAACATCTATGTTATGCAAGTGGAGCTTATGTGTTTTGAGCACCTTGAGAGGATCGATTGTTACCACCCCTAGATCTTGCACCTATAACTTGCATTCCAATCAATAACATGGTTATCAACTGGTATAGATTTCTTAAGATACAAGACATGAAAGTTGTTATGCATCCTAGCAAGAACTAGTGGCAAGGTAATTCTATACGTGACAGATTTTATTTCCTCAAGAACCTCAAAAGGTCCAATGTAGCACAAGGCTAGTTTGGATGACTTTCCAAACTTGATAGAACTCTTGTGATGTTTAACTCGCAACAAAAACATATCCCCTACAGTAAAATTCTTCGGTACTCATTTAAAATCAGCATAAATTTTTTTCCTATCATTAGCTTCTACTAACCTCTCCTTAATAATTCCAACTTATTCCTCCATTTTCAATAACATCTCTATCCCAAGGCTTATCCTATCTTCCAGCTTATCCCAACTTATAGGAGTTTGACACTTCTTGCCATATAATAATTCAAATGGAGCCATCTTGATTGTAGAATGATAGGAGTTATTATATGTAAAATCTACCAAATGTAAGTAATCCTCCCACTTGTATTAGCAATCCATTCAATACATCCTTAGTATGTCCTATAATACTTGGTTCACCCTTTCAATTTTCCCATTCATTTCTAGATGATAAGCATAACCTATGATCAATTGAGTCCCAAGTGAGGAAAACAAGGTTTTCCAAAACCTAGATGTCACTCTAGCATCCCTATCAGAAATGATCTTTTCAAGAATCCCATGTAATCAAAATCTATTGAATAAAATTTTGTTCTATTACAAGAGCTCCATCTTTCAAATTCATTGGTATGAAGTGAGCTACCTTTGTAAGCTTTTCAACCACTACCAGAATGGAATTGTGCTTATTCCTTAACATAAGAAGACCTAGCACAAAATCCATACTAATAACTTACCACTTTCTTTCTAGAAATTCATGTGGATACAAAATACCTACATGATGATGATGCTCTTCCTTCACTCTTTGTAATTTTAAGAAACTTTCTACAAATATCATTGCATCTCCTATCATACCCTTCCAAAAATATAATGGCTTAACATTGGCTAACATATTAGTTACACCAGGATGTCTTGAATATGGTGCATTGTGAACTTCTTGCATACCATGCTCCTTAATTCTCCAGTGTTAGGTACATAAATCCTTCCCTTAAGTATCAATAAACCATTAGGTTCAAAATGGTATCCCTCATACCTTTGATCTTGCAGATTGTCTATGAGTGCTTGCTTAACTTGCTCATAGAACTTGTACCTTTATATTTTTGCAACACTTGATCCTTGAAGTTAGTTTGGATTGATATCATAGAGGAGATATACCTCCTATGACTTAGGGCATTGGAAACCCGATTCTCTTTCCCCTTGAATTAACTAATGTTGAAATCATAGCCAGATATCAACTCCAACCATCTCCTCTATCATGCATTTAGATTAGGTTGAGTAAAAAAATACTTTAGACCATGATGATTAGTCTTCAGTTCAAATGGTTTTCCCAATAGATAATGTCTCCACATCTGTAATGCATGGAAAACTATTACTAACTATAAATCATGCAAAGCATAATTTTGTTCATAGGGCTTCAGCTTCCTTGACTCATAAGCTATGACTTTCCCCTCTTGAATCAATACTCCACCCAAACCTTCTCCTAATGTAGCTATAATAACTACAAAGTTACCATCTAGATCAAGTACCTTTAGTAGTAGTGTTGTGGTCAACCTTTCTTTAAGTTGGTAAAATGCTACTTGACACTTCTCAGACCATTCAAACTTCTTCCCCATCCTTTTGCAATGATGTGATGGGAAAAGCTATTCTTGAAAATTTTGCAACAAACTTATAGTAATACCTAGCCAAACCCATAAAAATTCTAACTTTTAGCACATTCTTGGGCACCAGCCACTCTAGCACTACTTTTATCTTTGTTGGATCAACCACAATCCCATCAACCAAAATTATGTGACCCAAATATTTTACTTCCTTTTGGAAGAAGGCACACTTTGAGATTTTTACATATAATTTATGTTATTTCAATCATTGGAGAACAATATCTATATTATTGAGATGCTTTTCTTCATTCTTGGAGTAAATTAAGATGTCATCCAAGAATACCAACACAAACCTATCCAAACAATCTCTAAATACATTGTTCATTAGATTCATGAACGTTGTTGGTGCACTTGTCAGCCCAAATGGTAGGACTGTGAACTCTTAATGTCTGTATCCAGTCTTGAAAGTAGTTTTTAAAATATCTTTGCCCTTGATTCTTAGTTGGTGATATCTATAACATAGATCAATATTCAAAAATACTGTCGCTCCTCACATCTGATCAAATAGATTATTGATATGTGGCAAAAGATACTTATTCTTTATTATTGCTTAATCAACCGATAATTAATACACAAGCGCAGTATACCATATTTCTTTTTTACAAAGATCATTAGTGCTCCCTAGGGTGAAACACTAGGTCTTATCAATGGGTAATCCCACAAAGCTAGTTTACAATTTCTGGGAGATTCTATTTTTTTCTAAAATCACATGTTTTTAGAAAATATAATGATTTAAGCCTTAAAATTTTCCATTTAAAACATTCCAATTTACGAGAGTTTGATCAAACTACCTTAGATCAAACTCCCTTGGATAGAAGTCTGCTAGTTTTAAACCATACTTATAACAATGTCTCCTTTACACCTATCAAAATGCTAATAAAAAACCACTTTTGATTTACCTTTTGGGGGATCAAATGAATTCATTTAAAATTTATTTTTTGTAAGTATGTATTCCTTATTCTAATATTCCCAAAAAGTATAATTTTAAATAAATTTAATTTTACTATTATATTTATTTTTTATTTCTTACGAATGTAGGTTTTTCACCGAAAATCAAGCTCTTTGTTCTGCACATGTGCAAAAATAACATATTATCAAAAAAAAATTGAAAAATATGAGTGAATCAAATATTGAAGTCCTTGATCCAGCAAAAAAAAAAAATATTAGACACATACAAAAAATGTTACGCGTTATACGGTTGTGCTATGTCTAAATTGTAATTAGTTTGACTTCGAAACTTGATTAAAGAAAAAATCTTCAATAAAAAACAATCAAACCAAGTGGAAGCACAAGATATTGGAGTTACAAATCTAAATTTGAAAGAATTAGAATTTTATCCTTCACGGAAAAAAATTATGCATTATATGATGAGCGTCACTTTTTAAAAATGTTGTTTTCTAAAAAAAACTAGTTTTCGAGGGAGATGAAAAAAGAAGTACAATATGATTCCAATTTTTTTGAAAAAAATACATTTAGAATCTACATTCAAGATTTCACTAAACTCTAGTTTGCATCATCTTCAAATTCCTTATAGTTTAGCCATTATAGGTGTTCAAAAGTGAAGATTTAGTTAAAAAAAATTATTTTAGTGTCCAGTTTGGCCAAAAATTGTAAACCACTATTGTGGGATCACCCCAATCCTTTAGACAACTCTTCTAGTGCGACTTTGACTCCATTCATTTTGTGTGTAGTTTCTTTTACCCTATCTAAAATGTAAGAAATAAACTAAAATCATGAAAAAAGATAAAAACAAAGACAATACTCAAGATTGTGCTTAAAGTTGAAATCTAAACAATGAAAATAAATAAACACAAATTTTACCTTGTTTATATTTGATAGAGTTGTTTACCCTTTTAGATGCGATTGGATGTGTTCTCTACATCAATTTCGATAGCATAACAGCTTGACTTTTACTTGATTTGGATGCAAGGATGGTGGATTTGGCTATGTAGGATGAATGTAGGCTTGAGTGATTGTGAGAGCTTGAGATTAATGTGATAGAGTGAGTGTTAGAAATGAATGTGTGTGTGAAAAATGACTAATTCTTTTAGTCATTAGCAAGAGGGGAGATGAATGAATGGCCAAGATTGATTCTTGGAAGAGGATCAAGGGTTAAGATCAAGAGTTGACCGAAGGAATTGAAAATTCTTTTTTAATGTGCATGGGAAGGATAAAAGGAATTAAAAATTCCTTAGGGACATCAGGTGAATAAAAAGGAATTTAATATTCCTTAGAGAATGGGAAGAGGAATTAAAATTCCCCTAAAAATCTTGGATGAATAAATGGAATTTAACATTCCATTGGAAAGGACATGGAGATTGTAAATAGAATTAAAAACTCTATGAGGGGTGTTGGAAGAATAAAATGGAATTAAAAATCTCATTAGGATGCGGGTCGTATTTATTATGGGGTTGACCATGGGTTAGACTAGGATAATTAATGGATGATTAGAGGAAGGTTAGGTGCTTAAGAGAGATTAGGATCCCACTTGCATTTTATGGAGGATGTGACACCTCCCTAATCAATGATTAGGAATGTGTGCATCCTTAATCAAAGATTAAGCTTAAGGGGGATTAAGATTAGGAGTGGATTATGGAGGATGGGGCATGAGATTATTAAATAAATAGATTATTTATTTAATTTTTGGAGGAAAGGGATAAGGGGTAAAGTATATAAATATTTAATTAAATACCTTAGGGATTTAGAGGACTGTAAGGGTATTAATTAAATAATATAAAAATTATTTAGTTAATGTAGATAAGAGGATATTTAGACAAAAAAGGATAAATTTGACCAAACATAAGTGGTCAAATTTAGGTGTCTACATTTTGGCCCTCTTTGACATGGTGTTACGAAGTAGCATAATTTCAAAGAAGATTAAAATATATCACCTGGAAGAAGATGGTTAGATTGTGAAAGATTCCCTAGTCATTCAAAGGAGTGACTAGGAGAAAAGATGATGGGAGCAAAGATTAGGGATTGTGTATGCCCCCTCGAGAGGACATGCAAGTTCAAGAGAACATAGGTGTGCTCTCGAAATGGATGAGATGATGCAAGGGTAGATGGGGAAGATGATGAAAAGTGATAGATAGAATATGGGATGGGAGGAGAAGAGATAATGAAAGGAGAAGAGAAGTAATCAAGCACAAATGGATTCAAGGAAAAATGTGATGTTTCCCCGGTCAAGCTACAAGCCAAGATGGATTGATGATCGATGGAGCATTGTTGATGAGGGAATGATATACCGTGAAATAACACAAGGATGGGGAAGGATACATCTTGATAATGATGAAGATGGAAGTGTTGTTGATGAGGGAATGATATTTTGATCTCCTCGAGTTTTACCTATTCTAAACAACTAAAATGCAATGGAAAAACACAAAGAAACACCTCAAGATTAGCCTAAGGAATTGTTAATACAAAGAGATAAAATGAAAAAGGATTACAAATGATTATACCTTCTCTTTGAAGCTGAAACTCCTTGGTTGGCCCTTGATTTTGGATTGCTTTGTATGCTCCTTAGATGGCTATTGATATAGCTAAATGCAAGATTAAGTAGATGGTGGGATTAAAATGCAAATAGCTAAAATGGATGGCTAGATGAGAGAAAATGCTTGTAAAATGAGTGCACAAAATGACAGCATAAGGTTGCTTAAATGACTAAGTGTTGAAAATTCCTTAGAGGAGGGGGTATTTATAGAGGAATTTGAATTCTCTAGAGAATTCAATGGTTAAGATTTATCCAACAAGGCCAAGATGGAGGGCTAATGTGAGTTGATGACTCACAAGCCCTCATATTTTGACATGTGGAATGTGAAGTGGCTAAGGGCGAGATGATGTGTAGGTGATGTGGAAGGAGAGTACATGATGTGGAGGAAGGAAAAGTACCTTCCAAGTACCTTGGGGAATGAGAAGATTTCCTCAAAAAGGAACTTCTTGTCCCCAAGTGAGAATGAAAGTGACATTTGAGGAATTTTGGAATTCCTCAAAAATCTCCATGGAAAATGAGAAAGTGGTTGGAGAAATAAATGTGAATTAAAAATTTACATTCTTAGAAGAATCTAGTGGATAAGAGAGGGTCTCAAAAAAGGTGGGAATTGGTCACATGTGGATGAGGTGACAAGTCAAATGTTCTAGAAGCCTTGGAAGGATAAAATGTGAATTAAAAATTCACATGGGGAAGAGAGAGACCTAGGATGAATGGAAAGAGGGTCAATGTTAAGAAAGGAAAATGAAAAGGTTGACTAAAAAGGGGTGTTAAAAGTGGCTAATGACATTAATTAAGGTTGTGAAAATACCTGATTGAGGTAATTAATGAGAGATTAGAAGCAAGTGGAAAATGTAGGAGGATGTGACATTAATCCTTGATTAAGAGGATGCAATTCTTAATCATGAATTAATTAAATTAATCCAGATTAGAGAGGGATTATGGAGGATGTGATAAGGAGAGAGAAAAGAAGAATTTTAAATTGATTTTAATTCAAAAAGGGTTAAGATGATTAAATTAAATAAATTGATGTATTTATTTAATTTAGAGAGGAAAAAGGTGTAAGGTAAAGCATTTAATTTTTAAATTAAATACTTTAAGAACCTTAGGCGGGAAGTGTAATATTGGTGGAATGGATGAATAAAGACGTAAATTTGATCGTATGGAAGCGATCAAATTTGGATGTCTACATTTTTTCCCTCTTCGAAATATTGTTAGAATAATAGTTTTTCGAAGAAAAATAAAATGTCGATGGTAAAGGAAAATGATAGGGCTTGATTCCCTAGCATGAAAGAGGTTGAATGAGCTACCTAAGTGGAGGGAAAAAAGGAGGGAGATGTCCCAGTGACTACCACAAAGGGATGGAGGGAAAATGGTAGGGTATGCCCCCTCGAGAGGGTGGTTGGGGAAGAAAAGGGGCCCCAAATGATCTCTCGATAGGAATAAAAGGAGAAAACCATTGGATAGAGCTCAAAAAACTAAGAAAATTTGACTTTTGAATGGAGTTGATCGAACGCATGGTTTGCACATGGAGGCCCCAGGAAAGGAGGGAATTAGTTGGAGGAGAAAAAAGTTAAATAAAAGGTAAACAATACCTTTTATTCGAAAAGAAGGAGGGGTTAAAAGGTAATTATAAGAATTACCTTGTCACATTGTCACTGTAGCAGTTGAGAGAAGAGGAGAGGAGAGGAGGAGAGGAAAGAGCAACGATGCTGCAGGATTACAACTATGATATCATTCACCGAGTGGATGAGGTATGGAGGTGCCACACCCACTATGCGGTGCCCCACTAGGTTAGTAATAAAACCCCACTTGTGTATTTTAAACATTTATAACATGTTTTGGGATGTTTAAAGAAAATGTAAAACATGGGTTTTATTTGCAAGATAAAATAAAAAAAAGGGTAGATTTAAGTTTGGAAAATAGATAGAGAAAATAAGACATTTTAGAGGGGGGTACTGGGAGAGGCGAATTCGTCTCAGACCAGGGCAAGTCCACCCCAGCTTGGGGTGCATCCACCCCAGCTCGGGGCGGAGATGCTCTGACACTGGGGTGTGACTACCTTGACTCGAGGAAAAGTCGCCCTTGAGCTTGGGCATGTATGTCCCAGCATTAGGGCACATCCACCCCAGCCTAGGGTAGAGTCACCCCAACTCAGGGTGCATCCACCCCAACATGGGGGAAAATTCACCTGGGAGTGAGGGCGCTATTGCCTTAGTGCTGGGGCATGTTAGCCTCGGCGTAGGGGTGTATTTGCCCCAGTTTTGGGTAGAGGCGCCCCGGCTCTAGACGCATTTGCCTCGACGTGGGAGCAGATTCACCCCAAAGTAGGGGCGCTGTCTCCTCGGATCAAGGTGGATTTGCCTCGACATGGGGGTGGATTTTCCCTGGAGTAGGGGCACTATGGATTAGCAAGCATCTAGTAGTAGATAGATGATCTCCGATGGGAGCGAGATGAGCTACGTGATAGAATGCATTGTTTAGAGAAGATAGTAGGAGATATGAGGTTGATGCAGGAGAGAGAGGGCAAGGTGAGGGAGCAGGCCCATATTATACAGGCAGAGAGAGATGTAGTGTAGGAATAGATGCAAGCTATGGAGGAAGAGAGGGATGTGGTGTAGGCATGAGTTCAGGTTTTACAGAGTGAGGGAGACTTGGCAAAGGAACATATATAGTCTCTTTAGAGGAGGAGAGAGGAGGTAGTTTTAGAGGTATTGTCACTACATAGAGAGTGAGATGCATCATATTCAAGAGTACATGAGCTACAGAGGGACAAGGATGCAATGATGGCTCAATCACAGGCCGCACAGAAAGAGAAAGATGCTACAAAGATGTAGATGTAGATGCTACAGGGAGAGCTAGACATTGCAGTGGCTCAGTTGTAGTTAGTACAGAGGGATACTGATGCTACAAAGATGCGAATGTAGATGTTGCAAGGAGAGTGGGACATAGCAGTGGCTCAGTTGCAATTAGTAAAGGTTGGTGATGTGATAGTGGTAGATATACATGGATTATAGGGGGAGAGAGATGCAAAAATGGCTAGTGCATTGGCTACTGAGGAGATGAGAGATCGAGTTCAGGCAGAGATAGCACAGTTATGATTATCCCAAGAGGCCTAGGAGCAGGAGAGGAGAGTGATCACTAAAGATCAGGACAGGTATCACCAGGAGTAGAATTCCACTCAGTTCTAGGTTGAGCAAGAGGAGAATGCGAGGGAGGCAAGATTTTGGATGGCCGCATATTATCATGCAGTTCCAGACTCGACACAGCGGATGTTCTAGTACGTTTGGCAAACACCACAAATGCTAGGGCCATCCCAGATGCTAGGGACATGGACTCGAGGTTTCAATGATTCACAGGGGGTTTCACCAAGCAAGAGATTAGTACCTGATTCACCTCAGAGATAAAATGTGGGTAGCTCATTTCGAAGATGACAGGCTACTGAGTTGTTGACAAGTGCAGGATGGATGGAGAGGTCATAGTGACAGTGTTTATTTACAGGACCTTGTATTGGTATTTTGCTCTGATGATTTGTGTATATGATGGTTATAGATATGATGACATCAATGACATTATTATGATATTATTCATGTGATAGTCATGATTTATGAGATGTACTTTTGGACTTTTGGTATATTTATATATGATATATGATAGCCCTTATTGACACCATGTTCATGCATTGGACAAATGATCGTGTTTATGCATTTGTGGACAATGGATGATTTTACAGATGCTTATATGATGATATGATGTATGCATATGTTTTATCTATGATGGCTTATGTAGATGTTTATGTATGGATGCTTTTTCGATTTATTGACATGTATGTATATGCATATGATGGCTTATGTAGATGCTTTTATGAATGTTTTATACATGCAAGATGTGATGTATTATGATTCTAACACTTTGTGATGCAGGTGGCTATGTATGTGTGATTCTAACACATTATGATGTAGGTGGCAATGTATGTATGAACAATAGAATGAACCTAATATGTGTGGATGATAATGCACATGTAATGGAGTTAAAGTTGTAATGAATTAACAATGTGAATAGTAAACCATGAAAGGTAATCACACATGGTCATAAGCGTCAATAAGGACTAACATGATAAAAAAAGGGGGAAGATGTATGTGTAGTGATTGTGGAAAATGGGTGTAATTTGGCACCTGTCAATAACTTTAGTATCATGAGAAGAATGGGAGAGAGCGGGGTATGTATTTGTACAACCAAAATCATAGGGTGAATGCTATGCAACAGATGAGAAATGCAATCCTAATATGATTTTCTGTCTTCGGAGCACTAATTTTTGCTATAGCATAAGACACCAAGTGACAAGGTATAGGAAACCAAGGTGATTTAGCATCTAATGCATGAAACAAACACACAAACAAGAAGGCTATCCCAATACCCCAAAGTAGTGAAAATTTTGGTTAGGCCAGGCATTGGGATAACTACAAGCACAAAGGGATGTCCCAACGTAAAACAAAATCACAGGGATCTTGGTGGGTACTACGTGGGACAACCCAGCAGACAACAATAATAAAAGATCAAGATATGCCCCTATGTGAATCAGCCAAGACACACCATAATATGATAGATTATGGCCATCTTAACTAATTATAATAGGGAGCTTAAATGATAAACAAAAACCAAAAGTATCAAAAGATTGCAATTAAATTTCAAACATCCTTTTCCATAGGATCGAGAGGATGGATGAGGTTGATGAGGTCTGTTAAGAAGGATGCATCCTATTGATACCGATGATGGATATTAAACTAAAAGATCGTTATGACATAGGATATTCATAACCAATTGGATTTTCTAATACTAGCAGATCTTGTTTGTTAATAACCAGCTATATAAGGGCATAGCTTGATGACACAATACAAGAGATAAGTCACAAGACAAAATACTGACACATCCTACAGACGTAGGGGCTCGGGGGCTGATCATAGATTAGCCTTGCCTACATGAAAGTATAGATCCCTCGTAGTTCTTGAAGAGACTATGGATAAAGCGAAAAGAAGATAATGGTGACTGATGACGAATGACACAAGATATGACACACAAATACCTTGGTGGAGGATCAAATGATCAACCTTGCCTACGTAAAAATGCAAGGGCAATGTAGTACGGAAAAGACAAACGACAATCAACCATGGATAAAAGTGAAAAGGGGATGATGAAGACAGATGATAGATGACCATCATGGGATGGTCAAAATGCCCCAGGGGAAAATCAAATGATCATCCTTGCCTACGTAAAAGCGTAGGGGCAATGTAGTTCAAATAAAAGTAAAAAGACCGACAAGACAAGATGAAAACCAGGTGAGACCGACACGATGGATGCTCCTAGATGGTGAAACAAGGTGACCGAGGAATAGTTAAAATGACATAAGCTCAAATTGGGATAAAAGCTCAAGATGATAAATAGCTAATTGTGGATCGCCGAGTGCTCAACCAAGATATATACCAAGTGGTCTAGGATGAGATGGGTGAGGATGATAGGGCAGATGAAAGCATAAAATAACTAGGACACAAGGTAGATAATGATTAAGCCCTCTACAAATGGCACCTGTGAATAGGTTTTCACCATTCGTACTTATCCAAGGCACCACCAAAGGTGGTTTTCACCATAGGACAAATTTATTTCTCTTTACTACTTTTTTTTTTCTTGATTTTTTTATTTTTTTTATTTTTACAAGTAGGGTTACCAAGCGGACTTAGGTATAAAACCTCTTCAAATGCATGATATTGATAGGATCTTCTAGGGTTTCTCCTTCAAGGGTAGCAAGTCTGTATGCCCCAGATCCATATTTAGCGGTTATGATATAAGGACCCAACCAATTTGCTTCAAATTTTCCTTTCTTATCGCAGTCCTATTGAGTATGGTAGTTCTATTTAAGGACTAGTTCACCAATCTGGAATTGTCAAGGATGAACCTTCTTGTTGTAGTTATGCTTGAGGTAGTTTTGGTAGGCTTGTAGATGGTCATAGGCTTTGATTCATTTTTCATCAAGTAACTCCAGCTGTGCAAATCGTGCAACACAAGCATCCTCCTCACTGATAAGGTTCTTTAGAGAAATCATCAGTGATGGGAGCTCAACTTCAAATGGCAAGATGGCTTCGACACCATACACTAAAGAATAGGGGGTGATTCCTGTAGGGGTGCGGATGGAGGTGCGATATGCCCAGAGGGCGGGATGAATATGGAGGTTCCAATCTTGACCAGTGTTATTGACAACTTTTTTGAGGATGCGGATAAGGGTCTTGTTGGTTGCTTATGTTTGACCATTACCCTGGGGGTAATAAGGAATTGACCAATGATGCTAGATATGAAAGGTGTCACAAAGATCTTTCATGGCTTATTTTAAAAAAAAAATTCCATTGTCGGATAGGATGGTGGATGGAATACCATATCTGCAAAGAATATGGTAAATGATGAATTTTGAAATTTGATTACCGGTGATTTGTGAGAGTGGCATTGCTTCAACCCATTTGGTGAAGTATTAAATGGCAATAATTATGAATGTATGGTTGTCGGAAGAGGGTGGGTAAATCTTTCCAATCAAGTCAAAACCCCATTGAGAGAAGGGCCATGGTGCGAGTAGGGGCTGAAGGTCCTATGCCAGAGCATGAATCAAATCTGCATGTTGTTGGTAGGAAAGGAATTTCTTCATGAATTCACAAGCATCATGATCTAATGTAGGCCAATAATAGCCAACTCAGAGAATCCTTTTGGCCAAAGCCATACCATTTGAATGGGCCCCGCAAACACCACTATGCACCTCTGTTAGTGCAGTATGGGCTTCGGTCTCATTCAGACATCTAAGGATGGTTCCACCATACCCACGATGATAAAGCGTATCACCGATGATAATGTATCGGGATGAACATTTAATAAAGGATTTTCATTGGTTTTGTGTGAGGTTTGGGGGTAAAATATTATCATGCAGATAAGTATATATGTCTTGATACCATGGGGAAGCGGGACCTACAATGTCACACACCATGTCAATCTCAAGGATATCATATGCTTGGATTAAAATTTGTTCCACAAGGAACTCGCATTCTGGTCAATCTCTAGGCATGTCAATCAGGGAACCAATAGTAGCCATTGCATCAATTGCTTTGTTTTGTACCCTCATAATTTGGTCAAATTGTATGAAGGTGAAATATTTCTTGAAGTCATCCACCATGTGTTTATAGGGTAATAGCTTATCATCTTTTATTAGGAATTCATCATTAACTTTCTTAATGACCAACAATGAATCACCAAAGACTCTCAAGTGAGTCATGTTCCACTACTTTACAATTTAGAGGCTCATGAGGAGGGTTTCATACTCATCTATGATGTTAGTACACGGGAATGCTATCCTGAATGATTTTCGAATATAGTCACCTTGAGGGATAACCAATATAATTCTTACGCCTGATCCATTATGAGTATATGAACCATCAAAATACAATATCCAAGTAGGTGTGTCTGTAACTGTGAAAAATTCTTCATCTGGAAATTCAGTGACTATAGGGTAAGCATCCACTAGTGGTTCCTCATCCAACTAATCAGCTATGACTTGTCCCTTTATGGCTTTGTGATCCACATACTCTATGTCAAAATCACTTAGGAGCATGACCCATTTAGCCATGCGACTAGTTAAAGTGTTCTTTGATAAGAAATACTTTAGTGGATCAATTTTTCCTATTAATTTGATCGAATGGTTGGGCATGTAATGTCAGATGTTTTGTGTACTGAAGACCACTGCAAGGCAGGCTTTCTCCATGGGTAAATAATTTAATTCATATCCAACCAGTGTTCAACTGATGTAGTATATTTCTCTTTCTTTTGAGGACTCATCATGTTGTGCCAATAATTCCCCCAGTGCGACTAAAGTGGTGAAAATGTAAAGTAAGAGGGGTTTCCCTAGAACTATTGGTTCCATCTAAAGGTGGAATCTTTTTTCAGAAGATGGGTGAATGACTGACACTTATCTGCAAGCTGGGCTATGAACCAACAGATGGATTGCAATTTTCCTTGGAGACTTCTTAATTGTTTCAAATTGCATAGGGGTGGCATATCCAAAATAGCTTTCACCTTGGCGGGATCAACCTCAATGCCTCTTTGAGAGACTATGAAACCCAACAATTTCCCTGATCTAACACCAAAGACACTTTTTTGGATTTAGTCGTAGCTTGTAATGTTCTAGCCGCTCGAAGATCTTTTTTAGTATGGCAGGGTGCTCTACTCTGGTTTTGGATTTTCTTAGCAAGTTTTCAACATAATCTTCCATGATAATATGGATGAGGTCATGGAAGATGACAGTCATTTCCCTCTGATATGTCACCCCCACATTCTTGAGACCAAAGGGAATAACATTGTAGCAAAAAGTACCCCAAGGTGTCGTAAAAGAGGTCTTGTGTTGATATTCAAGTGCAATTCGGATCTAATTATAACTAGAGAAACCATCCATAAGGGACATCTCATGTCTTGTAGTAAGGTCGACCAACATGTCAATATTGGGCAGTGGGAAGTCATCTTTTGGACAAGCTTTGTTAAGATCCAGGAAGTTTGTACAAATATGAATGTCTCCATTTGGTTTGGCAACATGCACTATGTTGGAGATCCAATTAGAGTAGTCAATGGGTCTGATAAAACTGACATCCAGTAATTTTTCTAACTCCTTGACCAATAATGCTACTTGTGGATGCATTTTTCAGAGCTTCTGTTTGATAGGCTTGGCATCTGGGTGAACATCCAGATGATGAACTACTAAAGCAAGGTCTAAGTCTGGCATATCTAACTATGACCAAGCAAAGTTAATGATTCCATCTTGGAGTAGCTGAACAAAGACTGAATATTCTTGCTCTGATAGTGACTTGGCCACATAAGTGATATTAGGGTTTTCAGCGGTACCCATGTTAACTTCTTGAGTTTCTTCAATTAGGATGGATGACCGTGTGGATAATTGAGTTCCCACAAGGGGAAGATGAACGTCTCCATCTTCTAGCACCTCTTCAAGGTTTTCACTATTGGATGCATTGTTTATTTTTACTTTTTCCAGGTTAGGAAGTGCCTCAAGGAGGTTTTCACTAGATGACCATTTTTTATTTTTCTTGTTTTTATTCTTGCGACTGGAGCATTCATCTTTCCCCAATCCCATGAGGTTGACATATGTATCCAAGGAGACCTTGGCAGGTGTGCGATCATGTAGGTCCCAATCTATGAGTTTGGGATGGCAAAGAGAAAGGCTAATGGTACGAACGGATAAGCAATCAAACATGGATGACAAGTCTATGTGATCAACATCATCGTACACACGTATGATGGATTCTTCCTTAGGTATGTCTTCCAAGGGACCATTCTCCAGAGTAACACTATTGGAGGTATTAGATGATGTTGCAAGGCCTTTATGTTTTTTGTCATATCCAAGGCCTATATTCTACAACAATTTTGATACATCAATAGGTTGCAACCATCCCTATTCTTCCTTACCTAGGCCCCCTCCTTGGTAGTTATTCTTTTTCTGCAAACTTAGCTGACCAAGGGTATACTTCCTAAAAGTATTCTTTTAAAGGAGGATTTGGTTGGGGTTCTTCATGGTATACCCATTGACTGATATCCTCTTCTGGTGCATCTATCTTTATACTAGGATATCGGAAAGTGGTAGTGGGAATGTTTTTTGCATTGAAGGTGATAGTCTTTTCTTCCTTTGGAGTAGCCTAAGAAGGTTGGTCCTACATGTGTGGTGGCAGTGGCATGGTTGCCACATTTAGAGTAGTATGCATTTTATATTCACCACACCCCTTGTCAATGATTTGGACTTTGGTGACTGTAGGATTGGTGGTAGAATATGGAGTGGTCATTGTGGTGGATGATGGATTGGAGGATGATAACTGAGATGCCCCCATTTTGACCCTAGGACAATAATGTAAATGGGGAAATGATGCTTCTAGAGTGTGACAATATTCAAATAGTTGTGGGTCAACATAAATGGTGATCTCTTGTCCATTAACCAAGAATTTTAGGCATTAATGGTATGTGGAGGGGATGACTTGCATTGCGTGGAGCCATGGACAACCGAGGAGGAGATTATATGGTAATTCCAGATCAAGGACATAACAAGTAGTGTGTTGAACTACAGGTCCAACTTGGATAGGAAGATTGATGATCCCTTTAGAATTTCTTTCCACATTATCATAGGCTTTGATCGTGATGATTTGATTACTCAAATCCACTTGAGTATACCCCACTTGTTTTATGAACTTTAGAGTACATAAATTGAGGGCAGAGCCATTATCTACCAAGACCCTTTTTTATTTTATGACGGGAAACTAGGACTTTGATGTGCAAGGGACGGTTGTGATTGGAATCAATACTTGGCATGTCATTTCGACTGAAGTGTAGCTGGTAACACGAGCCAGGTGTCCTACTAAAGCTTTGAACCGTGTGGGATCGATGTCGTTAGGTATGTGAGTTTCTTGTAAAGAGCTGTTGAGTATTTCTTGATGTATGGGAGAAGACTTAGGCAGATCCAAGATTGAAATCTAAGCAAGGGTCTTCCCTAAGTGATCAAGAATGTTATACTAAGATTTTATAGGATTTTATTGGGTGGATGTGGAGGCTACAAGGATAGTAATGTGGGACCGTCGGTTAGCAACAACACATTAGGGATCTTTATCTTTAACATGTATCATAGACACTCAAGGTTCTACCTGCTCAATGTAGTGGACAATTCCATCATAATTGAGGGGTACATTTTTATAGCTTATATTATTTGTGCTATTTTCTTGGGGATTGTTATTGGAGGTGCTTTCACCTTGATTATGGTTAGGGAAGGTATTTTGATATATCTGTAATTGAGCATTGGATGATGAAGCTTGACTGGCATCAACTTTGATATCTCCTCGATCAATAAGATCTTGGACATAGTTTTTGAGACCTTGAAATTTATTTAGAGTGTTCCCTTTTATCCTATGGAATTCACAATATTCATTCTCCCTAAACCAAGATGGTTTGGGTTTGGATTCATCAAGTGGTTTGGTGATAGAGTACGTGATCAGATAGTTGACTTGTAATAATTTATTAAAGATGACGCTCAAGGGTTCTCCTAATTGAGTATATTGGCATTTTCCATTCCCTTGGTTGTTCTGGTTTGACTATTGAGGAGGGAGAGATGTCCCCTATGGCATAGATATGGCATTAGGCACAGATGGTTGTTGCCTCTGGGATGTACTAGCCACCTAAACATGTTTAGTATCAGTGACACCATCATTCACTACATTTTTGTTCTTGTTCCAAAAGCATGACTTATCACTAGATGGCCTTTCTTTGTCATGGTTATATATCTTGATGTGTCCTTTGGCAATAAGGGCACGTTCAAGAATGGGTCTCTTCCACTATTTTAGCGAAAGTGGTAACACAGTGCAATCTAAAATTGTGAGCCATGTTTGGATGTGAGTTTTCCACAAAGAGAGTGACCATGTCTTTCTCTTTGAGAGGGGTTTTCATTCGGCTTGCTAGTGCTCACCACCTTTGAAGGTAGCTAGAAAAGGTTTCACCTTCACGTTGTTTCTCCTTAAGGAGGTCTAAAGTATCAGTGTCTTTTTTCCAAATTGAAAGAAAAGTAAGAAACAATTTTTTTTGAAAGATCCGTAAAGGATTTCATGGACCCTCATTCTAGACTCATGAACCATTCAAGGGCATTGCCTATCATGCTCTATGGAAACAAATGCAAGAGGTAGTTTTTGTTGTTCATAACTTCCTGACACTGGGAGTAAAACTCTTGCAAGTGGGCCTTAGGATCTTTGTTTCCCTTATATTTTTCAAACTTTGGTATCTCAAAGTGCTTTGGGAAGGGAATTAGTGAGATGGACAAATCAAATGGATAGGGACATATTTCTTCAAATTTAAAGGATTGTTTACCAGTCCCCACTTGGAGATCTTTCAAAGCAACTTTAATTTTCAATAGATCCATGTTGACTGGTTGTGTAATCAAGGTAGATGGGTTGGATGGGTAGGGATGATATGATGACTGTGGATCTTGTTGAGATAATGTTTGAAGATGGACATAAGGATTTTGATAATGAGAGGATGATGTTCCCTATTGGTGTGTCGGGGGTGTTTGTTGGTATGGAGGTTGTTGTTGTGAGGTATAGTATGGATTTGTTTGATAAGAATGCGTGACCGAATGCTGAGGAGCTTGAATGTGATATTGCAGATTGGTTTGTTGGTAGTGGAGGTATTGTTGTGATTGTTGGGAGGCCACATAGGGTGGTTGTTGCTAGAACTAATGTTGGTTATGATAGTAATAGTGTTGAGGAGGTTGTTGTGATGTCAACTATTGTGTGGGCCAAGATGGGATGTTGTGTTGTGGTTGAGCTTGTGGACGTAAAATGGATGTGAGGAACAGGGATATGGTCTGGGCAAGAGGTTGAGATGGATTGCCTTGCAATTGGTATGTTGGTTGTTGTGAAGAAACCAAAGCATTATGTGGGGTTGTTGCTGATGAGGTGGTTGAGGGGTAAAAGCACAAAGTTGTGTCACACTTTATAAAGGAAATGGCCAACGTTGATCCAACTTTTAAACTTGAATCACTAAAAAGTGGCATATATGTTTTGAATTTTGAAATAATGTAAACTAGTAAAATATGTATTTTTTAGTATATTTTATGTTTGTATTTAATTTATTTTAAATTATTTTAAACTAGTTTTTAATAAATTAACACTATAATTTAGTTGCTGATAAAATGCTAAAAAATGAAGTTGCATGGGACGTCAAACTTTTTATAGTAAATTTTATTATTTTTCTTTCAAATTTTTTGTGTGTATTTATAACTTGAAACTTTAGTGCATGAATATATTTTTTTTCCAAATTTGATAAGTATATATTTTTAAATAAATATTAAAATGTGCATGAATCAAAAAATAGTTATTTACATCAGATGTCAACTTTCATATTAAATATTTATCTAAAATGGAAAAAAACTATACCATCTTGAAATAGATTCTTTTACCTATTGTATCATATTTTTTTCTATTTTTTTTAATAAGTTTTAGTATTTTTCCTTGGCATGGTAATCAACCTAATATTTTCTACTGATAACCTACTTTTAATAAAAATAAAATATAAAATATAAATAATAATTAAACTATTGAAATAAATATATTTTTGAAAACCACACTTATGGATCTACAAAAGGGTATTTTTATATTTTTTAAAAATGTTATTTACGTTAGCAAGATTTATTGAAACCTCAAGTTTTTCAAATAATTTTACTTTTTTGGCAAATTGGACTCAAAATGGTGCTCCATATATTTTTAGCCAACAATTTTAGTTGAAAAAGTTGTGGAAGTATCTAACATAGCTAGAATGAATCTTACTACATCATATGTTTGACCAAATTTGATTTTTAATTAGAACCAAATAAATTCAATTGTGTTGATAAGTTGGTTGAAAGTGTGACACAACTTTGTGCTTTTACCCTGGGATAACGTAGAGGCATTCTATAAAGGAGGTTGTTGGGTACCAACTGTAACATTTGGTTGGGATGTACCTTATGGAGGTAATTGAGGTGGTAGGTTAGATTCAGGAGGCTATTGAGATGTGTATAGAAGTTGTGGTAGATTTGTGGCCCCAGGAGGTGGAGGAAATGCGGTAAAAGGGTTGCCCCTAGTGTTGACAGGAGGTTGACTCGAAAGGGGTGGTGTTGTTAGCATTAATGGCGAAAGTTTTGGAACATTTTGAGGCATACCATAGGTGAAAGGATTATTGGGGTCAGACACTAGAGGAGCCCCCATGACTAAGATTGTGGCATGTGGGGGATGGTTAACATGATAAAGAATGACATTTCCAAATTCAGGTTGATGGCAACCCTCTACTGGAGAAACATTGGGGATGTATGAACCATCTAGTGCATTTTGTGAACCTTGGGGTATATTAGATGTGGAGCTCCTATATTTGGATAAGTCAACACCTGATGGAGGTTTGACACCCTTTTCAATTAGGTGGGCCAAGATTTCTTCTCCATGTCTTTTGAACAAGCGGTTAGTCATTTGCACATTGGCAGGATTACTGAAATGTTCCTCAAGCATGAGTTCAGGTTGATTGGCCATACTCTCTTCACCATGTGGTGAGTTGTTCTAATTTTTGGTGTTGGAATGTGAAGTGATATTATGAGGGTCTTGGGAGATGTTCACTCCATTTTTAGGATCTTGAGAGACATTTTCACCATTTGTAGGATTTGTATCGTTATTGAGATCTTGAGACATGTTCACTTGGGAATTTTGACCTTGTTGTTGTGCCATTTGGTTCTTAGCTTGTGACCTAGTTTGAACAGGCATGCAAATGTGCTATGGGCGGATTATGAAAATTTTGATTTGGATTGGATGAGATTGGATTATGATTGGTTAAGATTGGATTTTGATTGGATAGATTGGATTTTGATTGGATCGACTTTTTATTGGATAGATTAGATTGGATTTTTGTTAGATTGGATTGGATTGTTAAGATTGATAGGATTGTGTTAATTGAATGGATGTGATTGGATCGATTAGATAATTCGATAAGTGTGATTGGATAAAATAGACTGAGTGATTGGATAGGTGTGATTGGATGATGGAAGATGTGAGGGACCCTAAATCTAGTTAAAAAACATCACCCTTAGTGACCTAGAGCATTCATTAATCCAACGAAGGATCATAGCGCCAAATCCACCTCAAGATAGAAATGGATTGATTTGGGTCAGGGATGATAACTTATGACACCAAATTCACCTCAAGATAGAAGTAAATTGATTTGGGTCAAAGTTGATGATTGATATGAAGAATAACTATCAAATTCAAGTGCTAAGGTCAATTTGGGTAACAACTTTTAACGCGAGGTTAAGGTGTTTATGTGATATGGAGTAGGTGGTGCAAATGGTAAGATTTTGGTTAATCAAGTTCACTAGGTGATGATATGGGCTTTCCAAATGAGTTACCAGAAAATTCAAAATGAGTGGGTGGATTGAAAGAATAAATGTATGGATGTTTGGGATGACTAATGAAGATTTAGGATGATTAAACAGAAATTTTGGAGGCTAAATGAAGGTTTGGAATGATAAAATAGCGGTTTAGAATGATCAAATGAGGGTTTCAAAGGTTTAGAATGACAAAAAAGAAGTTTGGAAAGATTAAATGATGGTTTAGAGGCTGAACAAAGCTAAATGGGGAAAATTTGACTATTCAGGAGGGCAAATTTGCCCCACTGCAACAAAAAGGAGGGCTAATTCACCCCACTGTAGTAGACAAGAGGGAGAATTCACCCCACTATAGTAAACAAGGACTTAGTTTCGATGAAAATGACTATGGCAAGGACTTAAAATGATAATAATAAGGCCAATTTGTCAAAAAGTTTATTGATTTCTCACAAGAAAATACTTTCAAACAAGCACAATCCTATGATTAGTATTAAGGGTATGGCCAATAAAGGTCTTAATTTAGGATGCACAAGGTGTCTATGGAGTCCTCGATATACTCTCAGTATGTGAGGCACAACCATGAACACCAGCCCATCACAAGCATGAGTAGGGAACCCCAACGAGACACTGAAGGGCTTAGACTAACTCTTCACGTCTATCTAGGTATCACCCTAGCTTCGATGCTCCACCAATTACGACGTGACTGGATTGAGGTGCATCTTTTTCTCTCCTTCCTTTGTATACCCCTCTGGTACGTGTGGTTGGGATCATCCCTTGGAGTGATGAAATCCCCAAGCAAGTCCCACTAGAAAGAAGACACTAATCGTTTCCAACTACTCCCCAGGCTCACACGAAGTGCAAGGAGAAAGTGAAAAAAAACCAATGCCCCCTTTGGGTAATACCAAAAAGATAGACACAACAAACAATGGATATTACCTCCCCTAATTAAACTATGTTCCTAGATTAACAAAAAACCACAACAATAGCTTTGGAAATCTACGTAAACAAAAGGTCTTGCAAGCAAATGTTAGTTTTTTTACCCTTCTTTCTTCACCAATTACACAAGAATATGCTGAAAAATGTTAGAAAAAACACCAATATCCTTGCAAAAAACAATGTTAGGGGGTTAAGATCTAAAAACAGCAAAAAACTAGAGCAAAAAATAAGCTAAAACAATCATTTTACCTCTCAAAATGTGTTGTTTTGGGACGTATTCGCCCCTTTACAATAACCAGGAGGGAAAATTTACCCCTTTGCAGTGACTAGGAGGGTGTAATCACCCCTTTGTAGTGACTAGGAGAGCATAGTTTCCCCTCTGTAGAAAATTTGTTAGAAACAGAATATGGAAGAGGGTGTATTCGCCCCGCTGCAGCAAACTTGTTAGAAATAGGATATGGAATAGGGTGTAGTCACCCTGTTGTAGCAGCAAGAGGGTGTAGTTGAACTTCTACAGCAGCAAGAGGGAACAATTGAACTTCTGCAGCAGCAAGAGGGCACAGTTGAACTTCTGCAGTAGCAAGAAGGCGCAGTTGAACTTCTGAAGTAGCAAGAGGGCGCAGTTGAACTTTGGCAACAGCAAGAGGGCACAATCGCCTTTCTGCAGTGAAATGTTAGCAAACAAAATTCAAACCAGGGCGTAGTCACCCTTTTACAATAAAATTCTAGAAAAAAAATTTTAATCAGGGGTGTACTCGCCCTTCTGCAATGAAATAGAGTGCATAATTTCCTTTCTCTAGTGAAGTAGAGGGCATAATCGCCTTTCTACAGTGAAATAGAGGGCGCAATAGCCTTTCTGTAGTGAATAGGAGGGCGTAGTCGCCCCTCTGTAGTGACCAAGAGGGCGTAGTCACCCCTCTGCAGTGAACCAGAGGGCATAGTCACCCCTCTACAGCATAAGGGAGGGCGTAGTTGCCCCTCTACGACCTGTTCCTACAAACAATCTCAACAACAGCAAACGTTAAATAGTGGAACCCACTTGTTGGTCCCACCAGGTGTGCTAGAAATGTGATATCCTCGAGTTTTACCTATTCTAAATAGCTAAAATGCAATGGAAAAACACAGAAACACCTCAAGATCAACCTAAGGAATTGTTAATACAAAGAGATAAAATGAAAAAGGATTACAAATGATTATACCTTCTCTTTCCAGCTAAAACTCCTTGGTTGGCCCTTGATTTTGGATTGCTTTGTATGGTCCTTAGATGGCTATTGATGTAGCTAAATGTAAGATTAAGTAGATGGTGGGATGCAAATGAAAATAGCTAAAATGGATGGCTAGATGAGAGAAAATGCTTGTAAAATGAGTGCACACAATGATAGCATAAGGTTGCTCAAATGACTAAGTGTTGAAAATGCCTTAGAGGAGGGGGTATTTATAGAGGAATTTGAATTCTCTAGAGAATTCAATGGTTGAGATTTATTCAACAAGGCCAAGATGGAGGGCTAAGGTGCGTTGATGACTCACAAGCCCTCACATTTTGACATGTGGAATGTGAAGTGGCTAAGGGTGAGATGATGTGTAGGTGATGTGGAAGGAGAGTACATGATGTGGAGGAAGGACAAGTACCTTCCAAGTACCTTGGGGAATGAGAATATTTCCTCAAAAAGGAACTTCTTGTCCCCAAGTGAGAATGAAAGTGAAATGAGAAAGTGGTTGGAGAAATAAATGTGAATTAAAAATTCACATTCTTAGGAGAATCTAATGGATAAGAGAGGGTCTCCAAAAAGGTGGGAATTGGTCACATGTGGATGAGGTGACAAGTCAAATGTTCTAGAAGCCTTGGAAGGATAAAATGTGAATTAAAAATTCACATGGGGAGGAGAGAGACCTAGGATGAATGGAAAGAGGGTCAATGCTAAGAAAGGAAAATGAAAAGGCTGACTAAAAAGGGGTGTTAAAAGTGGCTAATGACTTTAATTAAGGTTGTACAAATACCTAATTAAGGTAATTAATGAGAGATTAGAAGCAAGTGGAAATGTAGGAGGATGTGAAATTAATCCTTGATTAAGAGGATGCACATCTTAATCATGAATTAATTAAATTAATCCAGATTAGAGAGGGATTATGGAGGATGTGACAAGGAGAGAGAAAAGAAGAATTTTAAATTGATTTTAATTCAAAAAGGGTTAATATGACTAAATTAAATAAATTGATGTATTTATTTAATTTAGAGAGGAAAAAGGTGTAAGGTAAAGCATTTAATTTTTAAATTAAATACTTTAAGAACCTTAGGCAGGAAGTGTAATATTAATTAAATAAATTAATATTGGCGGAATGGATGAATAAAGAGGTAAATTTAATCATATGGGAGCGATCAAATTTGGATTTCTACAGATATATCCCAAAACAACACAAGGATAGGGAAGGATACATCCTGATGATGGTGATGATGATGAGAGTGTTGCTGATGAGGTAATGATATATCCCAAACAACACAAGGATAGGATACATCTCGATGATGATGATGAGGGGATCAAGGCTTGTAGCAAGTTAGGAGAAAGACCAAAGATGTGATTAGATTATTTTTTCTAGATTGAATAAATGAGGGTTGGATTGAGATGTGATATTGTTGAAATGAATGAAGATGGTGGAGGAAAATATGCTTAGAATAAAAAATCTATATTATCCTAAGAAGATTGAAGAGATGATGAAATAATGAGGGTGGAGAAAGTGGAGGGATGAAAATAGATAGGATAAATAGATGAGAAGGAGTGATAGAGGATGAATGGATGAGAAATACTTAGGGTGAATGGATGGGGAAATTTTGATAGATGAGAGGATGGGGGATGGAGGTGATGAAAGGATAGTAACCAAATAAAGAAATTTAATTGGTATGCATTATGTTGTCATGTAGAGAGCACTTAATTTGATATATCATGAGACTATGCACTAGGGTATGAGGAACCAAGGCGACTTTGTATCACAATCATGGGACTGGCACAAGAAACAAAAGGTTGGTCCAACATCCCAAAGTTATATGGGATTTGGTAGGGCCAATGTTGGAAAACTACAAACACAAAGGATGCCCCAATGTAACACAAGACCGTAAGGATCTTAGTGGGTACTATGCAGGACAACCAGGAAGACATGCTTATACAGAAAACCAAGATATGCCCCTACTTCTACTAGTCAAAGCACACCATAATATGATGGATTGTGGCGACCTTGAAAAGGTATAGTAGGAAGCTTAAAAGACTAAAAAAAATGAAAAAGAACCAAAAGATCATAATAAATTTTAAATATCCTTTTTCCACAGGACCAATAGGTGATTTGGATTGATGTTATTTGATATGAGAAAGGATGCATCCTACTAATATCAAGGATATGTGGGGGTATATTTTTTGATGACTTAACATACCCGAAATAGATTGAACTGCATGGGGCTAATGGATTTTGTTGTTAGGAACTAACAGGGTAGGCACACTCTTGATGACACAATGCAAAACCAAGACACACCCTAAGGATTGACCGAGGATCTCGAGGGTTGATCCAGTGATTAGCCTTGCCTATGTGAATACACAAAGACCTTATAGTTCAATAAAAGACCGATGATAGATGATGGATAAAGGTGAAAATAGGACAATGAAGATTCAAATGGAAGGAAAAAATCCAAGATTAGACAGAAAAATGTGGGGACTGACACAAAAGGATAGACCAAGCCTTAGGGGCTCATTAAAGATGGCCTTGCCAACATGAAAGAACAGAGGCAACTTATTTCAACAAAAGGGACCAATGACAGAAATGGATAAGTGATGATGGGATGACCATCATAAGTAGATGCAATTATAGAGTAGATATGATGAGATGAGACAGACCTTTTGGATAGGGGATGTTGATTGTGTGAAGCTCGGGAATGGGATAGTTATCCAAATTATCAAAAGATGATTTGGGAGGATGACATTATGGATAGATGAGTAATGAAGAGAGACAAGAGACTAGCAACATGTGTGAAAGAGGGGATGATAGTGTGATAGATGGCATTGGATTGCATGGGGATAGCCTATAGCTAGATACCAATGACAAGGGATTATGAGATGGAATGAGGATAGAGATAAAGGGATGGATAGATAAATTTGGGGAGAATGAAAAATGCTAGGATGGATGGAGGGAGAGACAAAGAGGTTCGGAATGATAAGATGAATGGATGGGAAGATAAGGATGAGGAGATCAAAAGGATTTTTTGGATGGATGGATGGGAAGATAAGGATTTGGGAGATGGAAGGGATTTTTTGGATCGATGAACAATGTCTCCAAGGACTATGTCACAAAGAAAAAATATTCCCCACTCTAGCTATGTCGTGTGTGATGAGGAAAGAGGGATGATAGATAGGAGAAGGACTAGATAATGAAAGGAGATGGATTATAGGATGATGGATGGATAAGGGAGATGGATGATAGCAAGATGGGTGGAAAAGAAATATGATATTATGTGGATGGAGATAATGTATTCCAAGAGGTATCCAAAGCTTGTATGTGTACATATATACATTTTCCCCTATATTTATCAAGATCACAAGGAAGATGGATGGATGATAAATGGGATGTGATAGGTAGGATAGGTACATAGGTAGTATGGAATAGATGGAGGAAGGGGATGCATAACATGAGGTTTCCCCCAAGTGTGAAAGAAAAGGGATGAGGGATCTACACATGATGCCTATTGTAACACACTAACACTTTAATGAAGTAAAAATTCCTAATTTTTCACCTTGCAAGTAAATAAACTACATAACAAGCCATTGCAATAAAAAAAATTATTTATTTATTGAGAATATACAGTAAAAGATGCATAACATAATACAATAAGGATTTTATTTCACTACAATAATTTCATAGGTTACAATCTTACAAGAATGCATACATTTACATGCATAGCTCAATGAGCTTTGGAAAAAATGGTTGTAAGATGGTCTAGGATCCTCCCTTTCAAATCTTGGTTCTTTTGTCACCCAATGTGGATGAGAAGCATCACTCAAACTCCTTTCCACCAACCACAAACTCTTAATGTGGTCCCCAATACATCTATCATTCGATGGATGGCCCTTCCCTTTGACGAAGAGATTAGTAGTAACCGAATAACAAAAAAAACTGAGCATAGTGTTGTCCTACATAAGTAGAACTTGTAATCCCACAATTTGGAATTAGCATGTAATACTAGATCATGGTGAACCGATAGTGGAGCCAGAGGTAGTCACACTACTTTAGCCAAAGTTTTCTCATTCAGTACTTTGAATGAAGCCCCTATCACATACACTACTCAAGGCTGATTTGACTTAAGGCCATCTTAAACAATGCATAGGCATCTCCTTCAATGGATAATCTATCACCCTAGAGATAACCTATCACCATTTTACATACTTGGAATAAACCTACTTAACAAGTAAGTACACAAGCTCCCTCCCAAATTGGATAAACAATCATAGGAGTAAACACAAGCTATTCTAGTTAAATCAATAACTTAGCTAAGAGTAACACATATGCCACTCATGTTCAATCATATCTAGTATATACTACCTATGATAAGAATTAATCTCATATTATGGAGTGCATACGAGCACATCATAAAAATAGTATAACAACTTCTATTTCCTTTTCAAAGCTATTCTAGATTCCCTAAATGCTAGTTCTCATGAAAGACAATTCAAACATTCATAGAGAATAATCTTTCATAAATAAAAAAATAAAAGAAAATATCCTATGCATGTTATTGCTTATGCAATCAATTGACAACAATGCAGCTTCTCCAAATAGCAACTAGACTAATTATAGCTTCTTAAGAGACATCACAATAACCTTATAATACTCAAGTTGATGGAATACTTCTCTCAAACAACAACTCTCTCTCTCAATATAATAGAATATTCTCTCACACACACAAAAATAAACTGATAAAATGCAGAGTAAAAAATTGCAGCAATATGCGTCCTGAACAAGTGATCAAGCACCACTATTTATACACCTATTTGGTAACTACTCAACCTATAGTTTAGGCATGAGTTGTGATAGCAACAAGCGTGCATAGAAACACATAAATCATAGCAAAAAGGTGGTGAATAAGTAAGCTCATACTCAACAAAAACATCTATAGATTGACCTTGCTTGATCGATAGCAAATAGAGACTTATTCAAATCTACGCATAAATGATTTGAATTATCTCCTATGATGGACATCTATAGGTATAAGGAATCAAAGGTGGCACCAAATCCTTCACACTATTCTCAAAGTTGGTGTGGTTTCCATTCAATTAGAAATAGTCAATAACAAATTTGTGACACCATGCTTTCATCGACTTAGTCTAGGTGTGAGTCAATTTTGATATTTATTCACTTTGACAAAGTTGTTGACCAATAACTCATGGCTTAGCAGATGTTGGTTCAAGCTCAAAGACATGGAACTTTAAGTTTTACCAATTCAAAGATAATATTACCATAGGTGTTGACTAAGTCTACACCATGCATCAACATAATGTAGCAGTTATAATGTAATATATGTGTTCCATAAAGTGTGGCAGCAAGAGTAAAACTTGGCTTCTCAAAACACATTCATAAGCAACTTATAATAGGCCTCTATCATGGTAAATGATAGTCAATTACCAAGAAATGGTTAATATATTAAATATATATTAATATATATACCATACTACATATACACACACACATATATATATATATATATATATATATATATATATATATATATATATATATATATATATATATATATATATATATATATATATATATATATATATATATATATATATACTAATATATATGTGTATATGTATATTCATATATATATGGGTGGCGAGTGAAAGCACTCTGAGGTGCAATCAGATCCTATGACTAAAGAAGTATCCACAAATAGGGAATCTTGCGGCTTGGGCAATCAGCTGGAGTGCGACAAGAAGTCTCACCGGGGTTGTGTCTCCATTGACCTATCTTCCACAAAAATGGATGTTAAGATGTTGGGAGTGTTTCTATGGAAAATTGGATGTGTTAGCTGATTAAATCAATAAACATCAAAAATCCAAAGAGTAATGAAGCACAAAGGAAATAAACATGAAAATAAAAGGAACAATGTTACCAGAAATCTTCATCTTCCATGACTGACCTCCATTACACCTTCTAGTTTGCAGTAAATAGAGATGCCCTCATATTTGTGTATGAGCAACTATGACAAGGGACAAGACTAAAGCAAGTTTCAAAGGATTTAATTAAAATTGACCTCACAAATCGACTGAAAATGACAAGTGCATGAGATAAAATAATAGGCTCAGATGATAAAATGGGCATGAGGTTTTTAAATAAGAACAAAATTGACATTTTATAGAAAATGCAATTTTGAATGTGTGGCCAAGATGAAGAGATGAAAAATACCCTAGAATCAATGGTCAAGATTCTATGGTGCTGCAACATGGACTAGGGTCAGGTCATAATTAGGGAAAATTAGAAATGAGCGGACAAGATCAATTTTAGAAAAGTCGCATCGACGGTGGAGAATAAAAGAGATAGTTAATTACAAGAAATAAAGATATTCAAAAAATCAAGAAGATAAAGACTGCCTTGATTTGAACTGACGATCGTTTTTGGAAAAATCAAGAATTAAATAGAAATTATTTGATTTTTGGAAGAATATTATCCTTTTGAATTTAATTAATTCAAAATGATAATTTTGTGTGACAAGTAAATAATCTTTTTCAGATTATTTACTAAAAAGAGTGAGAGTTAACAATATGGAATCATTTTAAATATTTTCATTTATTTAAAATGAGAGAAAAGTGAAATTAGCAATTAAATAATTAAAGATAATTATTTAATTTAGAAGATAAGACTGAATAATTAAATAAATTAATAAATTTATTTAATTATGACAATTAGTGACATATTAAATAAATAAATGAAATTCATTTATTTAATAATCAAGAAGAATAAAAGATATGAATTAATTAAATAATTATGAATTATTTAATTAATAGTTGAATTTGGACTATAGACGAAATATGATAAGACATAAAAATATGGTTTGTAAGTCTAGGCCATTTTTATGTGTCTACAGGGAGAATTGGCAATCATTTGTAGAATTGTTGGCCCTAGATCCAAGAGGGCTGAGATTCATTGTTGGTTGGTGGAAAATTGGCCAAAGATGGAGAGAGTAAAATTTCTTCCTAAGAGCTTTTTCATTTCCATTTTCAAATCAATGGAAGAGAAGAATGAGGTACTTAGTGGGGGTTTATGGAGATTTTAGGAAATCCCAATCTACATTCAAGAGTGGGTTCTAAACTTCAATCCAGTGGAAATGCTTCCATATGATAAGTCGCTTTGGGTTGAAGATTATATAGAAAATATTGGTTGAAGTCTTGGCACGTTGGTTGGAGTTGATGAGGAGATAATTGAAAGTGACTCCTTTTTATTTTTTCACCTACAAATTGTGATTGTGCATGAGATCCCAAAAGAAATAATGTTGTGTCTCAATGGCATCAGCAAGTGCCTATCGAAATCGAAGAAGAAAAATTCTTCTGCCTGAGATGTGGGAGCAGAAAACATGCCAAGGCCAAATGTGGCAAAAATTCAAGAACCAAGAAGATTTGGAGGCCCAAAGCTGAGTAGAAAATTGAGAGGAAGGATGGTGAATAGAACCCAGAGATGATGGATGGGGCGCCCTCGCCTGTGAACAATAAATTAAATGCGTTATCTAGAGCCCTAGTTGTCATTGAATCATCTAGCCAACAAAGCTTGAATGATTCTATGATCGATGGTTTCTCATCTTTATTAGAGAATAAAATAGTTTTGAATACAAATTTGTGCCCTTTAGACCCGGGTGACTGATTAGCTTCGTTCGTTCCTAGAATGCCTTCATTCTTTGAAGGTCATGCAAATCTTGAATTAGAAGAGGAGGATTTAGAAGCTGATGAATTGGATATTATTGAGCCTTGAGGCATTTTCCAAATAGCAGCAAAGTGATCTTCTAAAACTAAGCTAAACAGGGCCAAAAAATCAAGGAAACAGAAATGGGAGGAAGCCACAAAGGAACTGGACCTAACAAGAGTCAAAATTTTCTTTGAAACCAAGGGAGCTAAGGCCTCCCTTGGGAAGCCATGAAGCTCATAACATGGAATTTCAAGGGCCTAATGGCCCCTAACAAGAGATGCTTAATTAAGTGTCACTTACACAAATTGACAGTAGACATTGTGATTCTTCAAGAAATGAAAATTAGCGATAAGGAGGTATTAAAATTTTTGAGTTACTGCAAGAAATGGGTTGGTTTCTTCCTTAGCGCATTTGGGTCTTCAGGTGGTTTGGGCTTCCTGTGGTTGGTTGGATTGATTGATATTCAACTAGTCTCTTCTCATTACCATTGGGCACATTTCTTAGTAAGACAGTGGTAATCAAATTTGATTTTTCCTCTCTTCAATGTTTACAGTCCTATTAGCACTATAGATAAGGCATTAGTCTGGAAACAAATAAAGGACCAAATTCAAGGCTCAAGAAATAATATGTTGATTTGAGGTGGCGATTTCAATGCAATCATGGATTTGAAGGAGAAAAGTTGTGGTCTCTCAAAAGAAAATAAAGCAATGATCAATTTTAGGGATTTTGTCACTTCAATTGACACATTTGATTGCCAACCTAAGAACAGAAATTTCACTTGGACTAATCATAGGAAAGGTTTTACGAATATCGTTGAACATCTTGATAGATTTTTGGTTGTCAGTGGTTGGATGGAGGAAAAATACAAGTTTATTTCGAACATCCTCCATATCTCCACTTCTAATCACTTCTCAGTCGAGTTGGTGATAAGAACTTAGCGAGATGCTGACACAGAGTTATTTAAAATTTGATTCAATGTGGTGGCATGACCTTGATTTGATTGGAAATATGGAAAAATGGAGGGAGAGCGACCATATCTGAGGCACAGTCAACTTTCAGTTTATTCAAAAACTGGGTCTAGTGAAGAATAAAGTTAAGAAATGGAATAAATAATCTTTTAAGAACATATTCATGGAAAAAATTGAAGTTGAAAGTGAGTTGGAGGTGAGTGAAAGTGCTCTGAGGAGCAGGTAGATCCTGCAACTAAAGAAGAATCCACAAATAGGGCATCTTGTGGCTTGGGAAATCAGGTGGAGTGCGACTGGAAAGCTCACCAAGGTTGTGTCTCCATTGACCTATCTTTGGAAGCGAAATGGATGTTAAGATGTTAGGGGAATTGGAAATCATTTGCATAATTGTTGTCCCTAGATCTAGGAGGGCTGAGATTTATTAATGGTTGGTAGTAAATTTTCCAAAGATGGAGATTGTAAAATTTCTACCTAAGAGCTTTTTCATTTCCATTTTTAGATCAGTAGAAGAGAAGAATGAGGTACTTAGTGGGGGTTTATGGAGATTTTGGGAAAGCCTAATCTACATTCAAGAGTGGGTTCCGAACTTTGATATGATGGAAATGCTTCCATATGATAAGTCCCTCTAGGTTTGGCTATACAATCTCTTGCTAGAATACTGGGTTGAAGCCTTGGCATACTGGTTGGAGTTGATGAAAAGATAATTGAAAGCACCTCCTTTTTATTTTTGTGCCTATAGATTTTGGTTGTGTGTGAGATCCTGAAAGAAATAATTTTGTGTTTCGACGGTCGTCATCGGCTAGTGCATGTAAAAATCAAAGAAGAAAAAATATTTTCCTGAGATGCGGGAATAGCAAACACGTAGAGGCCAAATGTGGAAAAAATCCAAGAACCAAGAAGATTTGGAGGCCCAAAGCTAAGCAGAAAATCCAAAGGAAGGATGGTAAACGGAACCAGAGATGATGGATGGGGTGCCCTCGCTTGTGAATAATAAATTAAATGCACTATCTAGAGCCCTAGTTGTCATTGAATCATCTAGCCAACAAAGGTTGAATGATTCTTTTATCGATGGTTTCCCAGCTTTATTACAAAACTAAACAATGTCGAATACGGATCTATGCCCTTCGGACCCAAGTGACTTGATCAGCTTCGTTTCTATGATTCCTTCATTCTTCGAAGGTGATGCAAATCTTGAATCAGAAGAGGAGGATTTAGAAGCTGACGAATTGGATATTATTGACCCTTGAGGCATTTTCCAAACAGCAGTAAAATGCTTGTCTAAACTATGATAGTCAAAAACCATTGATCAAAATATATGTTAATATATATTTATATATACCCTTCGCCATCAAGCAAGTATACATTCGATATATATAAATAAGTATAAGCAAGATAATATTCACATAATAAACATAATATATCGATTCTCTATATATATAAGTATATTCCTCTATGTACACTATATGTATGTATACCTATATCAATACATTTGTCTAGGCATGTCCATTCACCAATGTACATGTGTATCGAGACATATATACATATGGATATGTGTATATACTATACATATATATATGCTCACATTTTATTCACATATAGTTATACACAATTATCATTGTATTGATAAACGTTTATGTGTGGTACATCTATACATGTCGTTAGATCCTATTGACATATATGTGCATATATATACACATACTCCACGTATGTTCTTCTTATCAATATAATCATAATAGTACAAGAAAGAACTCTAAAGTTCAAATAGATAAACATCACCCAATAATGCATTTCAGTAATAATCAATAATTTTACTTATGGAAACACATCAACTAAGGATGAATTACCCTCTTCCCATAAATTGACTCAACTCAATTATTCTACTATGGTGTGTGTATATTCTTAGATAGTTTTGTTACTGATTACCCAACCAATATCTTCTCTTGAGTGATACTTCCCCTCCACCTAGAGGAATTGAACAATATACCTACAACCACTAACACGTGTAAAATAGTCAATTGTTCATAACATATGTAGTATATGTAAAACATCTCCAAAATTAGAATATCAATTCAATAACCATCCATTCACATATATGCAATAATTTTCCATGAGATAACATCAAGTGAGATAACATTCACATATAATGCATTGATAAAAAAGTACTAGCACAAGTTATTCATCTCCAAAATTCACATTACATTCATATTTACCCTGCATAGTAATAGTAAATAGTAATTACATAATTTGGGTGTAACATACTCCCCCCTTGTGAATCATCGTCCTTGATGATTTTATGTAGCAACATAAAACACAAACAACAAACAACATATTATTTCAAGCATTCCCAAAAGCATCAAGAATATGAGGAAACTTTTGCTAAATCTCAGCAAATTCCTCCCAAGTAGTTGAGTCTTTTGAATAATGGTCCCATTGGACTTTGCATTGCAAGACTTCTCTACTATGTAAGTGAAATTTATGTGTTCTTATCATCTTGATGGGCTCAAGAGTTACTACCCCAGGGTCCTGTACCAGTAAATTAATCCAATCAATCACATGATCATCACCTAGTATATACATTTTAAGGTAGGGTACATGGAAGACATTATGCATTCTAGTAAGAGTTGGTGGCAATGTGATTCGATAAGATATTGGATTCACTTCCTCTAGAATCTCAAAAGGTTCAGCATAACGCAGGGCTAACTTAGAAGACTTTCCAAATTTAATGGAGCTCTTGTGAGGCTTCACTCTCAACAACACCTTGTCACCTATGGAAAAATTACAGGGTATTATTTTGGCATCAGCATAGCTTTTATGTCGATTGTTAGCTTCAACCAACCTTTGCTTAACAATCTTAATTTTCTCATCCTTTTCATCCAACATCTTTGTCCCAAGACTCACTATATCCTCAAGTCTATCCCAACTTATAGGATTTTGACACTTTCAACCATACAATGCTCTAAAAGGATCCATCTTTATCACAGAATGATAAGAATTGTTATAGGAAAATTCCACTAAGGGCGAGTAATATTTTGACTTTTACTATTGATCCATGCAATACATTCTCATTAGGTCTTCCAATACTTGATTCACCCTTTTAGTTTTCCCATCCATTTCTAGATGATATGTTGAGCTAATATTCAACTAAGTTCCCAATGTAGAAAATAAAGTTTTCCAAAACCTAGAAGTGACTCGTGCATCCCTATTTGAGATAATCTTCTTAGGAATCCCATGCAATCTAAACACTTCTTTAAAAAAATTCCTTGCTATGATAGGTGCTCCATCAATTAGATTCTTAGGTATAACATGTGCTACTTTGGTAAGCTTATCTACAACCACAAGAATGGCATTGTGCTTATTTCTTCACATAGGAAATCCTTGCACAAAGTCCACACTTATGACTTGCCACTTCCTCTCTGGTATATCATCTAGGTATAACAAGCCTGGAAGATGATGATGCTCTACTTTCACCCTTTGACACTCAAGGTACCTACCCACAAATCTAGCAGCATCTCCTTTCATCCCTTTCCAGAAGTATAATGTATTTACATCTTCCATCATTTTCGTCACTCTAGGATGTCTAGAGTATAGTGCTTCATGTACTTCCTTCCATAGCATATTTCTTAACTCATCTATGTCAGGTATGTAAATCCTACCCTTATATCTAAGTAATCCATTAGGTTCAAAATACAAACCTTCATACTTAGAATCTTGTGGACTGTGTGGAAATAGAAAAAGTAACCCTTCTACTTTTTCTTGTTTTTTCCCTCCTTGTGCTTAATTGGCTTGATTTTTCCTTGATTTAATGTTGCAATGTGACCCACACATTCACATTAAGTCTTGAATATTTATGAATCATTAAGACTTTATGATATCTTGTATAGGTTTTGTGAAGTGTTGTAACACATTTTCACACTTTTCTAGACTCTTCTTATTATAATTCACCTACATACCCTCTTTTTATCACTTACCAAGTCTTATTTCAAAGTTTTGTAAAGTCTTGTAACAAAATTTCACACTTTTCTAGACTTTTCATCAATAAATACACCTTTCTTATGCTTTATTTGGCCCCTTTATGCACTTACAAGCCTTAATTAAGTGTATTTTTTAATATAAACCCAAAAAATATCATTTAAGACAACTTAATTCTCAACACCCATTCACATTCCTTGAGTGGGACCCATTTTCCATTAGGGATGAATGAATCCCTCTTAGCACAAAAATCAAAGTAAATTCAAACTACTAGTGGGTTTTTATTTCTTAAGACCTAAGGTCAGCCTATGATGTATTTTTGGGAAATTAGGGCATAATTGTGTATAAATATATTAATTTCTATTCATTTTAACCCCCATTCCCCATTCACCCATCTATTCAAGTATTCATTCATGCATCATAGCATTCAAGCATTCAAGCATTCCTCATCATTCAATCAAGCATTCAAGCATCTTGGAGCGGCATATCTTTAGACTTCAACATCAAGGGTTTGGTGAGTTTATGGCATTGCATGTTATTTTTTCATCATTCTCTCTTTATTTCATTTCATTATCAAGGTTTTAATTACCAAACTAAGGTTTGACCAAGGCAAACCCCTATAATCTAACCCTTAACACTTTTACCCTCTTTGCATGTGTGTTTTGTAGGTCTTATATGCAGATTTTTCAAAGAGATAGGTCTTAAAAGTTTCATCAAATTATCAAAGATCATTCAAAGTCAACATAACCCTATTTGAAGCTTGGAGAACACTTTCCTCTCAGATTTTCCATATTCGGATTTGGCAACCTATCAGGCAGAAAACTACAGATCAGGACCCATAGAGTTGACCCTTGACTTTTTAGAAATCTACAGGTGGAATAATTCACCATATATGGTGAATGAGTCCCACTGCCAAGATGGAAAAACTATTTTCTGAAGTTTTTTGTTCCCGGCATCCCAAAACCTATTCCAGCAATTTTCACCAAAAAAATGACTAATTCACCATCTATGGTGAATGAGTCCCAGTGGGATTCAACACTGATCTCTATAGAATTCCAAAACCTCTCCACATCATCTTTTATCCTCAAAGTGCACCTCATTCAATTTCATTAAATTTTGTTATTGTTTGTTCATGTTTTTAGTTCTTTTTTCATATCATTGTGTGTTTTCAAACACTTTGCATTTCTTAGTTTTGCATACAAAATCAATTTATTTTAGAAGTTCTTTGCATTTAGATCATCTCATCTAGGCATATTTCATCCATATTGCATTAATCTTGTGTGAACATAGCATTTTTTACCCTATTCCTTTCCTTTTAGGTGAAAGATCCTAGAAGTGAAAGAGAACCTTAGGGTACCAAAACCTATGTTTACAGATTCCTAGCGGGTGCTTGCTTAACTTGCAAGGAATAATCACCTCTTTGCATTTCTGAAACACTTTTCGTTTAAATTCAATTTAAATCATCACTATTGAAGCAATATGATGTCTTTGAATCAAAGCACCGACAACCCAATTTTATTTCCCTTTTATGTAACTGATATTGAAGTCATTATCAACTATCAACTCTAACCATCTTCTTTGTCTAGCATTCAGATTAGGTTGAGTGAAAAGGTACTTTAACCCATTATGATCAATTTTTGTCTCAAAGTTTTTCCTAACAAGTAATGCCTCCACATTTGCATTGTGTGAACCACAACTACTAACTCCAAATCATGTGGTGCATAGTTCATCTTATAAGGTTTCAGCTTCCTAGATTCATAAGCAATTACTTTCCCATTTTTCATTAACACACCTCCTAACCCTTCTCCACATGCATCTGTAATAACTATAAAGTTACCCTCAAGATCTGGTACTTTTAAGATTGGTGTGATGGTTAACTTCTCTTTGAGTAGGTCAAAAGCTTCTTGACAATTTTTAGTCCACTCAAATTTCTTTCCCTTTTTTTCCAAAGAAGTAATTGGAAAGGTGATCTTAGAGAAGTTTGCAACAAACTTCCTATAATACCCTACTAGACCCATGAAACTTCTTACCTCTGACACATTCTTAGGTATAGGCCACTCAAGTACTACCTTAATCTTGGTTGGATCTACAAAAATTCCATCTACAGAGATCACATGACCCAGATAATGTACCCTTGGAAATAATGTACACTTAGAGAGTTTACCATACAACTTATGTTCTCTTAAACATTGTAGGACCATTTCTAAATGCTTTCAATGTTCCTCCTCATTTCTAGAATAAATCAAGATATCATCTAGAAAAACTAATACAAATTTTTCTAACCAATCCCTAAATAAACTATTCATTAGGTTTGTAAATGTTGTAGGTGCATTTATTAAACCAAACTTGGGTAAAATGGTGAACTCATAGTGTCCATATCTAGTTTTGAATGCAGTTTTAAAGATGTCCTCATCCTTAATCCTTAATTGGTGATATCCAAATCTCAAATCTATTTTAGAGAATATGACAACTCCCCTCATTTGATTGAAAAGATCATCTATGTGTGGCAAAGCATACTTTTTCTTAACCGTATATTTGTTAATCATACGATAGTCGATGCACAAATGCAAAGTACCATCCTTCTTTTCAACAAAGATGATTGGAACTCCCCAAGGTGAAACACTTGGTCTTATCAACCCTTTAGACAACAATTCATCCAATTTTGCCTTAAGTTCCATAATTTCAGTGGTTTTCATCCTATAGGGTACCTTGGAAATAGGTTCTGACCCTAGAACTATATCTACAGAGAATTCAAATATTATTTTTGGAGGCAACCCTGGTAACTCATCTGGAAATACATCCAAAAAAATTCTTCATATCCGACTTCCCAGTTTCATCTATTCCACCATCTTCTAACTCTTGTTCCTAGAACTCCAAATCGTCAATATCCTTTTCAAGTTCTTCTATCTTTATGGAAAATATTTTACACCCTTTCTTCTTAGCTCTTAATAGTTGCATTGTCATGATTTGTTGAATCCTGACCTCTCTAGGAATCCCTTGAAATTTTACCTAATTTCCAAAATCATCTAGGAATTCTATAGGTTTAGCATGGTAATCTACCTTAGCCCTATGTCTCCACAACCAATTCATACCTAGGATAATGTCATATGATCCTAGAGGTGTGACATGTAGGTTTACTTCCATAGAAAAATTGGGTAGTTCTATCCTAGCCTCAAATAGACATTGATCCACCTTTGCTCTTGTTTGGTTTGCATACTCTACATCCCAAGAAATTGTCATGTATCCAACCTTCATGTATCCAGTCTTCCTAGATAATTGCTTAGCTACTCTAGGTGAAATGAAATTCTCAGTTGTACCAATATCAATAAGAATAAAAATAGATAAGCCAAACAAAATACCTTATGTTTCAACTAGAGTTACTTGGTACTCTGCCCGTTAATCATCCACAACAACATGTATCTTTTATTGAAACATCACTTGTTGGGTGGGTAATGGATTACCATATGGTCATGATCCAAAAAATTTATTGGGACACTTGTTGGCATAGTGGTCCCCTCTACATATAAAACATCCCATAGCCGGTCCTCTTTTTCCTACGGTTTCTCCAATCTTGACAACATTTTCATTAGCCTTGTTGGTATTACCCATGCTAGAATCATTCCTTTTATGCTCTCTTCTATAATCCTTTCCATCATTGTAAAACCTTTTTCCCTCTTTCCTTGGAACATTTTGCACAGATTCCACCTTCTTTGGAACTATCTTGTTAGGAACCTCCACATCCTTCTTTTATTCTCTTCTTTCTTGACAAGTGGAGTTATCCTTAAGCTTTTACTCCTATTTAATTGCTTTCTCATATACAAGATCCATTATTGTTGGACCATTCATATCCACTTCTCCTCTAATCTGACTGTTAAGTCCCATTATAAAATTTTTGATGTGGAAGTGCTCATCCTTGTGATATATGGTAACATAGCATAAAAGTTAGGTAAACTTTTCCCAATACTCGTTGACCGTCATATTATCTTGTCTCAAAACCTAGAAATCTAAGAGTTTTCTATCATAGTAGAGTTGTGGCAACCATCTCTTATGAAAAATATCCACGAATTCTCCCCATGTCAGCTTCCATGAGTTAATATTAAGTTCCAACTTTTTGTTCATCCACCTGTTAGAGGCTTCTTTTCCTAACTAATATGCACCCCAAGCAGCTTTAGTAACCTCATCATAGTTTTGTATTTCAAAATACTTTTCCATTTGAACAAGCCACACCTCAACCTCATCACCATTGGTGCTTCCCTCAAACTTGGGTAGGAAAATATTCTTCATATGCTTAGAAATTTTGGAAGCCCTATGCTTCTTATTTATTTCTTCAAATTGCGTAGGTGATTTTCCCCTCTCATGATCATAGGTTTCATCATGCCCATGAGAAGAGTTTTCTCCCTCATGTTCATTAATGGAAACTTCATTCTATACCCTATCCTTAACTCTCTCCTACTCAAGGTTAGCCAACCTTGCCAAGATTTGGTCAATTCTAGCCTCAATTCTAACGGTTCCTTTCCCAACCTCTTGGCTTTCACCAGGATTAGTTTGTGTCCTCACCATCTTTACAAGATCAATTTTTACCTGAATGTTTATCCATGTTAGATTAAATTATTTTATCAACTATCTTATCGAAAACATTAAAAAAATGTCATTACTACACACATAAAGAATTCCACATAATATTAAGCACATGCTTTTTGATAAACATATAATTTTATTCATTTCATGAGGATTTCAATATCCCTTTGATTACATGGAGTGACTGTTCAGATAGTTGAGTGGAGAGTATCCCTCGGATTCACTCTCTGACACATAACTTGATGGAGTATAACCTATAGAATGAGACTGTTGTTGATCCCTATCTTTTTTTTCATCCCTCACTTGTTCATACCTACCCCGAAAAGGATAATAGCCTTCAGATTTTTATCTGATACATAGTTATGAGGTGCAATGGCAATATGGTTTTCATCAACAATATAGTCTATCCTTTTCGTAGACATTTGTTCATGAGACCATATCTCATCTGGCGACATCCATGGTACATAACCCTCAGACTCATTACTCGAAGAAATTATAATTACTTATTCCAATAGAAGTACTCTAAGGTCCCTAAAGGTGAATATCAGACTAACACTTCCTTTTGAGGGCATCCCTAGAAAGCGGTAATGACTTAGACTTCTCTAGTGAGATGGTCAGTAGGTAGTTATACATAGTCTCCATCTTCATCTTTCTTTTCACATCACTAATCCAAGAGAGTATATGACTAAAGGTTTTGATGTCACTCAACTAGATAGAATTGTCAAAGTTGGTACCCTCAATTGTTCTAATGTTGGCTTCTCTTTCCTTCTTGGCCTTGAGGTAGTGCTTGTTTCTGATTACTGAATTTTGAGTCGTTAATCTAAGATGCACCATCCTAGCACAAGAATTCACAACATTAGATAACATTGGATAGAAAAAATGATGATCTCATAGGTTCCAGAGCTAAACTTGATAGATTTGGTACCACATGTAACACACTAACCCTTTAATGAAGTAAAAATTCCTAATTTTTCACCCTCATAAATAAACTACGTAACAAGCCATTACAATAAAAAAAAAATTCTTTATTAACACTAACTCATTTGACTACAAAATTTGACAAAAATGTCTGACGAAATATGTATAATTGATGTATCATCGGGTGCTTGTAAAATTTGATGTGTAATTTTCAATTTTTAAAATTTATCCCGACGTTCATCAAAATTTCGATGAACTGGGTTTCATTGAAATGTTGACTATCAGTTTCGTCAAAATTTTGACAAACATGAAAAATAAGAAAAAAATCAAATTGTGGCCAACATAAAGAAAAGTGAGTTCACTGATTTATTGCGACGGTGTTTTGCTCTACTTGAGACAGTTTGTGGAGAACTAAGGATGATTTTCTTGGGAAAAATTAGAAAAAATTCAAGAAGATATTGCCAAGTTGAGGGTAGTCATTGTCTTTTTGTAGAATTCAGTTGTGAAGTCAGATTTGTAGTTCCAGGTTTGAAAATCATATTTTAAAGCAACATCTCATCAGATTTCATTTTTAGAGGTTTAGGGTTTTGAGAATTTCATGTCCAAATTTTGTTGTGTGGAATCACCATAAGATCACAACCAAGGAACATATTCTTGTGGCTATAATTATGTGATCCATAACTCTATTGGTCATGTTGCACAGTTGTGCTATAACAAATACAGGATGCATTCATGTGTGACCCAAGTTTGATGTGGCTATGTTGTGATAGAAATGGAGGCACTCATATAATGTAGTTAATTCAAGGTTGTATAATGTAGGTGTCAATCATCATTAGGTGCATTCAAGTTGTCTCAAGTTTAACAGGTTAGGATGTAATTATAGCATGATCGAAGAGTGATTACCTCTTGCTGCAATAAAGATCCTATAACTTTGGTTGATATGCAGAGTGGTTGTGTTATATCAATTATATAGTGCATTCAAGCACAACCCATCTTTAATGGGCTATTCTAGAGAGTGATCAAGATTTTCTAAACCTTATGAATGTTACTTAAAATTTTATAGCTTAAACTACAAACCAAGTTTGATACATACTTGAATGCAATCTTGGGTTACCGCAAACTATAATAATGTGATTTGTTAATAACCATTATGGAAAGTATTAAAGCAAGACCCATGCTATATAGGATACATTTCCCTGATCAGTTTTACATACCTTAATGATCAAACACAAGCTTCCCACACACTCTAGGATACAATACAAGATCATACCACAAATTTGTCAAGAAAACTAATTTTCTGACCCAAGATTTAAGGTTTTTTTTTAATACCAACATAAGCATTAGTAAGAGCATGATTAGGGTACAAGCCCTAAGCCTCTATAGAAACATAAACAATAACTCTAGCGGATTAGTGAGGTTGTAATCCCAGAAAGATTGAGACATTGTAGCTAATAACAAAATATTGCAATCTAAAGATTGTAACCAATAACAAGCACACTATGTAGCTTAGTGACATTTTTAAATTCAATCTACAGTAAGAAGAATGACAGTCACTTGAGATGTGACAGTCAAAAAGAGGCTGAGCAGTGACAAGATAATAAAGTTCAAACCTTGCATAGTAAAGTAGAGATTTTAACAATGAGTTTCATTACCCCCTTGCTGGCCTTAAGGGTTTTTCAAATGCTTTTGGTAGTGTTAGACAAGGCAAATGCAATCAGGGAATGACTGTCCAAATGAAGTAACAGTGGTAATCATAGGTTCAATGTTTCTTCTTAGCCATTAATGTATAATGGAGGTAGTGGATTGCATGTTTGAGTAGTGTTTTGAGACTCATCAAAGATGAGAGAATAGTGAATAATACCTTGTGGACTGTGAAGTAGTAGTGTCAATAAGGTTGAAGGATCTTAAGATCTACAATACCATGAAACAATGAGTCCCCGTAGTAAGTAGGAAATCTATAGGGCATAGTTTGATTTAATAAAAGGATGCTCATGAAAGGAATCTTCAAGTGATAGTGAGTGAGTTGTTTGAGATTGCAGTTGAGGGTGCAATACCTAGTCTTAAAGGAAGTTAGTAAAGCAAGAATGTGCAAGAAAATCAAATCGTACACAACAAACAATTCACAATGTTATCTTGCATAATGCCTTGAGTTTGAAGACAAAAATCTCATTGTATCTTGATGAAAGTGGTGACCTTAATGGTCAATCACTGCAAACCATGATTTTAAAACATGCTATTGTGCTTATGGAGGAACATTTTAAGCAAGGCAGTGAGTGGTGGTTTGGAACAATGGCAGGTATGAAGGACTTACTTTATATGCATACTATGCAGTCTAGCTTAAGACACTTCTTAGAAGAGATTGAAGGTGGATTATGGAACTCAAGGGTTACCATGAAAAGGATTAAAGCAAAGACTGAGATCTATTTAAAAGCCACGGTCATGAAGATATTAAAGATGTCACATGCAAAACCCTAGTAGCTGGAGTAATGAATACAGTGCCAAAGAGGATAGTGTGTTGGGGCATTTAGGAGATCTCCACATTATCTAATTACAGGAAACACATCATTTATTTATTTTTTAATTAAAAGAAATCATTCTAAACCCTATATAGGATACATTGATACTTCAAAAGCCTCTGAAGGAATTTTAGATTATGCAAATATATGTCAAGTAAATACCTAGATTACAAATAGTAGTAGGAACAATGTAAGATTTGTTGAGCAGAGCAAGAATGAGATAAGCAATAATGAATCCTATGCCTCCTTTCATGCACATCTCCTCACCGTTCTCTGTCATTCTTTATGGAAACACTTCTCTATTTTGGTGGTCTATGCTTGAAAATAATGTTTTGACGAAGGTTTTAGAGTATTTTTATTAAAATGAAAACTCCATTCTAGTGGGCTATGCCTAAAAATAAGATTTTTGAAAAAAAAATTAGGGTATGTTTATTAAAGTTTTAGAGTATTTTGGTGGGCTATATTCTTGATTCCTTGAATGATTTATTCAAATGGATTGTGACTAAATAAATGACTAACTATTTAGTCATTTTTATTTGTGTGACTAAATAATTTTTAATGAACGACCAAACTAGTAATTTATTTACTCATTTATAGCTAAGTTACAAAAAATGAGCAGAATTTAGTCATTTTTAGTTGTTGTGACTAAAAGTTTTAGTCACCTAGTTATTTATTTGCCAAATTCTACTAGTGTGTGCTTCCTTGTGTGATTAGGGCTCTCTTAATGTTGAGGGTCCTAGGGATAAGCTCATCATAAGAAGTGACACATCACATCTTTAACTAAAGGGATAAATCCATATTTACATTAGCAATAATGATTTTGACTTGTTGCTCCTTAGGAATAGGTCACTTGCTTTTACTAGCTCGCTACCTCCATTGTTGTATGAAGTTTGCGATCAAGTTCAATATTCTGATTTTAGGAGTCTAATGGTTGGAAATCGTAGTAAAATTAGAATTTAATAAGTTTTTGAATTAGCATTTTAAAGTGTTTTTTGGGGTCATTAACTTCAGACTATCTTCTCTTTTGTAGGGGTGGTTGCATGCCAAAATTTTTTGGTGTAAAATATTGGAATTATTAGATTTTGTTACCTGCCTATGAATAAAAATTATTAGAGTGTGAGTTTGATATTTTTTGAGGATCTAAATAGTCAAGCTTGGTAAAGAAAAATCATGTCAGATAATATTAGTCCAGAACAAAATAAAGAAACACTTGATAGATTGTGGGCTAGATTGAAAAGAAAGGGTGATGGGAAATGTTATTTTCCTTGCAATAAGTACAAGGGCTTAAAGATGAGATGACTTTTAATCACAACAGTTGAAAAACATTGTAGGCAACATGGTTACATTGAAGGGGGACATGATTATCATCCATTGGTAAGTTGTTCACTATATGTGTTTATATTGATTGAATTTGTAAATGTTTATATCGTTTTAACATTTTATATATATATATAATCACTTGATCATGATCATGGTTTATTTGTGTCTATCATTATTATAAAGGTGGGGCGCCCTAGGGCAGATGATATGGATTATCACAACCCAGAGAATGTGGTTTTGCAAGTGGACAAACATGGAGCTATGAATATTGAAGTTGAAGTTAATGATCCTATGGAAGAAGATGATCATGCGCTAGAAAACACAGTTAAAGATGATAGTACAAATACATTGATACATGACATATTTAGTGGCAAAGCTAATCATGATGATCGAGATGACTTTGATGATATTCATTATTTACTTGTAATTGAGAAGGCACATGAGCCCCTTTATGAAGGCTCCCAAACAACTCTTCTCTCTGTTGTATTGTTGTTGTTGAACTTGAAGGTTATGAATGGTTTATCAAACATAGCAATCTCACAGATGTTAAGGTATGTCATATATGTCATCTTTTTTCATCTATTTTAATTGTTGTTAGTTCATCACTAGTAAATAAAGGATGAAATATGTACCATTTATATTCTTTATATTAACAAATTATTTTTTGTTGTAGATTGATTGGTGAATTTTTGTTACCACCATCTAATATTTTACCTTGCTCATATCGAGATTTATCTGGCATTATGAAAGATATCGAATGGAGTATCAAGCAATAGATGCATGTCCCAATGATCATATTGTATATCATAAACAACAAGAATTTGCAAATATCGCCCGGAATGTCATATTAGTAGATATCAATAGGATCAACTAATGTAAAAGGTGCCTTGCAAGGTTCTTCGATATTCCCATTATTCCACATATGCAATGATTATTTAGGTGTGAAAGCTTAGCCAATTCTATGGATTACCATGCATGAAATAGAAGAGATGACATTCTTTGAATGCCTACAGATGGTTCTGCATTTAGGGACATGGAGGAAAAATGGCCACATTTAAAGAAGAACCTCGTAATCTCATGTTTTCATTAGGAAGCAGATGGTGTCAATCCATTTGGAGAGCTAAGATCTATTTACTCGGTGTGGCCTGTTTTTGTTATCAACAATAACATTCCTCCATGGATGCAATAAAGAGGGAGCACATAATGTTGTCAATGATTGTTCCAAGTATTTTTTTACATCAATTTTCTTTAACGTAGTAGCATCTCATTTGTCTTATTTGTTGCATAATGACTTATATTTTTTTCATTCAACAGTCATTAAATTAATTTATATATATTGCAGTAAAATGGTTATAATAATTATGTAATATTTATGTTCATTCAACTAGGTAAGTACCAAGTTAAAGATATGAATGTATATATCAAGCCTCTTATCGACGAGTTACTAAAGTTATGGAATGGCATCACTATGTATGATGTCTCTAACCAATAGGACAAAGACAATTTCAATTCTATGCAATGCTTGTATGGAAAATTCATGATGCCCTAGGGCTAACACATTTTTGTGGTATGTTATAACTTTTGACTATATTTTAATAATATTTAATTTGATGAAGTAGATATCATGTTTGTTTTTAAAATAGTCTATTCATTATATATAATTATAAAAATTGACATATTTAATTCAATTATATATGATCTTGCAGGTCTTCAAACAAAGAAAAAATTTGCATGTCCAATTTGTGGTCCAAAGATGAAATATCGTTGTTCAACAAGTTTAGGAAAGCAGGTGTTTGATGAGTATAGGCACTTCCTCCATAGAAATCATAAGTATTGAACTACTAAAAAACATTTTTTCAATGGGAAAGAGGAGATCATAAAACCATTATGAAGAATGACACCACCTATGGAAGTTGGAATATAATAGAATTAATCGTCAAGGTTATACATCGATCAAATTGTTTATCTATCATAAATGATATGTTTGGAATTTATATTTTTATATTGTGTTTTGTTTACTCATGTTGTAATTGACAATGATTTTCATTGTTAATTTGTTTAACGTATATGCTTCATGAAGATCATCAAGGCATTAATGGCTGACTTCCACAATGACTGAAAAGTTATCCTAGAAAATTTAGTAGGTTTCCTACCATGAGCAGTTACACCAGCATTTGTTTGATACAATGGCGCTATCGAAAAGAATATATATCAGAACATTTTATGGAAAATATTGATGGAAGGCATGACAAAGAAAAAATTGTCAAAATTTGTAGTGACATTCAGGAAGCCAATCATGCAATGAAAAATGTCATTCAATTAAATAGCTATGGAGACCAAATTAATATAAGTGCCCTTCCTTGGTTATTAACAGAGCAACAAAGCAATGCTATAAAAGAAGTCATACAAAAATTTGATTTCAGGATTTGTTAATAATAACATAAATAATATAATAACAAATAGCAGAATTTGGGTTAGGGATGAAAATGCATGATTGACATACCTTCATTAAGGTAATTATTCTCGTATATTATATACACTTGTATAATGCATGTATTTTTCAGTGTATTATGTTTACTACTTTTGGAAAAATAATGAAAAGATCATTTTACAATTGTTGCAGTACATTCTACCTCTATCTCTCCCAGACAACTTTGACAACAATGTCAAGCAAGTTATATATGATCCTGGAAAATACATGAGGTAAGTAGTGATATTTGTTCAATTCATTGTATACATCTTATAATTTCCATTTGTTTTATTTGTTATGTAATATAATATATTATTTTGTTAAATCTCATTAATATATTTGTGCCTTGAATCACTTATGTGATGGTTGTCATCTAAAAGAAATCAAGGAAGAAAAGAAAAAAAAATCTTTCTTCTAATGAAATCTTTTCAATTTCATTTTCAATGCACAAGAACACTACCTCATACACCAAGTTGAGGAGATTGAATTGTGTGGACCTGTACACACAAGGTCAATGTGGATGGTTGAGAGGCACTTGAAATTTTTGAAGGCTTTGGTTAGACAAAGAGAACATCCTGAGGGTTCTATGGTGGAGGGATATATGGTATACAATACCATGGTGTACATTAGTGAATATCTTCCTAAGTTTGCAGCAAAGATCCATGTAGATCGCATTTGGGATCCCAACTCCATTAACAAATTCAAAGAAGAGTACCTGATGGAGAAAGGTAGATTGAGGAAAATGAGAGGTAATTATAAGATGGTCATGGAGATTAATTGGAATACATTTTATATATGGTTTTTATATATATTGTACTTATTTAATTTTTAATCTTCAATATACATCAATTATAAATTAAGGTCGTATACTGTGGCATTTAACTAATTATACGTCATTTGTGAATTTCAATTTTTTTTATATAGTTGGTCGAGAGTGGGATGCACTACATTTGTACATCGCAAACAATCTTGATTGGATGACGGTATGGATTGAATGATGTCAACAATCTGGTCGCACATTAACATGGGAAGGTGTGGCTTCATTGTTTAAAGAAGCTCATCGTAATGGAGATTCCAATG
>VDFB02049217.1:16811787-16841799 GCA_007258455.2 Sequoia sempervirens | reverse complement strand
TGATGACATTATCGAAACTAATATCAATGATGATGATGATGATATGACCAATCTTTACAATGTTGAATCTGGATTGGATGATAGTGACAAAGAGTTGGATGAAGAAGAAGATCAATGACATTGAAATGTATGAGCTATGTGATTATATTATCTATTTGATATTAATTTCTTGATAGAATTATATTTAACTTATGTGGTTACATAATTAATTCATGATATTTTTAATTTTTATGCCATTACATAATTAATTTAATGATGTACTTTTTAATGTTTGAAAAGTCAAAAAATTAAAACATTTCAATAGTGATGTTAACAACCTTGAAATTAGTGTGTTTTATATTTCATGTGATCATAAAAGATTAAAAAGTTAGTTGTAGAGGTTTTTTTTTAGTGGTTGATGTATAAATCCCTTTAAAAGACATAAAGTGATCATTGTAATGGTTGTTGATGGTTGAGGATTTAAAATACAAGCTCTTGACATTCAAAAATTTGTGTTTTTCTTCAAAATTTCTGTATTTTTCCTGTTATGCAGCACTATACGGTCACAAGCAGCCATATTTTGATGTGAAATCAATTCCAGGTTGTGAAGATATGTGTTAGCTTTGATTTGAATATGCTTTGAGGGCTTAAGGCATTGATTTGAGTTAAAAAGATTCATTTATTTGCATACAACCCGGTTACCCTATTTTTGAGGGTTTTGTAGTCCAAACATGATATAAAGGGGCTCTTACACTATGTGATTACTGTAGCTTGTGTAAGAGGACCCATGCATACTGTTGTAAATGTGGGATGCATGAATAGGGCTTAGGATGATAAATAAAGAAGGTATAGTTGTTGTCCTCAAGAGTTTTGTGAATAAAAGTGTGTGAAATGAGAGGTACTTTCTGGCTCGATGATTGTTTGCTCCTTCATTTTCTATAAGAAGGATTTCAAGGCCAGAAGTATGGGTTAGGAAGTTAGATTTTTTTGGTCGAGTCTAGGTAGAGTTGCAAAGTAAATTGTAAATTTTGATGGTTTTAAGGAAAATGCAATTTAGGTTTTGAATTTATGGGGATTTGATGTTTTATGACAGTACTGGCATTTGAATTGAAATGATTAATTCAAACTCATGTCTCTCCATTGTACATGCATATCTAAATTTTGAATAAGATAATCAAGGGTTGTCTCGTTCATCTCACTCTTATGGTGTGTATGATTGTAGGTGGATATGTTTTGTATAAGGATTTGATAAGTAGTATTGGGTTAGAATACATGTTGATGAAATTGTAAAGCAATGTTCTCAAGGATCTTATATGTTATGTGTTAAATCTATCATAAACCCTTAGATGTTTATGAATTTGACTCCCTCAATGGATATATGGCACTAATGTAAGTTTTACTAATTTTTATGGTTCATTATTTTGTTTGTCTTTACCTAGCGCTTGCTACAAATTACAAATCAATGACTATTTTACACTGTGGAATGTATTGTAGTTATCTCATGCTCCAAATAGTTGATATTACTGATGAACAACCAATTCTATTCAATATTATTCTATTATGTTGAGCTATTAAATGAGATTATATGTTGTTAATGTTGTTTACGATAATGGTGCAGAGGTTGTAAACGCATTAAGGGATCACCCTCCCACGTCTTGTAGAGCCTAAAGTGTAGGAGGTCTTTAAAATCCTCATCAGTTGGTCCAAGTCATTTGAGTTGCCCTTGATTGGAATTGGAAATTCCATATAGGTAAATTAGAAGACCAACCTGGTTACAGTTGTGATATGGAAAATTTCAGTGCTAAAAAATGAGCAACAAACAAATGAAAGCAATTAACACTAAAAACACTCTACACCTCAAGTTTAGCCTAGGTGGATTCAATACAAAATAAAATGGAACTTTTTACATTGTCTTGAATCGATCCTTTGGTTGGTCCTTCGATATTTGGTGTTGTATGCTCCTTGGATGGAAAGAGATGCAAGCTATAAGATGGAATGATGATGGAAAATGAGTTAAAAGTGGATGCAAGCATGAAAAATGGCTAAGTATGGCTCAATAAAAAATTTGCAAGAGTTTGGCTACTATCAATGATCTCCAGTAAAATAAGAGAAAAGAGGGGGTATTTATAGAGATTTTGAAATTCTCTAAGAAAATGGATGGTCAAGATTGAGCCACCAAGATCAAGATGTAGGGCTATAGTGAGTTGAGAACTCACAAGCCCTCACATCTTGATATGTGGCAAATGAAGTGGCTTAAAAAAGGTGATGTGTGTATGAGGTGGAAGGATAGTACATGACATGGAGGTGGTCCATAGTACCTTGGGATTGGACAAGATCTCCTCATAAAGGAGGTACTTGTCCCCATGTGGGTGAGAGAACATGTGGGGAATTAAACATTCCTCAAATATTCTCATGGGGATGGGAGAAGGAATTTAAAATTTCTTTAAATGCATTGAGGGATTAAATGTGAATTAAAAATTCACATGGGGAATAGAGTGCCTTGTTCAAAAAGATAAAGTTTTTAATGAATTTGACTAAAGACACATTCCATAAATGATATGGGGATTAGAGATTACCTAATTAGGTGATTAAGGTTATGCAAGTACTTGATTAGACTAATTAATGACATGTTAGAGGCAAGTGGGAAATGATGGAGGATGTGACCCTAATGATGATTATGAGTGTACACATCTTAATCATAAATTAATTATGACTATGAAAGAGGGTTAGATTGCTAAGAGGGATTAGAGACCAACTTGAAAAAGTTGGAGGATGTGACAATGAAAGAAAAAATAAGGAATTTAAAAATAAATTTAAAATTCCAAAAGATAATATGACTAAATTAAATAAAGTGATGCATTTATTTAATTTAGGGAGGAAAGAGGGGAAAAGTATTTATTAATTAAATACTTTGGGAAACCTTATGGAAGACATGAAATACTAATTAAATGAGTGATTTAATTAATACCGACAAAGAGGATGAATTAAATGAGCAAATAGATGATTGAGGAGACGACTTTGACCATATGACAGTCATCAAATTTGGATGTCTACATTTTTCCCCTCTTCGAAATACTATTAGAATAATAGGGTTTCAAAGAAAAGTAAAATACAGACGACTTTATGGAAGAAGCGATTGGAAAAGAGATGCCCTGACATGGGAGAGATTATGAGCTACCCGAATAGAGGAGAATTAAAGGGGATGCCCTAGTCTCGCAAGGGAAGGCTTATGACAGAAGATTGGAAAAGAATGGTAGGGTATGCACCTCAAAAAGGTGGATGGGGAAAGAAAAGGGGGCCCTGGGAAACTTCTCAAAAGTATGAAGTGGTATATGTTGAATGAAAGAGCATGGAAAATCGAGAAGATTGGCACTTGAATGGAGGAAAATGGGTTTACAATGTGGAAATGGCGGCCCGAGTAAGATAAGGGGGGAGGGAATTAGTTGAGGCTAAAAAAAAGGTTAAATAAAAGGAAAAAATTCCTTTCATTTTAAAAAGTGAAAAATGAGGGGAAAAAACTGCAAAAGGTAATTGAGGGAGTTACCTCTCCTCATTTGGACAGCTATCAAGTGAAGAGAGGAGGAAGAAGAGGAGAGAGCAAAAGGGAGGAGACATGATATCAGAGTATGATTCAGACATCATTCATCGAGGGGATGAGAGACGACGATTCTTCAACGAGTGTGTCATGTCATGCAAGGTGAGTCTGAAACCCCACTTTGTGATTTTAGTCAATTTTTCTAATCTTTTGCAAAAAAAAAATATGGGTTTTGTGAGGTTGCTCGAGAGGAAAAATGGGTTAGATGAAAAAAAACAATGTTTTGGAGAGGGGGGATAGGGTTAGGCTAGGTTGGGGGGAGGGGGGGCGTCAGTCAGGCCTGGGCGGGTCTACCCAAGCATGGGAAAGTCTGCCCAAGCTAGGCGGAGGCCTGCCTAGCCAGGCCCAGGCGAGTCCGCCCAAGTTCGGGCAGACATCCACCTAGCCAGTTCGGGCAGGTTCGTCCAGCCAGCCCGGGCGGGTCCGCCCAAGGGCTGGGACGAAGCTGTAACGACAAAAATAAGCTATAGGCAAGGGTAAGGGATGGTTAAGGGAAATCCCAGGGCGGAAAAAGGGGGCAATACGATGCTAGAAGAGACTGACAAGGTGTCGTTGTGATGGATGCAAAAGGTGGAGAGTTTGTAGACGCGAAAGAGACGGTCTGAAGTGTTGATGAGATGCATGGCACGTATGACAGGCATAAAGCACTAGAGACTAACAGAGGCAGGATTATTGCATATGTTGTGATATCTGATGATTAAGGCCCACAAGGTCATGCTAACAGCCCTGATAGAGCATTGGGACTCAGCAACATTGACATTCCATCTACCGACTAGGGAGATGACGGTGACCTTGGAGGATGTTTGGTGGATTCTGAGGCTCCCTATAGTAGGGCTTGTGGCTAGCGAGTGTTGGATGGCAGACAAGGCATTGGATGAGTCTGTGTATGTTGTTTTTGGCAGTGACGATCTACCAGTTCAGCAGGGGCAGCTGAATGTGGATAGGTGTTTGTCCTACAAGGTACCAGTATTGTCTTTATACTTAGCGGGACTGATTAGTGGGATCCTGGTGCCAGACCGAAGTGGTTGATTCCTACATCTCAGGTTCATCAAGGTGATTTGACAAATTATCGAGGGTCGAGAGGGGCAGTTTGCATGGGGACATGCATGTTGGCACAGCTGTATCGAGACATGCACCAAGTATGCTACCAGAAGGTGTTGAGTGTAGCCCATGTCACACTACTACAGGTTTGGGCATGAGAGCACATCAGGGTTACTAGACCGATTATGCATAGATTAGGAGAGCAGGATGATAGAGAGGTTGTGGCCTAGGGTTGGGGGTAGAGGTAGGAGCGATACTGCGGTATCGGGATGTGAGAGATGTAGATATATGGAGAAGACGGTTAGATGATGTGCAGGCAAAGATGATGGTGTGGCATCCTTATATGTTGTGACACTTCAAGGGCTGGAGGGGTGATGAAGAGGCACATAGCGGTTACTTCTTCACCCTCTTATATTGTTGGGTGAGTTTCACTTATAGTGGAGCTACATAGACCCGATTGGGTGACACAACAGTTTGGAGTGAGGCAGGATATTCCTATGGCGCGGGTGAGATTTCGGCGACTGTCACGAGAGCAGCCATGGGGGGCTCCACTGGGCCTAGATGTAGTGTGGGTGGAGCTGGAGACACTATAGTTTATGCCATACTCAGACAGGTGAGAGGGGCAGAAGGATGTAGGGGTGACGAATCGATATCAGCAATGGTTCAGTCAACATCCACCGCCACAAATTACCCCAATAATGTCAATTAAGGGAGCATTAGGGTTCGGGTCAGAGGACAAGAGATGGTTGAGGGCAACAAGACTAGTACCCCAAGGACAATAGAGAGGAGGTTAGGTGAGAGGAGGACAACAGAGGGAGGTACAGGAGGCGGTGGGAGCAGCCAAGGAGCCAGCGAGGGTAGTCAAGAGGGGAAGAGAGGAGGTTGTTGGAGCAGACGAGGAGCCAGTGAGGGCATCCAAGAGGAGGAGATAGGAGGCTATTGGAGTAGCCAAGGAGCCAGTGAGGGAAACTAGGAGGAGGAGATAGGAGGCTGTTGGAGCAGGTGAGGAGCCAGTGAGAGCAGCCGGGAGGAGGAGACGACGGTGTAGATCTTGAGGGGATGGATTAGAGGAGGGAGAGGATGAGGCCAGGGCTGCAGCATAGCAAGATAAGGGGCTGAAAATATAGTGAAAGAGGAGCCAAGAGGAACATGCATCCCCAGGAGGTCAGCAGCAAGAGAGAGGGGAGAAGGTTGAGACCAGTAGAGTGTAGGAGAGACAGGAGGCAAACATGGCGATAGGAGGGCATCAACGATAGAGATAGGAGAAGGGTGAGGCCAGTAGAGCATAGGAAAGGATGACAAGGAGAGAGAGAGCCCCCTCAGTGATAGATGTGGATGTGATGGAGGCGTCGATAGAGAACAAGGGGTATGAGCCATAGGAGATGGACATTGACTCTGATGTGTATGACCTCCAACCACTATTGACAACACTTCCTTGAGGAGAGGATCCCGCAGTGGTGTTGAGAGAGACTCTAGAGAGATTGCACCTCAGCGAGTAGCGATCTTGGCAGACAGAGGTAGAGCAGATCAGATTAGAGGCAGCACTGAGTGAGCTACAGGCACGATTCACCTAGGGTGAGAACTTATGCAGTCTTGGTCACGCTGGTGTCTGATGTCGAGAGGAGATTGATGAGAGAAAGATGAGGCACAGGATGAGGCAATTGACCTGCAAGCAGAGATAAAGAGATTGTGAGCGGAGGTGGCCAGGGAACATGAGGAGGTAGATGCAGCGAGATGGGAGCGAGACCATTTGGTGGTAGAGGCGACGATACGACAGGCTATTGGAGGGGTGATAGGGACTGTCAGAGATACAAAGGGTCTACAGAGACAGCTAGAGCGATTATGGAGAGAGAGAGAGAGTAGATTGGCACTAGGAGCGGGTTGAGCTCAAAGATAGAGTGGACTATTTAGAGCAGACAGTTGGGGACATGGGGTTGATGTAGCGAAGAGAGGAGATGAGGAGAGAGATGTGCATGCTACAGTTAGAGAGAGATGTGGCAGAGGCACAGGTGCAAGTCTTAGAGGAAGACAAGGATGTGGTACAGGCATGTGCTCAAGTGGCTGAGAGTGAAAGGCTGGTGGCAGAGTTCAAGGTTCAATCTCTTCAGAGAGAGAGGGATGTAGTGCTGTCACAGGTGTCAAGTCTGCAATAGGAGTGAGATTCTGCCAAGTTGATACTGCAGGCACTTCAAAGGGACAAGGATGCAATAGAGGCTCAGGCACAAGCTGCGCAGTGAGACAGAGATGTTGCAGAGGTACAGATATAGATGCTACAGGGAGAGTGAGACACAACAGTGGCTCAGTGGCAGTCAATGCAAGTCAGTGATGTGATAGGGATAGATACATAGGGGTTATAGGGGGAGAAGGATGTAGCAGTGGCTAGGGCAGTGGCTGCCAAGGAGATAAGAGATCAGGTTCAGGTAGAGATGGCACAGTTATGACAATCCCAAGAGGCCTAGGAGCAAGAGAGGAGATTGATTACAAGAGATCAAGATAGATATTTCCAAGAGTAGAATTCTGCTCGAGTTTAGGTTGCTGAGCGAGAGGAGAATGCGAGGGAGGTAGGATTTTGGATGGCCATGTATTACCATGCATTTCCAGACCCAGCACAGTGGATGTTCCAGTATGTTCGACAGACACCACAGATGCCAATGCCATCTCATTCATTGGGGACGTGGACCCAAGGTTATAGTGATTCATTGAGTGTCTCACCAGGTAGGAGATCAATACCTGATTCACTATAGAGATCAGATGTGGATAGCTCATTTGGAAGATGACAGGTTACTGAGTTTTTGATAGATCTAGGGTGGAGCATCTAATACTTATCGACAGAGATCAGAAATGCTCTACATCTTTAGATTTTATACCTTATTTGATGATGTATGAGGGCTATGTGATGGATATATGATAGATTTCTATGTATGATGGATATATGATGTACATTGTATTATTTTGATTATGATATGGGACAGTCCTTATTGACACTATGCAGTTTTTCTTTTCTTTCATTTTTTTTTTGTGATGGATGATCAGTTTATGTATGCACATGTATATGATATTTCTTTCTTATGTAGATAGATACTTTGGTTTATTTATGCACATGTTTATGATACTATATGCTTATTTGGATGTATGAGTATATTTATTTATGCACACATTTATGATATGACAATGGATTATTGGGTTTATGCATTTGTGGAATATGGATGATTTTATTAATGTAGATATTCACATGGTGATATGATGTATGCATATGTTATATCTATGATGACTTATGTGTATGGATGTCTAGTTGATTTATTGACATGTATGTATATGTGTATGATGGATTATGTATGAATATTTTATATATGCAGGATGTGATGTATTATAAGTCTGACATTTTGTGATACAGGTGGCCATGCATGCATGGATCTAACATGTTGTGATGCAGGCGGTGATGTATGTGTGGTTCTAACACATTGTGATGCAGGTGGCAATGTATGTGTGGTTAATAGAATGAACCTAATATGTGATAATTCTCTTGTAATTTATAGTGAATTAATAATGAAATGAAATAACACAAGGTCATAAGCATCAATAAGAACTGACATGATAATGGAAGATGGGTATGTAGTGATTGTGAAAAATGGGTGTAATTTGTCACCTGTCAAAAAAATTTAGTATCCTAAGAAGAATGGGAGAGAGCGGGATAAAGTATTTGCACAACCAAAATCATAGGGTGAATGCAATGCAACAAATGATGAAATGCAATCCTAATATGAGTTTCCATCTTTAGAGCACTGATTTTTGCTATAGCATAAGATACCAGATACCCTGATATGTAAGACCAAGGCGAGTTGGCATCCAATGCATGAAACAAACACAGCAAATAGAAAGGCTACCCTAACACCCCAAGGTCACGATGACCTTGGTCAGGCCAGGTATTTGGATAACCATAAACACACAAGGATTCCCTAACGTAACACAAGACCTCAAGGATCCTGGTGGGTACTACATGGGACAACCAAGAAGACAACAACAAAGAAAAGACCAAGATAAGCCCCTATGTAGATGAGTCAAAGCACACCCTGATATGATGGATCAAGGCGACCATGACAAGTGTTGATAGTGAGCTCAAATGATAAACAAAATCCAAAACATCAAAAGATCACAATCAAAGTCAACACGTCCTTTGCCATAGGATTAAAGGGGATAGATGGGATTGATTAGGTCTGCTAGGAAGGAAGCATCTTGTTAAGAATGATGATGGATACTTAAACGAAAATGACCCAGTTTGATGCCAGATGTTTTTCATTAACCAAATCTTCTGATAGTAGGGGATTTTGTTTGAGAATAATGAGCTGAAAAAGGACACAAACTGGCATACCCTATAGAACTAGGGCCTTAGGGGCTGATCAAAGATTATCCTTGCCTATGTGAAAGCGCAGAGCCCTCATAGTTCATGAAAATACCATGGATAAAGCAAAAAGAGGATTGTGAAGATAGATGATAGACAACCAATACGTGATGGTCAGAATACTTTGAGGGCAGATCAAATGATCAGCCTTTCCTGCGTGACAGTGCAGGGGCAATGTAGTTCGACTGGTGATGCAATAGGATGAGATCTAGATAAAGACCGACATGATGGATGACCCTAAGTGATGACATAGATCGGCTGATGGGGAGATGAATGACATAAGCTTAGAGTGGGATACTGAAAAGCTCAGGATGGGGGATAGGCTAGATGGGTCATCCAATGCTCAATCATAGTTTACCAAGCGGCCAAGGATGGGATGGGTGAGGATGATAGTGCAGATGAAAGCGTAAAATAACTAGGATGCTAGGTAGATAATGATTAATCCCTCTATGGATGATGCCTGTTACCAGCTTTTCACCATCCATACTTATCCAAGGTGCCACAAAAAATTGGTTTTCACCATAGGACAAACTTATTTCTCTTTACTATTTTTTGGATTTTTGGATTTTTGTGATTTTTTTAATTTATTTTTATTTTTTTGATTTTTCCCAATAGGTGGGGTTACCAAGTGGACTTAGGCGTAGAACTTCTTCATATGCATGATGTTGATGGGTTCGTCAAGGGGCTCTCCTTCAAGAGTAGTCAACCTATATTCCCTAGATCCACATTTGGCAGCTATGATATAAGGCCCCAACCAGTTTGGCTCAAATTTTTCTTTCTTCTCTCATTCTTGCTGAGTATGTTGATTCTCTTTGAGGACAAGATCACCCACCAGAAACTATCAAGGGTGAACCTTCTTGTTGTAGTGACACTTGAGGTGGTTCTGGTATGCTTGCAGGTGATCGTAGGATTTTATTCTTCTTTCATCAAGTAACTCTAGCTGTGCAAGTCATGCAACATGAGCATCCTCCTCACTGATAAGATTTTTTAGGGAAATTTTGAGTGATGGGATCTCAACTTCAATTGGAAATATGGCTTCAATGCCATAGACTAAAGAATAGGGAGTGGCCCCTATAGGGGTGTGGATGGAGGTGCAATATTCCCAAAGTGCGGGATGAATATGGAGGTGCCAATCTCAACCGATGTTATTGACAACATTTTTGAGGATGTGGATGAGGGTCTTGTTGGTTGCTTCTACCTAACCATTACCTTGCGGGTAATAAGGCATTGACCAACGATGCTAGATGTGAAAGGTGTTGTAGAGGTGTTTCATGACTTAGTTTTTTAAGGTTTTTCCATTATTAGAAAGGATGGTGGATGGGATACCATATCTGCAAAGAATATGGCAAAGGATGAACTTTGAGATTTGAATACCGATGATCTATGAGAGCGGCATTACTTCCACCCACTTCATGAAGTATTCAGTGGCAGTGATTATGAATGTATGTCTGTCAGATGATGGTGGGTAAATCTTGCCAATCAAGTCGAAACCCCATTGAGAGAAGGGCCACGGTGCTAGGAGGGGTTGAAGATCCTATACTAGAGCGTGAATCAAATCTGCATGTTGTTGGAATGGAAGGCACTTCTTCACAAATTCAAAAGCATCATGCTCCATTGTAGGCCAATAATATGCAGCTCGGAGAATCCTTTTGGCTAGGGCCATACCATTTGAGTGAGCTCCACAAACACCACTATGTACCTCCATTAGTGTCGTGCAGGCTTCAGTCTCATTCAGACACCTAAGGAGGATCCCATCATACCCGTGACAATAAATTGTATCATCGATGATAATGTAATAGGTCGAACGTTGATTAAAGGATTTTTGTTGGTTTTGTGTGAGGTCTGGGGGTAGGATATTATCATGGAGATAGGTATATATGTCCTAGTACCAAGGGGAGGCAGGACCTATGATATAGCACACCATATTAGTCTCAGGAATATCATATGCTAGGATTAAAAGTTGTTTGACAAGGAACTCACATTCCGTCTGGTCTTTAGGCATGTCAATCAGGGAACCGATAGTGGCCATTGCATCTGTTGCTTTATTCTGTACCTGAGGAATTTGGTCAAATTGTATGAAGGTGAAATATTTCTTGAAATCATCCACCATACATTTATAGGGTAAAAACTTATCATCTTTTATGATGAATTCATCATTAACTTGCTTGATGACTAATAATCAATCATCAAAGACTTTCAAGTGATTTATATGCCACTATTTTGCAATTCAGAGACTGGTGAGGAGGGCTTCATACTCTGCGATGTTATTGGTACATGGGAATGCTATCTTGAATTATTTTGGAATGTAGTCACCTTGAGGGGTAACCAATAAAATCCCTGTGCCTAATCCATTATGAGTGTATGAGCCATCAAAATACAGTGTCCAAGATGGTGCTTCTATAACTGTGTAAACTTCTTCATCTAGAAATTCAATGTCTAGAGGGTAAGCATCTACTAATGGTGCCTTAGCCAACTGATCAGCTATGACTTGTCCCTTTATGGCTTTCCACTCCACATACTCTATGTCAAATTTTCTTAGGAGCATGACCCACTTGGCCATGTAGCCAGTCAAAGTGGTTCTAGATAACAAATACTTCAGTGGATCAATTTTAGCAATTAATTTGACTAGATGGCTGAGCATGTAATTTCAGAATTTCTATGTGCTGAAGACTAGTGCGAGGTGGGCCTTTTCCATGGGAGAGTAGTTTAATTTATAGCCGACCAATGTCTAACTGATATAGTAGATTTCCCTCTATTTCAATGATTTATCATGTTGTGCCAACAATGCCCCTAGCATGACTGAAGTCATGGAGATATACAGCAGGAGGGGTTTCCCTGGAATAGGTGGCATCAAGATCGAAGGATGATGTAAGTATTCTTTGATCTTATCAAAACTTATTTGACACTATTGGTTCCATCAAAAGGTGGATTCTTTCTTCAAGAGATGAGTGAATGGGTGACACTTATCCGCAAGCTGGGCTATGAACCAACGGATAGATTGCATCTTCCCTTAGAGGCTTCTTAACTGTTTCAGATTGCGCAGGGGTGGCATGTGCAAAATAGCCTTCACCTTGTCAGGATCAACCTCAATACCCCTTCAAGAGACTATGAAACCCAACAACTTTCCTGACATGACACCGAAGACACACTTTTTTGGATTTAGTCGTAACTTGTAATGCTCCAACCATTCAAAGATCTTTTTTAGGATGGTAGGATGTTTCGCTCGTGTTCTGGATTTCCCTAACAAGTCATCGACATAATCCTCCATGATGATATGGATGAGGTCATGGAAGATGACTGTCATTTCCCTCTGATATGTTGCCCCCACATTTTTGAGACCAAAGGGCATAACATTGTAACAAAAAGTACCCCAAGGTGTTGTGAAGGCGGTCCTGTGTTGGTCCTCAAGTGCAATTTGTTTCTAATTATAAACAGAGAAGCCATCCATAAGGGATAGCATCTCATGTCTTGTTGTGAGGTCAACCAACATGTCAATGTTAGGTAGAGGGAAGTCATCTTTTGGGTAGGCCTTGTTAAGATCCCTGAAGTCTGTGCAGATCCAAATGTCTCCATTTGGTTTGGCAACTAGTACTATATTGGAGATCCACTCAGAGTAGTCAATTGGTCTAATAAAACCTGCATCTAGTAACTTCTCCAATTCCTTCTTGACTAACAATTCTACTTGTGGATGCATCTTGCAGAGCTTTTGTTTGACAGGCTTGGCATCTGGGCAAACATCTAGATGATGAACCACTAAAGCAAGGTCTAAGCCTAGCATGTCTGAATATGACCAAGCAAAGTTAATGATTCCCTCTTGGAGTAGCTGCATGATGAGTGGATACTCTTGCTTTGAGAGTGACTTAGCTACATAGGTGATCTTAGGATTTTCAGCAATACCTAGATTAACTTCTTGAGTCTCTTTGATTAGAATGGATGATAGAGTAGATAACTGAGTTCCCACAAGGGGAAGATGAACATTTCCATCTTCCAATGCCTCTTCAAGGTTTTTTCCATCGTAAGCATCCTTTATTTTTACTTTTTCAAGGTTAGGAAGTGCCTCAAGGAGGTTTTCACTAGATGACCACTTTTTATTTTGCTTATTCTTATTTTTGTGACTGGAGTGTTCATCCTCCCCCAATCCCATGAGGTTGACATATGTATCCGTAGACATATTGGTAGGTGTGTTGTCACGTAGGTCCCAATCAATAAGCTCAGGGTGACAAAGGGATAGGCTAATGGTACAGATAGATAGGAATTCGAACATGGATGATAGGTCAGTGTGATCAACGTCATCATATGCACGTATGATGGATTCCTCCTTAGGTATGTCTTCTAATGAGCGATCATCCACGGCAACACTATTGGAGGTATTAGACGATGTTGTAGGGCCTTTCTACTTTTTATCGTATCTGATGCCTATGTTCTTTGGAAGCTTTGATGTATCAATAGGTTGCAACTGTCCCTGTTCTTCTTTACCTAGGCCCCTACCTTGGTAGTTATACTTTTCTACAAACTTAGCTGACCAAGGATATGCTTCTTGAAAATATTCCTTTAGAGGGGGATCTGGTTGGGGTTCTTCTCGGTATACCCATTGACTTATATCCTCTTCTGGTGCATCTATCTTGATACTAGGGGACCTGAAAGTGGTGGTAGGGATGTTTTTACCACTGAAGGTGATAGTCTTGTCTTCCTTTGGAGTAGCATGTGAAGGTTGACCATACTCGTGTGGTGACGGTGGCATGGTTGCTACATTAAGAGTAGTATGCATTTTGTATTCACCACACCCTTTTTCAATGATCTAGACTTTTGTGACTGTAGGATTAGTGGTAGAAGATAGAGTGGTTGTTGTGGTGGAGGGTGGATTAGCGGATGATGACTGAGATGCCCCCATTTCAACCTTGGGACAATAATGTACATGGGGAAATGATGCTTCTAAAGCACGAAAATATTCAAATGGTTGGGGGTCAGCATAGATGATGACTTCTTGTCCATTGACCATGAATTTTAGGCACTGATGGTACATGGAGGGGATGGCTTGCATAGCATGGAGCCAGGGGCAGCCAAGGAGGAGATTATATGGCAATTTCAAATCAAGGACATGACTGGTAGTGTACTGAACCACAGGTCCCACTTGGATAGGAAGACTGATAATTCCCTCTTAATTCCTTTCTGCATTATCATAGGCCTTGATTGTGATGATCTGATTACTTAAATCTGCTTGAGTATACCCCACCTGTTTTATGAATTTTAGAGTACACAGATTGAGGGCAGAGCCATTATCTACCAAGACCCTTTTTATTTTATGATGGGAAACCATGACTTCGATATGCAAGGGGTGATTATGATTGACATTGATGTTTGGCATGTCATTTTGGTTGAATTGCAGCTGATAAGATAAAGCCAAGTATCCTACCAAAGCTTGGAATCATGTAGGATCAATGCCATTAGGAAAATGGGTTTCCTATAGGGCTCTGTTGAGGATTTCTTGATGTATAGGAGAATACTTAAGCAAATCAAAATGGAGATATGAGCTAGGGTATTTCCTAAGTGATCAAGGATGTTGTACTAAGAGCTTACAGGTGTTGATTGGGTAGGTGCAGAGGCCGCAGGGACAGTGATGTAGGCTTGTCGTGTAGTAACAACACACTGAGGCTCTTTGGCTTTGACATGTATCATAGATACACGGGGTTCTACCTGCTCAATGTAATGGATAATACCCTCATAATTGAGGGATACATTCTTATAGCTTATGTTATTTGTACAGTTGTCTTGGGGATTGCTTCTGGAGGTTCTCACACCTTGATTATGGTTTGGAAAGTCGTTTTGATATATCTGCAATTGAGCATTGGACGACAAAGCTTGACTAGTGTCAAATTTGATATCTCCTCAATCAATAAGATCTTGGACATAGTTTTTCAGACCTTGACACTTATTTAAAGAGTGTCCTTTGATTTTATGGAACTCACAATATTCATTTTCCCTAAACCATGCAGGCTTGGGCTTGGATTCGTCAAGTGGCTTGGTGATAAGATACGTGATTGGATAGTTGATCTATAAGAACTTATTGAAGACGACACTCAGGGGTTCTCCTAATTGAGCATACTAACATTTAGTGTTCCCCAGGTTGTTCTGATTTGACTATTGAGGAGGACGAGGTTCCCCCTTTGGTACAGATATGGCATTAGGTACGGATGGTTTTTGTCTTTGGGATGTATTAGCCACTTGGATGTGTTTAGTATCAATAATGCCATCATTCACTGCATTCTTGTTCTTGTTCCAAAAATGTGGCTTGTCATCGAATGACCTTTCTTTATCATGGTTATGTATTTTGATGTGCCCTTTGGAAACAAGGGCACATTCAAGGATAGGTCCCTTTTCCACTAGCTCCGTGAAAGTGGTGACACAATGTAACCTAAAGTTATGAGCCATGTCGGGATGAGAGTTCTCCATGAAAAGGGCGACCATGTCCTTTTCTTTTAGAGGGGTTTTCATTCAACTTGCTAGTGCATGCCACCTTTGAAGATAACTAGCAAAGGTTTCTCCTTCATGTTGTTTCTCTTTGAGGAGATCCAGAGTGTCAGTGTCTTTCTCCAAGTTGAAGGAGAAATAAGAGACAATTTTTTCTGATAGGTACGCAAAATATTTTATGGACCCTCTTTCAAGGGTCATGAACCAATCTAGGGCAATGCCTGTCAAGCTTTGTGGAAACATGCGCAAGAGATAATTGTCGTTGTGCATAACTTCCTGACACTGGAAGTAGAACTCTTGCAAGTGGGCCTTAGGATCTTTGTTCCCCCTGTATCTGTTGAATTTTGGTATTTCAAAATGCTTAGGGAAGGGGATCAACGAGATGGAGGGATCAAATGGATACGGGCATATGTCTTCAAACTTGAATGATTGTTTGCTAATCCCAGCTTGAAGATATTTCAGAGCGGCTTTGATTTCCAATAGATCCAAGTTGACTATTGGCGGGTTGGATGGATATGGATGGTAGGATGATAAAGGGTCCTACTGAGATAGTGTTAGGTTGTTGAGATATGGATTTTGATAGTGGGATGATGACATCCCTTGTTGGTATGTCAGAGGATTTTGTTGATATGAGGGTTGTTGTTGTGAGGTATAGTACGGATTCACTTGGTAAAAATGGGAGGTAGGCTGCTGAGGAGCTTGGGTGTGATGTTGCAAGTTGACCTATTGATACTGAGGGTATTGTTGTGATTGTTGGGAGGCCACATAAGGTGGTTGTTGCTGGGAATGTTGTTGGTAATAATGATGTTGTGGTGGTTTTTGATGTGATGTGAGATGTTGCAAGGGCTGAGATGGGATGTTCTATTTTGTTTGAGCTCGCGGTCATAGAATGGATGTGAGGAAGGGGGATATGGTCTTAATGGGAGGTCAAGACGGATTGCTTTGCGGCTGGTATGGTGGTTGTTGTGAGGAAAATAGAAATTGTTGTTGTTGGGGCGGATGAGATAACGTAGGGGTATTTTACAAGGGAGGTTGTTGGGTAGCGAAGGAGACAATTAGAGGTGGTAGATTAGATTGGGGGGCTGTGGAGATGCATATGAAGGCAATGGTAGGTTTATGGCCACAAAAGGTGGAGGTAACACAATAAAAGGGGTGCCCCCAGTGCTGACAGGAGGTGGATTTGAAGGGAGTGGTGCTGGTAGCATTAGTGGTTGTGGTTGTGGGACATTTTGTGGCATGCCAAAGGCAAAAGGATCATTGGGATCATTGGTTTGGGGAGCCCCTATGACTGAGATTGCGAGATGTGGGGGCTTCCTAATGGGATACAAAATAGCATTGCCGAATTCAGGCTGATGCCAACCTTCTATGGGAGGAACATTAGGGATGTATGAACTACCTGGTGCATTATGTGAACCTTGGGGTATATTAGGTGTGGAACCACCATACTTGGATAGGTCAATACCTGATGGCAACTTGACACCCTTTTCAATTAACTGAGCCAAGATTTATTTGCCATGTTTTTCAAGAAGGTGATATGTCATTTACACATTGACCGGGTTACTAAAGTGTTCCTCAAATGTAATTTTAGGTTGAATGACCATGTTTTCATCCCCGGGGCGTGATGTGTTTTTACCATTGATATTGGATTGTGATGATGTACCATTGTGTGGATCTCAAGGGATGTTCGCACCATTATTGGGGTCTTGTGAGGCATTAGCTACGTTGTTCGGGTCTTGAGGGATGTTTGGTTGGGATTGTTGTTCAGCCATTTTCCTTGTTTGTGACTGAGTCTGAATGGGCATGCAAGATGATATGATGGACTAGGATGCTAGAATGACCTTGGCAATGAAAGGATTGTTTTGACTCAATGATTGGTTAGCCGACAAGGATGTGGCTTGATAGGATTGATTTGATTTGATGATTGATTAGCCGACGAGGATGGGGCTCAATAGGATTGATTCAATTTGACTGAAGTGGATTGGGTTGACTAGTAGATAATGAGTCAATCAAAATTGGATGATATGATGATTTGATTTGGATTAATGATTGATTAGGATAAATGATAGTGATCAGAATCTAAAACCAAGTTCAAGAGTGATCCTTGGTAATGCTAGGTGTTGATTAATCAATTAAAGGAGGGATGTATGATAACGGCACCGAATCCAACTTGAGATAGAAGTGGATTGATTGGGCTAACAAGGATGACCGACTTAGGATGAATGACGATCTGAAGTTGGTTTTGATAGATGACGATTAGAGATGAACACCTAGGTCAATTTGGATAACCGCCAATGGGATACTAATGGTCTGAAACATGGAAACAATAATCAAAACATGAGTTCGAAATGGGTAAACAAGGACTCTAAATGGGTGAACAGATACACGAGCTAAGGGGATGAAATTTTAGGATGGCAAGTGGATTCCTGAAATGGGTGTACGGATGTTCAAAATGGGGAGATGAGTGATCGAGATGGTGAAACGAGGGTCCCGAATGGCAAAGCAGATAAAAAATTTGATCGGTCAAGGGTCAGGTCCACCCAAGGAACAAAAAATGGTCAACTTTGGTCAAAACAAGCCAAAAAGAGGTGGGTCAATAGGTGAGGTCCAACCCTAGATAGGTTAGGTCCGCCCAAGGAGCAAAAATTGGTCAAATTTGGTCAAAACAAGCCTGAAACGGGTGGGTCAATAGGTTAGGTCCACCCCTAGATGGGTCAGGTCCATGCAAGGAGAAAAAATTAGTGAAATTTGATCAAAATAGGCTTGAAAGGGGTGGATCAATAGGTCAGTTCTGCCCCTAGATGGGTCAGGTCTGCCCAAGGAGCAAAAATTGGTCAAATTTGGTCAAAACAGGCTTGAAAGGGGTGGGTCAACAGGTCAAGTTTTCCCCTAGATAGGTCAGGTCCACCCAAGGAGTCAAATTTGGTCAAATTTGGTCAGAACAAGCCTAAAAGGGGTGGGTCAATAGGTCAGGTCTGTCCAAGGAGCAAAAATTGGTCAAATTTGGTCAAAATAGGCCTAAAAGGGGTGGGTCAATAAGTCAAGTCTACCCCTAGATAGGTCAGGTCCGCCCAAGAAATTTGGTCAAATTTTGTTAAAACAAGCTCCAAAGGACTAGTTTATAGGTCAGGTATGTCCCTGGATGGGTCAGGTCTGCCCAAGGAGCAAAAATTCTTACAGAGGAGGGAAAATTTGGCTGTATAAAGGTTAGGTCCAACTGTTTGTCAGGGAAAATTTGACTGTTTGTCAGGGAAAATCTAGCTATCTATAGGTTTGACTTGACTTTTGACAAAAAGACTAAGGAAAAGGACTCAAAACACAACAATCATCAATCAAAAGGATATGGCTGAGTGAATTAAATTAGACAATCACTGGTTTCACACAAAGAAGACAATTCAAATAGCACAATCCTAAGTCTAATAGAAAGGGTATGGTCGAAAAATTCTTCTAATCTAGGATGAACATGGTTACTAGGGAGTCCTCGATATACACCCAGTACGTTAAGCCCAAACCATGAACACCAACCTATTACAAGCGTGTCGGGAACCTTAAAGGCTCAGACCAACTCTTTAAATCATCCTGATGCTTCGCCAATTACAATGTGGTTGGATTGAGGTATAGCTTTCGCTCTCCCCCTTTATATACCTCACCATCATGCGTGGTTGGAATCGTTCCTTGGGGTGATTAAATCCCCAAGTAGGTCCTGCTAAGAAAAATAAAAGGGGTGGACTCAAAGGACATGGTAAGCTACGATTTATCGTCACCCAGGATCACCGAATGACACAAGGGGATTGGATACGTCAAATAGCTCACCCAAAAACACAGAAAACAAGGTTGATTGACACCTAGTTAAACTATGTTCCTAAATTAGGGGTTAAATACCGTTAAATATCCAAAAGGATTGCTAAAAAGTGAAATTTTACCTTCTAGAAAATAATATCTAGGGAAAATCCAGCTGTTTGTGAGGGAAAATTTAGCTATCTGTCAGGGAAAATCCAGTTGTTTGTGAGGGAAAATCCAGTTGTCTGTTAGGTCAAATCCGACTATCTATTAGGTTAGGTCCGCACCTCCATGAAAATTATGCCAAAAACAACTTCTAAGGTCTGTGGAGGGTAGGTCCACCCCTGGAAAAGGTCAGGTCCACCTGTCCGTCAGGTCAGGTCCGCCCCTATAGGTTGGGTCTGCTCCAAGAAGGTCAAATCCACCCCTCTGTAACTTGTACCTACAAAAAGTCAAAAAAATAGCAAATGTGAAAGCAAAAGACCCATTTTTGGGTCCCACTGGGCATACCAAAAATGTGATAGGGTGAATTTCAATGCTAAAAAATGAGCAGCAAACAAATGAAAGCAAATAACACTAAAAAAACTCTACACCTCAAGTTTAGCCTAGTTGGATTCAATACAAAATAAAATGGAACTTTTTACCTTGTCTTGAATCAATCCTTTAGTTGGCCCTTCGATCTTTGGTGTTGTATGCTCCTTGGATGGCAAGAGATGCGAGCTATAAGATGGAATGACGATGGAAAATGAGTTAAAAGTGGATGCGAGCATGAAAAATGGCTAAGTATGGCTCAATAAAAAATTTGTAAGAGTTTGGCTACTATCAATGATCTCCAGTAAAATAAGAGAAAAGAGGGGGTATTTATAGAGATTTTGGAATTCTCTAGGGAAATGGACAGTCAAGATTGAGCCACCAAGATCAAGATGTAGGGCTACGGTGAGTTGAGAACTCACAAGCCCTCACATCTTGACATGTGGCAAATGAAGTGGCTTTAAAAAGGTGATGTGTGCATGAGGTGGAAGGATAGTATATGATATGGAGGTGGTACATAGTACCTTGGGATTGGACAATATTTCCTCATAAAGGAGGTACTTGTCCCCATTTGGGTGAGAGGACATGTGGGGAATTAAAAATTCCTCAAATATTCTCATGGGGATGAGAGAAGGAATTTAAAATTACTTTAAATGCATTGGGGGATTAAATATGAATTAAAATTTCACATGGGTAATGGAGTGCCTTGTTCAAAAAGATAAAGCTTTTAATGAATTTTACTAAGGACACATTCCATAAATGATATGGGGATTAGAGATGACCTAATTAGGTGATTAATGTTGTGCAAGTACTTGATTAGACTAATTAATGACATTTTAGAGGCAAGTGGGAAATGATGGAGGATGTGACCCTAATGATGATTATGAGTGTGCACATCTTAATCATAAATTAATTATGACTATGAAAGAGGATTAGATTGCTAAGAGGGATTAGAGACCAACTTGCAAAAGTTGGAGGATGTGACAATGAGAAAAAAATAAGGAATTTAAAAATAAATTTAAAATTCCAAAAGATAATATGACTAAATTAAATAAAGTGATGCATTTATTTAATTTAGGGAGGAAAGAGGGGAAAAGTATTTATTAATTAAATACTTTGGGAAACCTTATGGAAGACATGAAATATTAATTAAATGAGTGATTCAATTAATACATGCAAAGAGGATGAATTAAATGAGCAAATGGATGATTGAGGAGACAACTTTGACCATATGATAGTGGTCAAATTTGGATGTCTACAACAGTAAAAACAACCAACAGGTAGAGGGGAGATAGATAGAGGGATTCAAAGAGAGAGAGACGGAGGGAGTGGGAGAGAGATAGAGGGCTAAGGGTAGAGAGGAGGGAGATAAGAGTGAGAGAGAGAGAGAGACTTGAGAGAGGGAGAGGGAGTAGGAGGGTGAGACTTGAGAGAGAGAGGGAGGGAGTGGGAGAGAGATAGAGGGTAGAGGGTTGCCGTGAGAGGGTGTGAGAGCTTTAAGGGTTAATGGTTTAGGTTTAGGTTAAAGGTAGATGGGGAGAGAGATAGAGGGAGTAAGAGAGAGAGAGACCCCAGAGATGGAGAGAGGGGGGTAGGGGAGAGTCTTGGAGAGAGAGAGGGAGGGAGTGGGAGAGAGATAGAGGGTAGAGGGTGAGGGTTTAAGGGTTTAGAGTTTAAGGGTTAGGGGTTTAGGTTTCCTAGGTTAAAAGGTAGAGGGGAGAGAGATAGAGGAAAGTGAGCGGAGAGAGAGAGACCCAAGAGAGGGAGAGGGGGTAGGGAGGAGGGAGTGGGAGAGAGATAGAGGCCAGGATGATTTAGGCATTTTAAGGGTTGGCGGGGTAGAGGGTTAAGGGCAGAGTGGGAGAGACCAAGGAGAGAGAGACAGACAGAGAGATAGAGATAGAGATAGAGAGTTAGAGGGGAAGGGAGAGGGGAAGAGGGGAGGAATGGGGGAGAGAGAGAGAGATACCTAAGAGAGGGAGTGGTGCTAGGATGGAGAGGCTTCAGAGAGAGAGAGAGGGAGGGAGTGGGAGATAGAGGGAGAAAGGGTTAAGGGTAGAGGGTAGAGGGTTTAAGTGTTTAGGTTTAAGGGTTAAGGGTAGAGGGGAGACACATAGAGGGAATGAGTGAGAGATAGAGAGATACCTAAGAGAGGGAAAGGGGGTAGGAGGGAGATACTTGAGAGAGAGAGAGGGTAGAGGGTTTAATGGTTTAGAGTTTAAGGGTTAAGGGTTTAAGGTTTAGGGTTAAGGGTAGAGAGGAGAGAGATAGAGAGTGAGAGAGAGACCTAAGAGAGGGAGAGGGGGTAGGAGGGAGAAACGAGAGAGAGAGAGAGAGAGGCTAGAGGCTAGAGGCTAGAGGCTAGAGGATTTAAGGGTTTGGGGTTTAAGGGTTAAGGTTTTAAGGTTATGGGTAGAGGGGAGAGAGATAGAGGGATTCAATGAGAGAGAGGGAGGGAGTCTAAGAGAGATAGAAAGTAGAGGGTTAAGGGTATAGGGTAGAAGGTAGAGGATGCCATGGGCGGTGAGGGAGGGAGATAAGAGTGAGAGAGAGAGACCAGAGAGGGAAAGGGGTGGTGGAGGTGAGACTTGGAGAGAGAGGGAAGAGGGAGGCATGGGAGAGAGATAAGGGTAGAGGGTTAAACGAGAGGGCAGGAGGGTTTAAGGGTTTAGATTTTGAGGGTTAAGGGTTTAGATTTTAGGGTTTAGGTAGAGGGGAGAGAGATAGAGGGAGTGAGAGCAAGAGACTTGAGAGAGAGAGAGACGGTCGAGGGTTTAAGGGTTAAGGGTTAATGGTTTAGGGTTTACGGTTATGGGTAGTGATGAAACTTCAAAGTTTTGTTCTTTGTATTCTATTTTATCCTGCCTTGTGTCTCTGGTCATCTATGGTGTTTGGGAAAATCCTAAGGATGGGGTTTTACATTCGCCTTCATTAAAACCCTAGTGTTCATCTTACACCTTGGATGGGATCTATTTGGTCGTTACTTTTTGGGAAGGTTTTAAAACAACTTAAGCCCCATTGCTTCATCTGGGTTGGGCCCCCTTTTGTTTTATCATTTTATTTCCTTCGCCTGACTTTATTTTTCCTAAGTCTTTTGTTGGTCCTGTGTTCCCTTGTTAAAAAAAATTATGTCATTGTTTTTCATCAGCCTAGTGATGTCCCCTTATTCCTTTAGGGGAGATGGCCCAATAGTCGTGCAGGCTAACTTTCTTAGCATGTAGCAATTGACTGGAATATCGTAGAACCTTTATTTATTTTTTTGAAATGTAGACTAGTCTCTTATTTATCTATAACTAAGGTTTGGAGGTGCAACTCATCAAGCAACATGCCACATTGGCAAATCTTTTGAGAAGTGTCTAAAATTTTACTTTTTAAAGGTTCGACCAAAACTTAATCATGGAACCCCAATAGTTGAACAAAAAAATATCATTTGTTGCTTGTAGAATATGATATTTTTATTTAAATTAAAATTAATATACAACCTAAGTGGACCAAATACTTATTGATAACCATAAATCTTTGATAACTCTACCTTTTATATTCAACACATATGGACTAATAGTTGAACACAAAAAATCTATTTGTTGTTATAAAAACAACACATAATTATTTAAAATATAATTTATATTGAACAAAAATGGACCAATAGTTGAACACTAAAACTTTTTGAAAATCCTTCACATTTAATGGGAAAATACATGTTATTTATTTTGCTCACCTTTTATATTTGTGATAAGACAAACTATTAACATAAAATTATCCAATGCTTGTACATTGCTACCCCAATTGTTGTACACATAAGAACAATATTTTTTCACTATAATAACAATACTTGTTTAAATGAGTTTCTTATTTTATTAAATAAGAATTTTATTTTTTTAATGATATACTTATAGTGGAGAGTTGTGATATTTTATATGAAACAAAAAAATACTTATTTCACTTCTTCATGAATGTATTTATGTTTTTATCATATAACACTTAGAGGTTCTCATGTGTTCAAGTATGGGTCCATTTTTTATCAACATTTGGTTTTTGCTTTATTTACATTTGGACTGTTTATTTACAATATATAGTATAAATATGTGGTAAGACTGGGTATTATCATCACGATTGAGTGCACGACTATTGGACCCCATGTATTGTTCTTTAATTAGCTCAATAACTAGGAATCATGAATTCCTCTACTTAGGGATTGAACATCACAATTGGCAGTCATGACCTACTAAAGAACCTCATTTAATTATCAACCCAGGGACGTAAACTTGAAATGGGAAAGCATAAGATATGCACTAATCACCCTTCCAGACATACATGATTCCTAAAATGCCTTATACTAGAATTTAAGTATTGGAAACAAATTTACTATTTAACTTTACTTGGAAATGAAAAACTCGTAAGATAACCTATTCTGCCTCTAGTGGCTGCAGGAATAGTTGGCAGCTTTGTGTTTCCACCAGCTGTAGGAACAGTCACATTAACTTCTATGAAGGAAAATGTAGCTATTCTATCTTGTAGAATAAAAGTATGGACAGTTCCCTAAGTGGGCCCCCTTAGGTAGTGCCAAAAGCAGACAACAAATTAGGCGAAAAACTTCATAAGCTTTATCGATTTAGTGCAAACAAGTACATGGCACAATCTCTTGGTTGAATTTCTAAAACTGAAGGTGTATTACAAAAGCGATTTTTTCCAGCCCCTTCTCTGAAGGAGAATGGGCTATTTATTGAAAACTGATTCTAACTACTAACCAAGCTTCCCTTATAAAACGGGAGGCATTTATTACATTTAACTAAGCTTCCCTTATAAAATGGGAGGCATTTATTACATTTAACTAACTTAAGTAAAAAGGTGAATGACAATGAAGAACTAAGTCAAATTAGTTGAGCAATCTTAAAGCGCCATCATCCTGGATTCATGCACCACCAAGATGACTGGCCTAGATTTTTGGAACACTTTCCCTACATGGCGGATGAGTTGAAACTATCTCCTCATCTTTTTCTCTTGAACCGGTCTTTATGGATTTAGTCTTCAATTCTTCAAGTGGAAATTGAATTCCTTTCCTTCAATCATGGTACCTACAAAATATCTCACCATCTTTTCCTGAGGAAGAAGGTTAGCTCAATAGGTTCATCCTTTAAGACAATCCATTACTTTATTCATTCATTAATTAAGTATTAAACTAAGGCAAACATTGTTTTAGATATGGCTACAGGAAGGTTTATGATCACACAAAACCATAAAGTATTTATCAGACTAATAAAACATTAAAGGTAATAATCATGGGACTTCTTATCACAATATACTCATCATATTTAAGTCATAAAAAGGTCTATATCTATCCCATAAACAAACTGAATGTTTGTTTTAGCATAATAAAAACAGCAAAGTATTTATAAAAGTATGATCAAAATGTGCCAAAGACTTGGCTCATCACCCCACACGACTATTGGGCCCTCTCCCCTAATAAATGTTTTTATTTTGTAGAGGGACAAGTTCACATGGTCATAGATCAATCGTTGTGTGATCTCAGTCGTTCCTCGCCATCCCGTGATGACCCAACCACACTGTCTTTGTTGATCACGATATCATGGATGAGCACCACGTGTCTCATCCAGTGAAGCCAAAGGAATGATAAATACTTTGATGCATCTTTAATATATTATGTCGTGGGTTACTAAAGCAGTTATAAGATGCGTGTGTTTTAAATCAACGGAGATGTTATAATCTCGGTAGAAAAGTGCTCGATGGTTAATAACAAGGCTGGCAATTATGTTGAACAAATAGGATTGCCAATGGTTGAGATCTACAGTTGCCCACCATCGCGTGATCAAAAGTTGTGAGGTCCTTATTAATTGTGATATCATGGGCGGGTGCCATGTGGATCTCCTTGGCAACAAGTAGTATGGTGGGGCAATAGCTACCCAACCTACACAAAGGCATGGGCATCCGCATGGCTTATGTCTTCTGCTATTTTGTTAAGGAGAGAGATAGAGGGGGTGAGTGAGTGATCCATTTACATATTATTCTTTTATTCTTCCTTAGGTAACTATTTAGTTACCCATTTACCATTAGCAGAAATGACCCAAGAATTTAATAGAATGGACAATCAAATCATCCAGCAAATGTCTCATCTTCGAGCAAACCTCACTTGCACACTGCACGAATGGCTCAAACCATATTTGAAGAAGATTTAAATTTTAGTTGTCAATCCTTTAGTTAGATTAAATCATCGAACAACCGTCTTCAAAACAAGTTGACACAATCACCAACGTGGCAATAAGGAGCCCACCATACCATACGTTTCCAAGGAAGTCCATGTGGCAATCGCCCATGATATCGCAATCAATAAAGATCCTATAGCTTTGGATCACACAATGGTGGGAAACCATAGATCTTGAGCATTTGTGATCTTGTTCCTTCAACGCAGTCACCAGCCTTATTATTAACTGTCGAGCAGCTTTTTCATCAAGATTATAACATATCTGCTAATTTAAAACATGTGCACCTCAACAACACTTTAGTAACCTGTCTTTTAATGTATTAAGGCCAGATTAATTTACCATAGTATTTCCTTCATTCCTTCAGCTTCATCAGATGAGACACATGGTGCCCGCCCATGATATCGTGATCAGTAAAAACCTTGCAACTTTTGATCATGTGATGGCAAGCAACCATTAAGATCTGATGACAATTTATCGACAGTCAACCAAACTTATCACCTTCGTTCTCATCAGATAGGACACATGATGCCCACCCGTGATATTGTGATCAACCAAAGCTGTGTGGTGGGGTCATCACGAGATGGCAAGGAGTGGCTGAGATCAAATGATAGTTGATCAATAGTCATGTGAACTTCATCCTTCTTCAAAACAAAACATTTATTAAAAGGACAAGGGGACATCACTAGGAAGATGGTAAACAATGACATAAGTTGTTTTTAAATGATGAAACACGGGGCCAACCAAGACTTAGGAAAATAAAACCCTGTAGAGGAAATAAAATATTAAAAAAAAGGGACTCAACCTAGATGAAATGATAGGACATAATTCATTTTAAAACCCCTCAAAAATTAACATCAAAATAGATCCCAACCAAGGCGTAAAATAAACACAAGGGTTTTATATGAAAATAAAGCTAAAACCACCAACCCAAGGAAAATTCTGACACCATGAAAGATGAGTAACACCAGGCAGGGTCAAAATGGAACATAAGGAGCAAAAATATAAAGTTCCATTAGAGGGGAGAGAGATAGAGGGAGTGAGTGAGAGAGAGAGACCTAAGAGAGGGAGAGGGGGTAGGAGGGAGAGTCTTGAGAGAGAGAGAGGGAGGAGACTGAGGGAGATAGGTAGAGGGTTTTAAGGGTTTAGGAGCTTAAGGTTAATGGTTTAAGGTTTAGGGTTAAGGGTAGAGGGAGAGATAGAGGAGAGGAGTGAGAGAGAGACCTCGAGAGGAGGAGGGGTAGGAGGGAGGACTGAGAGAGAGAGAGGGCAGAGGGTAGAGGGTAGAGGGCTTAAGGGTTAAGGGTCTGTGGTTATGGGTAGGAGGAGAGAGATAGAGGGATCCAAAGGAGAGAGAAAGGGAGGGAGTGGGAGAGGGATTGGTGCTAATGAGGAGGGTTGAGGGTAGAGGGTAGAGGGTTTAAGGTTTAAGGGTTTAGGGTTTAGGGTTTAGGGTTAAGGGGAGAGAGATAGAGGGAGTGAGTGAGAGAGAGACCTAAGAGTGGGAGAGGGGTAAGATATTGAAGATACTTGAGAGAGAGAGAGAGGGAGGAAGTGGGAGAGAGATAGAGGGAGGGAGGGTTAAGGGTAGAGGGTAGATTGTTTAAGGGTTTAGGGTTAAGGGTGGAGGGGAGAGAGATAGAGGGAGTGAGTGAGTGAGAGAAAGACCTGAGAGAGAGAAGGGGTTTTTGTATATATTAATAAATAATATATATATGCTAGTTGCATTTGCTGCACAACATGAAAGACAAGATTATAATTACTTTTAGTTATAGAATTAAGGTTAGGGTTAGATATATATTTAGTTAGGTTTGGGGTTAAAAATAGTGTCAGTGTTAGTTTTACGATTAAGTTTAGGGTTAGAGTTGAGAGAGAGAGAGAGGGTAGAAGGTAGAGGGTTTAAGGGTTTGGAGTTTAAGGGTTAAGGGTTATGGGTAGAGCGGAGAGAGATAGAGGGATTCAATCAAAGAAAAAACCCCAACCTTAGGATTTTCCCAATACCATAAAAGACTAGTAACTCAAGACAGGACAGGAAAGGACAGATTCAAAAGATGCAACATACTGTGTTGATATGTCCTTCAATCTTCTTAAGAAGATCCATTATTTTTTTATAAAGGAAGTGACTTCATAGATGCATCAAGTTCAATTATGCATCTTTTAAACAATGAGGAAGCATTTCAAATTGTTGTCAAGCCCCTCTCACCATAACCCTATTGGACAGTCACACATCACATAGGAAGGTGAGTTGTTAGGTCACCCACATATGTGACGAGTAGTTGTCCAATAAAGATAAAATGAAGAGACTATGTGTATTTATTACACATAACAAAAGAAGATCAATGGTTGAATCAAGGTCATGATACAAGTACAAGTACAACACCTTTGCAAGAGCTACAAGAGGCAAAGGGGATTGATATTATTCATTCATGGGTGTACTAGTGAAAGTGAATTCAATAGGTAAAGGTCATTGTCATTGATAAGGATAACCAACAATTCATGCTACAATGGTCTCATGAAGGACAACAACAAAAACAAAATCTAAAGTTGCACAAGGCTCTATTCAAGGCCTTCACATCAAACATTAGGCAAACAAGTTTCTAGATAACATTTAGTGCATGATGTTTTAAGGAAAGGCATAAAAGGAAATGGCATTCAAGAAATATCAACTCTAGTTGACACAAATAATATGCCTATTGAAAACATGTCATTATAAGAGGTTTATGACAACAATGGAACCCTCATATCATGTGATTGAGATAAAATTGTTATGCTCATAACCTTTCATGTAGGGGTTTTGGTCATCATGATTGATCCAACATGGATCATGATTGCATACAAGAAACAAAAAGTTACAAATGACAATTAAGAAGTTATGATTTAGGAGAGGTCTCATTTTGGAAGCCAAGGCCATAGTACAAGTGTATATGAACAACTATGAGGTTATGCTACAAGACAGCCATGCAGGTTCATGTAGGACATCAAGCATTACAATGGTACAAGTGCATATGAACAACAATCAACAATCAGCAACAAGTAGTGAAGGAAGCAAAGCACAGTTGTATTTTTACCTTTTCATACCATTGATCATCCATTCCAGCAATAGGCTATAATAGTGAAGACATATACTTGCACAGGGGTGTTTTAATGAAGATATTCAGCATAAAAACCATCATAAATCATGGTGCTTCAAGGGAACATAGCATAGTCATGAATAAGAGCAGTACCATTAAAGGCTACAGGTTTGTCTTCATGTTATCTATGAATTTGAAAAAATAGATCTACACTGGGTGACAACGTGACTATAGCCATGAAATGGATTGCAATGAGATAAATAATATAAATGGTTGCTGCCACTATCTCATTTTCTCTTTGGATAGTCATTACTAAGTCCTAACAAGTGAATAGAAAAGAGATAGGTGTCAATAATATACCTTCATTTGACAAGATGTAGAATTTTGGTGATCTCATTAACCCAATAAGTCACTGCTTAGAAATCATTTCATATCTTTTTGACAAAATCAAAAGGAGGACTGATGTATCCAATTGTAAGAAGAGAGCAATGTCCAAGGGAGGGGTAGTACCATCATCTTAGGTACCACTGTTGCAAGATGATAAATGACAATCCTTGTGTTTGTATGCATGGAGGTCCTAAAGCATACTATGGGTAAGGTGCATTCATGGCATCTTTTGGTGAAAGGTTTCCCAAGCATGAGCAAAGATCCAGTGTTCCATCAGGCTATGTTGGAACAATTATACACTAATCCCTCCCCTAGGGTGTTTCCTCACATCAATTAAACCAATCCCTTCTTCCTATCATTTGTTTACAAGGGAAATTAATTAAAATGCTTAAATGGGATTATAGGCGGATATGTTTTGTATAAGGATTTGATAAGTAGTATTGGGTTAGAATACATATTGATGAGATTACAATGCAATGTTATTAGGGATTGTATATATTATGTGTTAAATCTGTCATAAACCCTTGAATACTTATGAATTTGACT
>VDFB02049217.1:16753100-16811687 GCA_007258455.2 Sequoia sempervirens | reverse complement strand
ATTTTGTCCATGCAGCTCACCAAAAAATCATAATCTGAGTTACCCTGTTTTTGAGGATTTTGTAGTTGAAACATGATATAAAGGGGCTCTTACACTTTTGTGATTATTGTAGTCAATATTATGTGATGATGACATTGCTTATTCAACAAACCCTCTCAATATGATAAGGAAGACCCAAAAAAAATGCAATGAAGAAATCCTGAAGTTGTTATTCATAGTACCTCAATCAGATGAGATAAGAGAGAGGGTTAAAATATTGACTGAGAGATCACAAAAATTGCAAGTAAGCTATCATGAGATCTTTAATTATAACATAAGTTCATTCATGGTTTTATATTTTGTACTCTTTTATGTCATGAACTAAAATATGTGTTGTTTTTACAGGATTTTTTGCATCCTCATGATGCTCTTGGCCATGATCAAGGTATTGCAAGTGTTTCCCAAGGAGTAGGGGTTGGTACAAGTGTCCATCATGATCTTCCTGCGCATACATCACATCATCTGACCCCATCATATGTGCCTATATTGTCATCTAAAATGTCGGAAACACATATCATGTAGGCATCTGTTAGTGCACCCTCTGGCAGTGGACACATGCCAGAACATGCGTCAGGACATGTACCTGGGGATGCAGAGACCACTAGTACTAGTGATATTTTAGCAACATTTCTAGGATCTTCCCATATTACTAGTACGGGAACATTTCTGGTCACATTTGTGGTGACTGAGGATTTCATTCCCATAAAGATAGAGAAGGTCCTAGGTACTTTAAAATGTTTTAATTATTATTATATATAATCCAATTGAAATTTACTTATTGATCACTCTTTTTAGACTATTGATTCCATGATCATTTTGCAGGAAATAGTGTTTTTTTATAAACATCTAAGTGATATTACAGTAGAGCTCTTCAGGCCCACCATACATACACTGTGGAATGCCCAAAATCAAGATTTAAAAGATGAGCTCATTAACCATTTAGTTGTGCTCTTCGATGATAAAACATTTAACCGAACCAAGGTCCTTAAGAAAGTTGGTACCTATCTAAAGTATGTGAGGGACCAATATAGGTCACATTTAGAGAAGAACAAAAATTATGAGTGTCCCCCCATGATTCCGGAGAGGGAGTGGAAGGACCTAATGTCAGATGGAAAGGAAAAGGCTGAAAAGAAAAAAGGAAAGACACCACTGGGCCAAGGAAGGTATGTGATACTATCAATAATGTAATTATATATTGATTACTCTTTCTTTTTACATAATCTAACGTATTTCAAAATTTTCATAGGCTTCCCGACACATCGAAGGCAACAAAAGCAAGACTATAAAAACACAAGAAAAACAAACTTGTCTTTGGTGGTTATATGAAATTAGTTGCATGAATTGTAAGTATCAATAAATGAAATATGGTATCCAAATAATAAATTGAAAACAAATTTGGTTTTATCACAGCATAGAAGCAAAATTCATGATCTTATGCAAAAATTTAGGGCTCTGAATTCAATAGAGTTCCCACAGAATATGACCTGAATATTTCCTTCCAACAAGGCTATGGAGCCATGGCTAAATGCCTAAGAGTCTTCCACTACATTTGAAACGCAGGTAAATAAACTCAATAAAGTTTATTTAAAATTGAATACTTGTGCAATCTATTCAATATTAATTTCCACCATAAAGTAATTACATGCCTATTTTTTAAAACATTCAATCAATGATAATATTGCACATGACATTGGAATGCAGCCTGGTGAGGGTGGAGCACAACCTGCAGATGTAGGTCATGATGTGCATCCTGGTACTTTAGAGCATGTAGAGCGTGATCAACATGTTGAGCATGATCAAGCTAGAGAAGATCAAGAACATGATGTGGCCCCATTAGGTAAAGAGGGCCACTCTAAAGTTCTTTTAAACATATTTAATTGCAATTGGTGTATTAATTAATGTAACCTTTTGTGTTTCAACTTTAGAGCATGTAGAGCGTGATCAACGTGTTGAGCATGATCAGGCTAGAGAAGATCAGGAACATGATGTGGCTATCAATTAAAGAGGGACCATTCTCATGTTCTCTTAAACATATTTAATTTTAATTGTTGTATTAATTCGCGTAACCTTTAAAACAGTGTAGGTCGAGGAGTTTAGAGGGTGACAACATGTTGAGCATGAGTCTATAACAAAGTTCAAAAGAACATGATGTGGACCCATCAGGTAAAGAGAACCACTCTAATGTTCTTTTAATTAATGAAATACTTGTAACAATAATAATAAAACATATCGGTTTAACATTTCTTTGTTATTCTGACGAGCCAGATTCTTGTTGGCGTCCACGTCATGGCCGGAGGCGACTAGGCATACATTAAGATCACAAGTAGAGGGCAACACAACTAAAAGGGGGATAGATGATTTAGAAAACGATACTCCACTTCAAATTTTTTTAGCTTTAAAAAAGAAACAAAAAAAAAGTGATTGTAATCATATCATGACAACCATATTTTTGATAATATGTAAAAACTGAAAGAATGAATACTATATGTTAATGAATGAATGTGAATATGTTAATTAATGAATGTTATATGTTAATGAATGAATGTTATATGTTATTAATGGATGAATGAATGTGAATATGTTAATTAATGAATGTTATATGTTAATGAATGAATGTTATATGTTATTAATGGATGAATGAATGATTAATGTTATATGATTGGGTATGGGGAATTGAGAGTGATGATGTGAGGGAGGGGCCAAATGAGCTTCCACCATCATGTGGTTGGCCCTGTTAAGTAGAGAATATTAAACTATTCTCGAAACAAAGAGAATCTCAATAAGGTAATGCACTTTTCAATATAAGAAATGCATCATTTGAAGCACCAAACCAATATGCAAAGATGAAAGAAAGTGCTAACTTTTCACTATGGTGGTAGAAGAATGATTCTTTATACCCTAAATCCATGCTCTGCATCATAATTTGAAGTTTTTTCCATTCCAATGTTCTGAGTTTAGTTTTTTTTATGGCTTTGTATGAATACCACATTGTGTTGTGTGTGTATTTGGTTTCAAAACTCTATTTCTTTTGTTTTTAGTGGTGACATAACTCTAAAATTTGACTTTTGTGCATAACAAGTTACTTGAAAAATTGATAGCTTTGAAGGGTTTAGAGGCTTGATTGAGACAGATACACGGATATTTGGATCTTGTTGTTGATAGGAGGCTTCGACTTAACCATGAATTTTTGTACCATCTGTAGGTATGCAAAAGTTTCTCTACTTACATTCATTCTTGATCAGAAATGTTGTAAATGATATTAATGCTTCAAAATTAAGATTCATTTCATTGTTATAATGATCAAAATGTTATACTTTGCTATACATTCAAGCATTCTCTTACCCCTTACCCTTTGCTCTCTCCCCCCTCCTTTTAAGAATTTTCTTTGTCATAAAAGATTCACATTTCTGTCTCATTTACACAAATTTATTTGAAGTGCTAGGAGTGAATAAAGATATGTAAAAGATGATGGATTATGTCTAAACAACAACTTTCCATCTTATAGCTAATTAAATCCTTAATATTTGAATAGTTTAGAGCTTGAATAATGCTTGTATATGCATGTGTAGCAATAAGAGAGCCTATGTGAAGATTGAGATTTAAAACATCACTTTGGTATTTTTCCTTAGGCAGTGAAATGATATTTTGAGTAATACAAACCTACACACACATTGATATTTTTGGCATTGCATTGAAGAAATTTTTTCTCTTATACCTACCCTCGCTAGACATGGAGGTATATAATATTGGTTTCTAGGTTTATTTTGTAAGTAGTTAATTTCACAGAGGAAGACTAAAATCTTCTTAATGTCCTGTGTCAGGTGTGAAAGCATATGAATCACTTGCTGAAGGCACCATTTTGTATTCATCCAAAAACTAGTTTGTTCTTTTTTTTATGTTTCTTGCATGTGTTTTTTTAGGCTCTAGAGATGTAGCTCAGCTATTTCCTTTTCACTTTTCATCTATTTTGATGATTATAGTAAATTGTCCTCATAATTTTTCATGTAGATCTATTTGTAACCTTATTTTCTACTAATCAATTTGTAAACCACTCACATATTAAGGATCATTTGACTAACTTGTAGTCATCCATTACTTCATATGTTGCAGGTTGTGTCTGTGTGCCAATAAATCTTGATGATTACAAAAACTTTAATCCTACAAGTGTACCCAATTTTTCTCAAGTAAAAATCTTACCTTATTTTATAGTACTTTAAATGGTTAATTGAAGGTGCTTCTTTAGATCTGAGATAGTTGAACCCTGGATTAAAATATGGTATTATATGGGCAGTATAATGATAAAAATGAGGTCCATTGAACACAAATTTCAAACATAATTTACTGGACTATGAATAGTGTTACAATTATAATTATTTCTCCTTTACCTACCTCTGCATTAATGAAAAAGATAGCAGATATTGGAAGTTCATTACATGTCTCATGTATGTGTTAGTATTTTAATTTTTTTTAAGTTGTTCAAGAGCTTGATTAGGTCAATAATATGTTCTACAAGCTCTGTTCTCTTGACACTGCTCAGCATTTTCCATGTAGACACCGAAATCTAGTTTTAAGCCTCCAACTTTCATATTCTTCATGGTCATGATTAAATAATGTCAATTATTTAATTATTCTCAATAATCTTAATTTCTTCCATTAATTAAATAATCTTAATTATTTAATTAATTCACACTTTTCTTTATTCTATCTGATTAATTAAATAAACGCTTTTTATTTAATTATGTTACTAATTAACCTTATTCTTCTTGTTAAATTAAATAAATCATTATTTAATTTACTCTGTATCTTATTTCAACTATAATTAAATAAATTCTTTATTTAATTATTCATTTAAATTTCTTTACCATTTAATTAAATAAATCTTATTTATTTAATTATTCTTCCAATATCGAGTCTTGAATTAAAATGAATTATTTAATTCATTAATTCTATTTTAACGTATTCTTCTATACTTTAGATAATTATGTGAGTTATCTAAGTATTCACTTTTACTTGACTCAACATCTATTTTAATTGTTTAGTTAACTCTTGATTTAATGTCTAAGTGGCGTTCTCGAGTAATCTCTTCGTCAGATCAGTCAATTGTCCAGTTCTAACTTATTTGCGTGTACATGCGGATTAATTAAATATTCTTATTTAATTAATTAAACCTCGTGCATGCATTCGAACAAAGAGTCGTTATAATCAATATTCATCTTTGTCATGCAAAGATATTTCTTATGTTTTCAAATGTCGAACTGAAGATTAAATCATTTATTTAATCTTTAATCCTATTTATAGTTTGTATCACTCATGTCACTACTAACAGTTATTAGAATGCATGTCTAATCTGTCAATCTCAACCGTTCGTTGATCTTTCAATCTTGGCCTGTCGTTCGAATAATCAATTTTCTATAAATTGATTTGTCATTTTTCATTCCAATCTCTCATGAAATCTTATGACTTTTGAGAGCACTCAATCTTGAATCTTCAATATTTTGCTAATCATTATCTTAGGATATACTTGCACGAACTTACGAGAAATCTGAGGGCAATTATACTACACAAGCGAAATGGAGAAGGGCAATCGAGATGAATCATGGAAATACGTTCGAAATTGGTGAGATTGTTTCAGTTTGTTTACGTTTTACTTTCCTTTGTTCTTTGTTGCTTAACACAATAGATTTGCATGTTAGATTTAGTATTGCATGTTTGCTTCTAATGATCTTTGTTTTCTATGTGCACTTTCTTGGCGTTACATTTGGTGAACCCGACGTGAAGACACCATCTTCGCGAATCTATGGATTTTCATTTTAATTTTTGTAGGTTTTTCATACAGAACAATGCATCAGTTTGACGAAGCGACGCAATTGACTTCTTGAACCGCATCTGACAGAATAAATGACGCATTTGAAAAACTACGATGCATCTAAAAATTCCTAAATCGTAATTGATTTCTCGAGCTGCAATTGAAGAAGAAACGATGCATCTGATTGGTAATACCGTGATGCAATTGACTAGTAAAACTTTATTTTTGTTTTCAGAAATCTAAAATTTTCAATTGGTTTGTGTGTTACTAATATCTGATTTTAAGCGTGTGGCCTTTCGGAGTTAACAAACTTCTACAGAATGATTGGCGAAGACAAATTTGAAAATTACTAACTAGTTTTTCTGCAGGACGTTTGTCGAAGACCCTAGTTAATTTTGAAATAGATTATTTGGTAGTGTAGCAAATCTTTCATTTGGTTAAAATTAACAAGTTTCTATTGTGTTTGGTGCAAAATCACAAGTTTGGTCACCCTTACGACCTGGTACATCGAAATATCCTCTCCCCTTATGCATCCGTGTGATCCTGGGTGTAAGAGAAATGGTTACCAACTCTAGAACTTGGGCCTATTTTGGTGGGAAAAAGTACTCACCCCAGGACGACTCAGACTGGTAGCACCCTGAACCTGAGGGACTTCCAGCCGGTATATAAAAGTGGGTTCTTAGGGAAAACCCAAGAATCACGAGTATTGTTCTGACGAGATGGATTCGAAAGGGGACTCTCACCGTATGGATCATGCCCCATGAACGGAATTCCTTTACTAAATACCTTTTGTTTTAGAGACCAACCTATATTGTGGCCATTGCTTGGTATAGTGTAGGGTACAGTATCATGCCCGAAGATACTCACTACTAATCCCATTGAGTAGAGATAGTAGTTCTTGGGAGGTCATTGCCCAAAGAATTTGAAATTGGTGTGCTTGAAAGATGTTAATGAGCTGTGGAGGGGAGCCAATGCCACCAAATTTATAAGCTATCCACTCTCAAGAAGGAAAGATGTTTATCACCAATCCGGGGTATTTCGGTGGGCTATACCAAGTATACAAACCCTAGTCCTTTGGCCTATTAGGATGTGCTTGTCTGTTATCAATTTAAACATTCTTTGAGTCCAAAATCGAAACTGAAAACACTTTGTCTTATGATTGTCTTTGATTGTCAGAATTTGATCACGAAAAATGGAGTCAGTTTAAATCTCATCACTGAAAATACATAGAGAGTCGCAACTGTTCACCAGAAACTCGCATCTGTTATCACGAGTTGCATCTGTTAAAATTCAAGTTGCATCTATTATCTCGAGTCACATCTGTTAATTTTTGAGTCGCATCTATTATCTCGCATCGCATCTGTCAAAATTAGGGCCACATCTGTTAGTATAGCTCATAGTTGTTTTGCAAAAATTGCATGCGTTATATTCTGAGTTGCAACTGTCAGTAAGAGTCACATCTGTTATAGGTTAACTGCATCTGTCAGAGTCAGACTAAACTTTACCAGAGAAACACAATTGATCACTGGAAAACTACAACTGTTAATTTTGAACTGCATCTGTTAAATCCTGAGATGCATCTGTCTGATTATCAAAAAACCAGAATTCACAGTCACTATCCAGTCAACACGATTACACCAGTTTCAGTTGTCTTCACACAAACGGTCCTTGAATAGAAACCTGAAATGATTTTCTCAATTTTACATCCTTTAGGTTCATTTAGTCATTACCATAGTTGTCTTCTTTCAGAGTTTAGTTTCATCTTAAGGAACATATTACCTTGCATTAGACTTCTAGAAAGGTCACTTTTACAAACTTTAGGACCAGTTCACCATCTACACTCTAGAAAAGTCATAGCATCAATGAAATTTGTCATTGAACCTAGTTTTATCAGTATATCCTTTGTCCTACACAGATTCTTCCTAGCTCATCAGTCTAGTTAGGAAACTCAACCTGTCTTTGATACTTGTCCTACATTGGTTCCTTGACTTAAACTAAATTGACGCCTTGGTTAGACTTTAGGTATTTGGTCCCTTCGTCTTAAGGTTTATAGAATTGACTATTTTAGAACCTTTCTTAGACCTTGCATCTTTAGATCTTAGGCTAGTGTCATCATAGAACATTCCTTATTTTTCATACGAAAATCCCAAAAACATAGACTAAGGTCATACTATTCATAGATATAGTTTTGCATTTCCCACATATTGAGCTTGTCTTACATGGTTGAAACTAGGTCTAAGAGAAGAGAGAGAGAGAGAGAGAGAGAGAGAGAGAGAGAGAGAGAGAAAACATGTCGAACCCAAACGAATTCATCAATCCATTTTTTTCAAGACCTCATAAGACTCTATTAGACAAATTCACCACTAGAAACACTCAAGGACATATTGCAGTAGAGGACATAAAGGCTGCCGCATAGGACCCTGAGTTTGCCTCTTTTGTAGATGAGTACCTAGCAAATGATCGTCAACAATTTTTAGGCAAATTGCTAGCTAAAGGTGCTACTTTACCTCTAGGATTTGATATCAGCACCTTACAAACTCAACCTACACAAGGGAAAAATACCACGACTGCTAGTACTACTATACCTCAGGTCAGCACAACTATGCCATCTACCACATCTACACAGAGTACAACAGTCCATATGTCCCCATTTGGTACATCTAGCATGACATTAGGATTTAATTTCACTGTAGGGGCTTCATCGTCCAATCCCTTCGGTCCTCTTGTTGGGAGTAAACGACCTAAAACGTTAGCCTCTACACCTTATGTCGGTGTCCCAAGTCCACAATCAACAACCACCCCTACTGCTAGTATCACGATTACCATACCACAGTCGATGGCCATACCTAGTGCTCAAGTCACTAGAGCTATACCAAGGATTACACAAATAGGAGGCATTCCCTCCTTCCAATATGGCAATCAAAACACTTTTTCACAGATTGGTAATCAAAATCCGTCCACACAGATTCCAAGTCAAAACCCATTTACATAGATTCTGAATCAAAATCCTTTTTCACAAATTGGTAGTCAGAATCCGTCCATACAGATTCCAAGTCAAAACCAATTTACATCAATTCTAAATTAGAATCCTTTTTTCCAAAGTGGTACTCAGAATCTGTTTACATAGATCTCAGGTCAACACCAATTTATGTCGATTCCAGACCAGAACACATTTACCAACATTTTGAATCCAAATCCACCTCAGATGCCAACATTTAATTGAAACCCGTCACGAGACTTTGGATTTCAGAATACATACCTGGATCCGCATAATCCTCCTAGCACATCTTTGACCCAAGTTGACGTCTTACAAACACAAATGCAGGCATTACAAACACAAATGGATAACATGTCGGTGTCAACTAAGAAATCATTTTCACCAAAGGACATATGCCCATTCCCTTTTGATAGATCATTGTACATGACCCCTTTCCCTCATGGATATGTCATACCGAATCTCCCAAAGTACAATGGCAAACGAAATCCAATAGAACATATAACGGAATTTTCTACCATATGCATAGATGTTGCTTATGACCCCACGTATCTTATGAGACTATTTCCAAGAAGTCTTGTGGGAACTGCACTACAGTGGTTTTCGGGTTTAGATTCGGGCATTAGATCTTAGGGTGAACTGGTCGAGAAATTTGTGGAACAATTTGCCTACAACAGAGATCATGAGATAAATATAGCAACCTTGTGTCACACAACACAAGATGAAGAGGAAACATTCATTGCTTTCTTCCAGAGATGGAGAACTATACCTAGTAGGTGTCTTGTTGAGATACCTGAAAAACAAAAAGTTACAATGTTTCAAGAAAACCTTCATGCAAAACTCAAGAGAAACTTAAGGGTACATTGTTGTACGTCTTTTTCAGAACTAGTGGAAAAAGGGGTGATAATAGAAAAGGATCTCATTGAAAAGGGTGAACTCAAGACATCAACATCTAATAGAAACCCAATCATACAAAACACCCCCACTAACAGAAATAGATTTTGGTCTTGCAACAAAAATGTCACCAATGATGGGGTGGTTGATGCTAAAACATTACAAGCAGGACCCCTCCTCACATTACAAGGACCTCATACTTTTTCCAACACCCTTAATTCTGTCAATCAACTGCCTAACGTGGTCCAAAATACTCAATGTCCACAACCAAGAAGATTTCAAAAACGTGAATTCACTCCCTTAGGGGAACCTATTGAGTCGGTGCTCAAACAACTGCTATAGCATAATCTCATACAGCTGCAGGAACCAAGACAATACGATCTAGGACAATTTAAACCAGCTTGGTGGGATGACAATGCCTTTTGTGATTACCATAGAACTAAGGGGCATAACCTACAAAACTGTCGACAATTGAAGAATATCATACAGGATCTTGTCGAAAAGAGAATTATTGAAGTTAGTGGACAAAAACAGAAGTCATCGAACATGGATCATCAAGTATTTTCTGACCCACTACATGACCATGGGAAAGGAATTGTCCCCAATTCGAGTACTAAGACCAATATGTCAGCCAACTATGCCAGTGTCAAGCATGATTATAATAGTGGAAAAATCATTAACTGCCTTCGTGCCATTGATGAGAATATCAATACCATTATTATCAATACCAATCCTGAGTGTGCGGTCAATACTCGTCGTACTAAATTCACTATTCAAGGCCCTCCATCACAGTAAACACCCCAACCTTCCAAGTTACAATATAACCTTCTTGACTAGTTGGGGAAGACCCCAACCCAAATCTCAATCTTGGAATTGTTGTGTATTTCCCCTGAGCATTGGTCTATCCTTGATAAGGCTTTATAGAAAACCACGGTCCCTAATGATCTGGATGTCAATCGTTTCCAGGAAATGGTGGGCTACTTGACCAATAATCATCATGCCACATTTTATGAACAAGACTATGCAACTGAAAAGATGAACTACAACGACCCTTTACACCTAGAAGTCCTTGTTGATAACACCAAAGTTAGATGAGTTTTGGTAGACGGAGGAGCAAGGTTAAATCTGTGCACTTTAAAACTAATTAAGGCTTTAGGTATCTTAGAAGCATGCATAGACACGACCAAGAGTATTGTCATTAAATCTTATGATGATGAAGAAATAAAATCAAAGGGAGTTGTAACACTTCCTATTAGAATTGGTCCTGCGATAATGGAGACAAAGTTCTAGGTCTTGGATCTCACTCTTCCTTATAACATTCTGCTAGGTAGACCATGGATTCATGCTATGAAGGTAGTCCCTTCCACGTATCATCAGTGTCTTAAATTTCCTTACAATGGCACAGAAATAACTATAGATGGTGATCCAGATCCTTTCCAGTATTGCACCAATCTAAAGGAGATTCCCCAACGCCAAGTTCCAGTCAACCAAGAGGCCTCATCATCCAATTCATCCTCCTATGTTGATCCAGCCACACTTACCCAAACATCTATTTCACCGTCAGTTCCTACCACTCCTAGGGTTGAGATCCAAGACAAGGGTTGTGGAGAATATTACATGAAAACTTCTTATTGTGTTAGCCATTTGATTCCTCCTAAGTCATACGTTTTACCTACATCTGATAGGAGACAATCTATGGTCACCATACACATTCCTCCCACAACTTTTACTAAATGGGGTGAATTAAGAAAAGAGGCCATAGATATAGAAGATGTCACTTCCTTGCTATATAGGGAAGATGATGAGGAACCCCTCTTACTTGCTTATATTCCTACAAATCTATATGGAAAAGGTTTCAAAATCATGCAAAGAAAAGGATATGATGGACAAAGTGGTTTAGGCTTAAACCAAGATGGCAGGATTGAACCAATATTTGTTTCTCGGTAGCCAAAAGGAGTAGGGCTAGGGTTTCAACCGATTCAGATTGGCGTTCCATATACCCCATTACCCTTACTTGAGGAAGTAAGTGCTTCAGAAGATATTAAGACATCTCACGAACCAGTAGACCAATATCATTGTGACTCTCCTAACTCTAACGATTATGAGTGGGATTCCCTATCCTCTACTTCTTCCATGGACCTTGACAAGTTATTTGGAGAACTTGACTCGATGCAAAGTTCCTCACCCAATCCTTTAAATTCTTGTCCACCAAAGAAAATGACAAAAGAAGAATGGTTTAAACACTACTATTGGGAATTACTTGATCCTACCTCGTGGCAACATGAGCCACTATTTCTGATAGTCAAACCTTGGTACTAGGCCCACCTATCCATCCACCAAAACCTAAACCTAAGAGCAAACAGGACTTAGTACAAGGCTTTTGTGATCACATGAATAATTCAATCTTTACCTTGACTCCATTAAACTTTGATAACTCTGATGATGACATGCCCTTAGTCTATCCCCAACTCATTGATTGGGACCAACAAGACACACCCGTCTTAGATATGTTTGAGAACGACGAAGCAATTGCTGAGTTCCTATGATTACAAGAAGGCATACCAAACGGTGATCATAAGGCTAGTTTTACCATTGACTTGGACAACAAAGAATATTTTGGGGAATCTGTTCAACCCTCCAATCACAAAAATGAGAAAAAGAATAAACACAGTAAAAAGGATGAATCTCTAGGTGAAAATTGAAAGGCACCTTTAGACAATGAAAAAGTTAAAAGAAAGGACGCATCCAAAGGTGAAAACCCCTCTGAGGCACCTAAGGATGGAGGTTTGAACATTTTCCCTGTTGCACAGGAAAAGTCACCCATGCTCGTGGAAGAATCAATAGAATTCAATATAGGTACTAAAGAGAATCCTCGACTGGTTCATTTTGTGGCGTCATTGACAACAGAAGAGCTATTGGAGTTCCATAACTTCTTTGCACAGAGACAGATAAATTTTGCTTGGTCATATGCAGATATGCCAGGGTTGGATCCTGACCTTGTTCTACATCACTTACAACCAGGTGCTAAACCAGTGAAACAAAAGTTGAGAAAAATGCACCCATGGATTGCTTTATTAGTCAAGGTAGAACTCAAGAAACTCTTAGATGTTGGTTTCATCAAATCTATTGACTATGCAAATTGGATTTCCAATCTTGTACCAGTTACTAAACCAGCTGGTGGCATCCGCATCTGCACTAACTTTATAAACATCAATAAAGCCTGACCTAAGGATGAATTTCCTTTGCCTAACATAGACATGATAGTTGAAATGACAGTAGGATATGAGATGTTGTCCCTTATGGATGGATTCTCAGGATATAACCAGATCAGAATTGCAACTGAAGACCAACCTAAGACAGCTTTCACTTGTCCTTGGAGAATGTATTGCTGGAATGTTATGCCCTTTGGACTCAAAAATGCTGGAGAAACCTATCAACGTGCCATGACTACTATCTTTCATGATCTAGTACACACTCTTATGGAGGATTATGTCGATGACCTTATTGAAAAATCCAAGACAAGGGCAGAACATTTGCAGGTTTTAGACAAGATATTTTAGAGACTAGAGAAGTATAAAGTGAGACTTAATCCAAAGAAATGTGTGTTTGGAGTCAAATCAGGAAAGTTGTTAGGTTATATTATTTCTAGACGAGGCATTGAAGTGGATCTTGCTAAGGTGAAAGCAATCATGGACATGCCTCCACCTACTAATCTCAATCAACTAAGGACATTACAGGGAAGGTTGCAATCTATCAAAAGATTTATAGTGCAACTAGTAGATAAGACACACCCTTTTCAACATCTACTTAAGAAAGGGGTACCCTTTGCATGGACAGCTAAATGTGAAGAGGCTTTTCAACTAATTAAAGAATATTTACTCACACCCCCTGTCTTAATGCCACCTGTTGAAGGAAGACCATTGATTCTTTATATTACAGCAACCCATTCATCACTCAGAGCATTGCTTGCACAGAATGACAATGAAGGTCATGAAAGGGCAGTCTATTATATCAGTCAGACTTTGGTAGGTTATGAGCTCAACTATAGTACCATTGAATGTGCCTATCTTGCAGTAGTATTTGCTACTCAGAAATTGAGGCATTATATGCTAAACCATCAAACAATGTTGATTTCTAAAATAGACCCTCTGAAATATCTCCTCAGCAAGGCAGCATTAACAAGGTGATTGGCTAAATGGGTTATGATACTTAGTGAGTATGATATCCGATATGTAGAAAGAAAGGCTATTAAAGGATAGGCCATTGCTAATCAGTTAGCTAATGCACCCACACAGGCAGATCACCCGTTAGTTGTAGACTTTCCTGATGAGTTCATATTCTCAATTGACACAAATATAACATGGAAACTGTACTTTGATGGCTCACATACAAATCATGGTTCAAGGGCTGGTATATTGTTTATTACACCTCAGGGTGATTCCATCCCTACGTCATTCAGGATTGCATTTCCATGCACTAACAACATAGCAGAGTATGAAGCTCTAGTGATAGGGTTACGCATGGCAGTCAATTGGAAAATTAAGATTTTACAAGTATATGGGGATTCTCAACTTGTAATCAGACACGTAAATGATGATTATGAGACTAAGGATGAGAAACTTGCTCCATACAAGCATATGGCTGATAGCTTTAAAGAGTACTTTGACAAAGTAAAATTTCATCAGATACCTCATGTTTTAAATAGAGCAGCAGATGCTATGGCTACAATTGCATCACTCCTTGACATTCCTAACAACGTGCCTAAGTTTGAGTTCTTGGTAGAACAACTTTTGGTCCTAGCCTATGATATCCCAGATTCTGAAATGGTGTGTGACATTGTTGGTCCTGATTCCCCATGGTCCAAAGAAATATATGATTACCTTCATGTCTAAGTCATACCCACTGGCCTATCAAATAACCAACGTAGGACATTCCTCCACAAGTCATCCAAATACACCATCATCAAAGACACCCTATATCGACACGCCTTAGATAATACCTTACTGAGATGTCTTGATTCTACTGAAGCACAAGCAACTTTGCATGGGGTCCATGAGGGTATATGTGGTTCTTATTAGAGTGGGCCTACCTTAGCCAAAAAATTATGAGACTGGGTTATTACTGGCCTACTATGGAAAAAGACTCATATCATTTTGTAATGAAATGCCACCAATTTCAAGTTCATGGAGACTTGATACATGCGCCAGCACAGGAGCTCTGTCCTATAACGTCACTGTGGCCCTTTGCCCAATGGGGACTCTACCTCATAGGTAAGATCCACCCCATGTCATCTAATGGAAACAAATTCATTATCACTGCTATTGAGTATTTTACGAAGTGGATTGAAGCTATTCCCATGACATACATTACCGGAACACAAATTTCTAGATTTATCTTGAACTATATCATCTATTGATATGGTGTCCCTTAGTCCATAATCACCGATAATGGCCACCCATTTAAGAACCAAGAAGTCTACCATCTGTGTGATGAATTTCATATCCAACATCATTTTTCCACTCCATACTACCCCCAAGGTAACGGCCAAGTGAAGGTATCTAACAAGACCATCATTAGAATCCTCAAGAAAATCATCAATGATGTTGGTTGTGATTGACATTTACAGCTTAACCCTGCCTTATGGGCTTACCACACTAGTATCCATACTCCCACTGGTGCTACTCCATATTCACTTGTATTTGGTTCTGAATCTATTTTGCCTATTGAGGTCGAGATTCCTTCCCTAAGGTTATCCCTAAAAGGCCACATTAATGATGAAGAGTATCGAGTATCGAGACTCCATGAGCTAGAATTCCTGGATGAGCGTAGACAGAAGGCACTCGACCATCTTCAAGCATATCAGAATCGCCTTCGTCGTAGCTATAACAGGAAGGTCTTGAACAGAAACTTTGACATTGGTGACCTATTTTTAATGGAGAACCCAAAGAATCAAGCAGAAAGAGACAAACCAGGAAAGTTTGAACCTAATTGGTTAGGACCTTATGTTGTTACAGAAGCTTTTGGATCAGGAGCGTACCAACTCTCTACTCCTGAAGGGGAACCATTGTCCTCACCAATCAATAGTATTCATCTGAAGAAGTTCTACGCATAGCTTCTAGGAGCCTTTGTCTTAATTAGCAAAAATACAAAAAATCACAAAATCACAAAAAATCATTATCAAGGTGAAAACCTGGCAAACAGGCGTCTTGGTAACACCAAAAAAGTTAGATAATCTGGAAAATAGTAAAGACAAATCATTCATCCAATAGTGAAAACCACTTTGATGGCACTTTGGATAAGAACCATGGTGAAAACCTAGAAAATAGGCACCGTGTGTAGTTAACTCTACTCCTTTGTCTACTATTATTCTGTACATAGTCTGTATCATTGTATATAATCCATTACCTTGTACATAGTCCTTATCCCTATACATATCCCTTATCTTTCATGTCCATCTCTTGTCTATATCATTCCTAATAAGCGGTAGTCTTTCCCATAACTTGGAATGATTCGCATCGAGTGCATTTCATATCCCCCATCTTACCCTATTCATAGTCAATTGGTCTTGTACTCGATTAGGGGTAAACACTTGACATGTGTCATATTGGTTCTTACATTGGTTGTGTTGAAGATGTAAAACCATGAAAAATCCACGAACCTCACAAAATGACTTGAGAAAACACAAAAAAAAATCAAAAAGACAAAACAATCAAAATATTTCAAAAATCCAAAAAAAAAATAGAGTCGGAGTCAGTCGCACTTGTCAGTCTTGTCAGTCAAGTCAAGTCGAACTACATTGCCTCTGCAACTGGATGTAGACAAGGCCATCTACTAATGTGCCCCTGAGGCATTAGGTTAGTCCCTTTAGCATTTTTTGTATAAAATCTTGATTCAATCCATATGTCTATATGACAAGGTCGTTGGTCGTGTCGAACTACAAGGTATCTACGTGTATAACATAGGCAAGGCCATCAATCAATGAGCCCCCGAGGCCACACTAGGTCAGTCCATTAGGGTTCGTCGCATTCACTTTCACACATGTCTTCTATTTGTAGTCAGTCTTGTTAGTCAAGTGAAGTCGAACTACAAGGTCTCTGCATGTATAACGTAGGCAAGGCCATCAATCGATGAGCCCTTGAGGCTGCACTAGGTCAGTCCTTTAGGGTTTTTCATCACATACAAGTCAATTTTTAGCATATCATCTCAAGTCATGCATCAATCTAGTGAACACATCAGCAATGTCTCTAAGTCATATCAAACAACTGGCCAAACAAAACAAACAAAACAGATCAACAAATGTCTGGTATAGGATGTGTCCTTCCTAGAAACAGACATCATCATCATGGAAATCAACCTGTATCTTGTTCAGGATGAGTCCTTCCTGAATACTGATATCAGCAAAACAATCTTTATCTTATACAGGATGAGTCCTTCCTGTATAATTGACATTGTTATACAATCAAACATAGCCTTACACAGGTTATCACATCAATGGCATCTGACTCAATGTCTTATACGATACATGCCTTTCTGAAACCAGGCTTTGTCATGCCTTATACAGATAGTCATAACATCAAAACCAGACTCATAGTCTTATCCATTATGTGTATTTCTTGACATCAGGCTCTATCAATCAATCCTTTTATCAATCAAAACAAATCAAACAAACAAATCAAGTTTTGGCAAATACTTTACTCACTTTTTGACTTTATGGCTTCTTTATCTTATCATTTATCTTGAATTGATGACTGGGAATAATGTTACTAGCTTTCTCAATGTTGTCCTATGAAGGATTTAGAGAAGCAACGATGTATCAGAATTCTATTTTCCTTGACTAATGTTTGTCGACTGTCTTTTTTAATTTGATATTGAGTCATGTTACTAGTTTCCTCAGGGATGTCCCATAAAGGATTTAGAGGAGCAATGACGTCTCATGATCCGTCTTTTACTTTGTTTACTGTCTGTGGTTTGTCCTAACAAAAAGACTGGGGCAACTTGTGCCCTTAGTATGAGCTGATGACAATCCTTGTCTACAACTGTCTATTATTGGAAAATGGATGACCTTGCAAACCTTGATTTATGTCATATCATGGTGTTTATCGCCATTTGTATTAGTCCCACCCAATGATGATAAAGTGAAATACCTTTTTTGATACAACAAAATATCGAAGATTGCTAATACTAACATCTATCTCCTGTCTGTTGTTCTTTCTCGATCTTTCTTCCCGCACTAACAGTTCTTCTTTCTTACATTATGACGGAGTCCTGTGACACAAAACATTATACATCATCCTGCATCAACATACATGTTAGAAAAATACATACATATAGGCATATCTCATATCTAGAACATCATGGTACGATACATATTCTTCATCAAATAATACATATCATAAATATTCCATACATAAAGCAACTGTACATACATGCATCACATTACATTTGTATAGCATCACATGTAGTATGCATCATACATATAACATCATATTACATCTCATAATTTGTAAATTGCATATATCACATAGAATCCACATTATCTCATTAGATGCATAAACATCATAAAACACATATACTCATCCATCACATAGGCATATCATATGAACATCACATGTATAAATAAAGACTGCATAATCAATTCATAAACATCCATATCATGAGAATCACCGCCAAAATCATATATATATATTGATATATATATATATATATATATATATATTGATATATATATATATATATATATATATATATTGATATATATATATATATATATTGATATATATATATATTGATATATCACTCAACTGTGTCACATCACAATGTCATAATATATCAATAATACATGGAAGCCCATAGGCTCTAAGATCAAAATACAATGTCTCGACAAATGGTACCCCTACCCTAAACTGCCACTGCCATCATGTCGGGAGTGTGCGGGAGAATGATGATGGTAACCTGATGACCTCTGAGTTGTGGGAGGTTTGTCATATGGACCTGCTCTACGTGGCTGCTCCACCCCCTCTATGCTAACTGTCCTAGTGTGGGCCCTAGTCTGGGACCTGCTACTATGTGCCGCTGAGAAACTGGGATCCTATCTCTCTGATGGAATCTCTGCCTCATACAGATCCTGATAGTATCTCTCCCTCTCCCCAGCTCTGACTAGCTCTCTGGAAAATGTAGCTGATGGTCATGTGCACAATGCCCTGAGCTCTATAAATCTCTGCTCTATCTCTTATCTCTGAGCTATGGCCTGATCCCTATCCATCACTGCTTTGTCTCTCTCCATCCGATATGCATCCCTCTTGGCCATCAGAACTCTCATCTGCTCCTCCAAGGATGCAACCTGAGCATGCAGTGTATCTTTGTCTGGATCCTCTGCCTCTATATCATCTTGTATGTCCCTGGCTCTGCCATCCTCCTCCTCAGCCAGCTCTTCCAGGATCTGATCCTGAATCTCTCTCTCGTGATCATCATCCTCATCGTCATCCTCTTGATAGGCACCCAACAAACCTAGAGCATCAATCTCTGCCTCCTCTCTGTCTGCCTCCTCGGCACCTGCCTCCTCCTTTGTTGGGATATCTGGGATGGCTGCCTCTGCCGAATCTACCTCCTCTCCACCTCTAGCAATGTCCTCCTATCCACCTCTAGCCACATCCTCCTCACCTCCTCTCCCAATTTCTAGCATCACCACATCCTCCTCTCCTCGCCCCTCATTGATCGATGATAAGGTTGGCCCTCGTCCCCTCCAGCCACGTCTCCCTCTCCTACCTCCATGCCTTCCACCTCGACCATCATCTCCTCCATCACCACAACCTCCTCTACCTCCCCGACCTTTACCTCTATCACGCCTGCCTCGTGGCCCTGTCCCTCGCCACTCTACCAGTGCTAGCTGCTCCAGATCTGTCAAAGGGATCAGCCTGTGAACTGCCCACCACTAATCATACTCTGTTGTGGTCCCTGGGTCTGCTGGTCCGTCTCTCCATCCCCATGGAAGTGCTTGTAGCACATCAATATCTACCTCTTCTGTGGCCACTGGAATCTCTAGCCCCCATAGTGGGACCTCTCGTGAGGATCTCGCAAACTCTGCTCGTCCTTGAGGAACATCCTACACCTCTCCAAACCGTCGCAGGACACCATCTAGCAACTGCCGCTCTATAATGTGAACATGCAATACTATCCGCCCAACTAAGTACTATGCTTTTCTACAAAATGGCAAGTGCTCATCCTCATTTGACCACTCCTCGCACCCTAGGTATGACCTCCATGTAAACTACTTCATCATGTCTATGGTATGTCTGAAGTAGCCTGTATCTCCAATGTGATGGTGTGTGGTTGCCCCTGCATAATGGAAGGCATACGGAGCTCCATGTGGGAGGTCAACTATCACAGGTGGTCAAAAAATGGCAATATGCTCCCATGCCCATACCATCAGGAGAGTGGTGCCACAACTCATCGACTGTGCCTCTCGATAGGAAATATCATGCAGATGGAAGTATAACATCCCAAGCACATAGGAACCCCAAGCATACACAACTCGACGCTCGAGCATGCCCACAAGCATCTCTCCCCATCCCATAGGAAAACCATGATCTTGGCAGTCAGGAAGTACTATACCGCCTATCAATGTAGTCAATAGACAGTCTAGCTGTCTATATCTCTGGGCCAATACCTACCATCTAATCTCATAATCATCGAAACCTAACTACCTAATGTCAACATGGGGGTAATATCTACACATCTTGGTGGCACCCCTCTGAGTATCATAAGTCACTTGTGTGCCTCTAATGGGAAGTTTAAGGATCCTATACACATCCTCTAGACTAACTGTGGCCTCTCCAGTTGGTAGGTGGAAGGATGATGTCTCCGAGTGCCACCACTCACACAACACTGTCAATAGTCCTCGATTTTCCTGAATCTAGGGCATGTCTATCACATGCAATAATCCAAGATGCCATAGAACCCGTTGCTCTGCCGACCGCAAGCTATCTCTGAATCGAAACGTAGTAGGTCTCAACTCCCGTGTATAAATCGTGTCTAATACAACCTGCAATGGCATTATACATGCCTCATGTTAGCCTCAATCATCTATTCTAGTGCAAACTGACTATAATACAATAAAATGCAAATGTGTCACTTTTTTGCACATGCGTCATTATTTTTCACATGCATCGCTTTTTCACATATGCGGTTCAAAAACTTCACATGCGTCATTATTAAACAAATGCAGCTAATAATATCAAATGCATCACACTACAGTCATATGCGTTGTAAAATAACACTTGCATTGCATCAATTTCAAATGCATTTCTAAATATACATATGCGGCTATATATATGCAAGTGCATTTCAAAAATTCAAATGTGTTTCAAAAATAAAAAATGCATTTAACCGCTAAACACTATTCAAACTGGCTAACATAAAAATACAAATACAATTTTTCGCATACACATGCGTCATTCACGCACGCATATGCTGTCAATTACTAAAGCGACGCATAATTCAAAATTAAATTAAATGCATTAAATTACGCACAAATTAAAAATTTCAAAAGTCAAGTTTTAGGTACATACCGGGGGGTCCGCGCCGGCTCGTCTCTGGAATGTTTGGATCCTGTAGGCTCGGTGATGGGTGGTCAGAATAGGAGACATTGTCACTAGAAGTCGAGAAAATTTTCAAATCTCTAAGCTAGGTGGGTGCAAATGAATAGGTTTTTCACCCCTATTCCTATATATACCTAGGGCTTAGGTGGCCTTTCAGTCCTATTGGCCATGTTAACTTCCATTTTCCATCAACCCCTACCTGTCCATCACATTTCCAAACCCAATTCTGCAAACTCCACTGCATTTCTACCTATCCTATGGACTAATCCGGAGCATTTCCAAATTTTTCTGACCTTTTTTGACAATTTGTCAATTTTCCCAAGGGGGGCATACCTTCACCTATTCTAATCTGGAGCATTACTGGGGCATATTTCTTATCGATTTTCTTTGACACAATGCCAAAATGACATTGTATCAAAGAGGGGCAAATGTAGACACCGAAATCTGGTTTTAAGCCTACGACTTTCATATTCTTCATATTTCGTATTCTTCATGGTCATGATTAAATAATGTCAATTATTTAATTATTCTCAATAATCTTAATTCCTTCCATTAATTAAATAATCTTAATTATTTAATTAATTCACACTTTTCTTTATTCTATCTGATTAATTAAATAAACACTTTTTATTTAATTATGTTACTAATTAACCTTATTCTTCTTGTTAAATTAAATAAATCATTATTTAATTTACTCTGTATCATATTTCAACTATAATTAAATAAATTCTTTATTTAATTATTCATTTAAATTTCTTTATCATTTAATTAAATAAATCTTATTTATTTAATTATTCTTCCAATATCAAGTCTTGAATTAAAATGAATTATTTAATTCATTAATTCTATTTTAACATATTCTTCTATACTTTAGATAAATATGTGAGTTATCTAAGTATTCACTTTTACTTGACTCGACATCTATTTTAATTGTTTAGTTAACTCTTGATTTAATGTCTAAGTGGCATTCTTGAGTAATCTCTTTGTCAGATCAGTCAATCGTCCAATTCTAACTTATTTACGTGTACATGTGGATTAATTAAATATTCTTATTTAATTAATTAAACCTTGTGCATGCATTCGAACAAAGAGTCGCTATAATCAATCTTCATATTTGTCATGCAAAGATATTTCTTATGTTTTTGAATGTCGAACTGAAGATTAAATCATTTATTTAATCTTTAATCCTATTTCTAGTTTGTATCACTCATGTCACTACTAATAGTTATCATAATGCATGTCTAATCTATCAATCTCAACCGTTCATTGATCTTTCAATCTTGGGCTATTGTTCGAATAATCAATTTTCTATAAATTGATTTGTCATTCTTCATTCCAATCTCTCATGAAATCTAATGACTTTTGAGAGCACTCAATCTTGAATCTTTGATATTTTGCTAATCATTATCTTAGGCTATACTTTCACGAACTTACGATAAATCTGAGGGCAATTATACTACACAAGCAAAATGGAGAAGGGCAATCGAGATGAATCATGGAAATACATTTGAAATTGGTGAGATTGTTTCAGTTTGTTTACGTTTTACTTTCCTTTGTTCTTTGTTGCTTAACACAATAGATTTGCATGTTAGATTTAGTATTGCATGTTTGCTTCTAATGATCTTTGTTTTCTATTTGCACTTTCTTGGCGTTACATTCCCTACACATTTTCTCTTCAATCCAGAGGTTTCTTAACTCTTTCCCTTGTTAGCCCTTGGTTGTTCTCAAGTGTAATGTTTTTTCTATGCATCTTGCATTCTATATGTATGATCAGTCATCTCTTATGAAGCATGGATAACCTTTCATGGATTTGTTGTTGTAATTAGATAATTTCCATTGTGAGAATAATCATTTAATTTTTATGGAAGTAAGTCTTTTTCATATTATTTGACTTGGTATTGTAAACTTTTCTTTGTCGGATTCTCTCAGGGGGAACAGCAGAACTATGATGATAGGCAGAGTTGTTTCTTAACTCCTTCCCTTGTTAGCCCTTGGTTGTTCTCAAGTGTAATGTTTTTTCTATGCATCTTGCAATCTATATGTATGATCAATAATCTCTTATGAAGCATGGATAACCTTTCATGGAATTGTTGTTGTAATTAGACAATTTCCATTGTGAGAATAATCATTTAATTTGTATGGAAGTAAGTCTTTTTCATATTATTTGACTTTGTATTGTAAACTTGTCTTTGCAGGATTCTTTTGGGGGGAACAGCAGAACTGTGATGATAGGTAGAGTTATTTCTTAACTCCTTCCCTTGTTAGCCCTTGGTTGTTCTCAAGTGTAATGTTTTTTCTATGCATCTTGCAGTTTGTATGTATGATCAGTCATCTCTTATGAAGCATGGATAACCTTTCATGGAATTGTTGTTGTAATTAGACAATTTCCATTGTGAGAATAATCATTTAATTTGTATGGAAGTAAGTCTTTTTCATATTATTTGACTTGGTATTATAAAATTTTCTTTGCAGGATTCTCTTGGGGGGAACAGCAGAACTGTGATGATAGGTAGAGTTGTTTCTTAACTCCTTCCCTTGTTAGCCCTTGGTTGTTCTCAAGTGTAATGCTTTTTATATGCATCTTGCAGTCTATATGTATGATCAATCATCTCTTATGAATCATAGATAACCTTTCATGGAATTTTTGTTGTAATTAGACAATTGCCATTGTGAGAATAATCATTTAATTTTTATGGAAGTAAGTCTTTTTCATATTGTTTGACTTGGTATTGTAAAGTTGTCTTTGCAGGATTCTCTTGGGGGGAACAGCAGAACTGTGATGATAGGTAGAGTTGTACAACACCATAAATCATTTGGCATTATCAATATATTGCTTATAGAATACTCTATGCAAGTAAAATGGAATGTGCAATGACAATTGGTCTTGAATTCAAATCTGAATATAAGTACATTATACACAAGAAGATGGTATCTATTCTATGATTTAAAGAACCCCAAAATAAGAAAATTAATAGGTTTCATTTGTTTACTTTCTCTTAGACACTTTTTTAATCGATAAGAGCCTCAGAATGTCTTGCTGATAACTAGCAGTGTTCAAAACTCCTGAAGAGGTCAGATCGATGTGACATTGGATTTTTCTTGATGATGGAAGTCATCAAAAAGACATGCACTATTAGAGTTATTTTTCTATCCTATGCCGAAGATTGATCTTTTACCGATGGGTTGGCTTCGGTGGTCATCGCCAATAGTCTCCACGATGGTAAATTTCAACTAATATTTTTAAAAAAAAATTGAATTGTTTCATCGCAATTTCGAAGAAAACCATCGATGAATCACTGAAAAGGTCCGATGAAGTTGCTATAGTTGCGACGAAGGCTTCATCGTAGCTCCTTGCCCAATTCCTCACAATTTTGACAAAGTCCACCAATGAATCACAGAAAAGGTCTGACGAAGTTGCTTAGCTCAGACGAAGGCTTCGTCGTAACACCTTTCTCATTTCATCGCAATTTCGATGAAGGACACCGACGAATCACAGAAAAGGTCCAACAAAGTTGCTTAGCTATGACGAAGGCTTCATCATAACTCATTTCCCATTTCATTGCAATGTCGACGAAGGCCACCAATGAATCACAGAAAAGGTCTGATGAAGTTGCTTAGCTACGACGAAGGCTTCGTCGTAACTCCTTGCCCATTTTGTCACAATTTCGATGAAAGCTACCGATCAATCACATAAAAGGTCCGAAAAAGTTGCTTAGCTATGACGAAGGCTTCATGATAACTCCTTACCCATTTCATTGAAATGGCGATGAACTTTTGGTGTTGTTTCAAAGCTTTGGAAGAGCCATTGCAATTGCATTTTGGTTGTAATTCATCGATGGATACACAAAGTTTTCATCAATATTCCAATGAACATGTGAGTCATTTTATGATGCTGAGGACCAACAAATCTATGTCATTATTTTTACATTTAATGCGTCATTAGAATTTTGACGAAAAAAATAGCGACAAAATTATTTTTGTCATTTCGTCGCTTTTCTGACAAATATTTGTCGAACAACAGACAAACATTTGTCAGAAAATGGGGCCAAATTCAGTAGTGTAACAATATACAAACAAAGATGTATAACATAATACAATAAGGATTATATTTCATTACAATAATTTCATAAGTTACAATATTACAAGAATGCATACATTTACATACATAGTTCAATGAGTTTTGGAACAAATAGTTGTAACGGTCCAGGATCCTCCCTTTCAAACCTTGGTTCTTTTGTCACCTACTATGGAGGAGAAACATCACTCAAGTTCTTTTCTGCCAACCAAGGACTCTTAATGTGGTCCCTCGCACATCTATCATTCAATAGATGGCCCTTCCCTTCAATGAAGAAATTGGTAGAGTAACCTAATAATGACAACCAACTAAGCATAGTGTTGTGTCCTACATAACTAGAACTTGTAATCCCACAATTTGGAACTAGCATGTAATACTGGATCATGGTGAATTGATAGTGGATCCAAAGGTAGTCACATGACTTTGGCTAAATTATTCTCATTCAGTGCTTTGAATGAAGGTCATCTATCACATACACTACTCAGGGCCAATTTGACTTAAGGCTATATTAAACTATGCATAGGTATTTCCTTCAATGGATAATCTATCACCCCAGAGAAAACCTATCACCATTTTACATACTTGGAATAAAACTACTTAACAAGTAAACAAGCTCCATCCCATACTGGATAAACAATCCTAGGAGTAAACACAAGCTATTCTAGTTAAATCAATAACTTAGCTAAGAGTAACACATATGCCACTCATGTTCAATCATATCTAGTATATACTACCTATGATAAGAATCAATCTCCAATTATGGAGTACATATGAGCACACCATAAAAATAGTATAACAGATTCTATTTCCTTTTCAAAGCTATTCTAGATTCCCTAAATGCCAGTTCTCATAAAATACAATTCAAAAATTCATAAAGAATATTCATAAATAAAATAATAAAAGAGAATATCCTCATGCATGTTATCACTTATCTAATCAATTGAAAACAATGCAGCTTCTCCAAACAGCAACTAGATTGATTATATCTTCTTAAGAGATGTCACAATAACCTTCTAATACTCAATTTGATGGAATATTTCTCTCAAATAGAAACTCTCTCTCAATATAATAAAATCTTCTCTCTCTCTCTCTCTCTCAAAAATAAAACTAATAAAATGCAAAGTAAAAACTTGCAGCAATATGCATCCTCAATAATTGATCGAGCACCATTATTTATACAACTATTTGGTAACTACTGAGCCTATAGTTTAGGCATGATTTTTGACAGTAGCAACCATGCATAGCAACACATAAATCATAGCAAAAGGGTGGCAAATAAGTAATCTCATACTTAGCAAAAACATCTATAGATCAATCTTGCTTGATCGACAACAAATAGAGACTTATTCAAATCTGCTCATGGATAATTTGAATTATATCCAACAATGGACATCTATAGGTATAAAGAATCAAAGGTGGCACCAAAGCCTCCACACTATTCTCAAAATTGGCACAGTTTCTTTTCAATTAAAAATAGTCAATAACCAATTTGTGACACCATGCTTTCATCAACTTAGTCTGGGTGTGAGTTGATTCTGATATTTATTCACTTTGAGAAAGTCGTCGACTAGTAACTCATGGCTTAATAGATGTTGGTTCAAGCTCAAATACATGACACTTTAAGTTTTACCAAATCAAAGATGATCTTACCATAGGCGTTGACTAAGTCTACAACATGCATCGACATAATGTAGTAGTTATAATGTAATATATGTGTTCCATAAAGCCTGGCAACAAGAGTAAAACTTGACTTCTCAAAACACATTCATAAGCAAGTTATAATCGGCCTCTATCATGGTAAATGATAGTCGATTCCCAAGAAATGGTTACTATATTAAATATATATTAATATATATATATATATCATACTACATATACATATATATTTTTTAATACCAATATGTATGTGTATATATGTATATGTATATTCATATATATATATATATATGTTAATATATATTTTTATATATACCCTTCGCCATCAAGCAAGTATACATTCAATATATATAAATAAGTATAAGCAAGATAGTATTCACATAATAAACATAATATATCGATTGTATACATATATATGTGTATATAAGTATATGCCTCTATGTACACATATACGTATGTATACCTATATTGATACATTTGTATGCGCGTTTCCATTCACCTACGTATGTGTGTATCGATACATATATACATATGGATATGTGTATATATACTATACATATATATATGTTCACATTCGATTCACATATAGTTATACACAATTACCATTGTATTGATAAATGTTTACGTGTGGTACATCTATACATGTGCATATACATATCGTTAGATCCTATCGACATATATGTGTGCATACATACACATACTCCACATATGTTCTTATCAATATAATCATAATAGTACAAGAAAGAACTCTAAAGCTCAAATAGATAAACATCACCCAACAATGCATTTCAGTAGTAATCAATAATTTTACTTATGAAAACACATCAACTAAGGATGACTTGCCCTCTTCCCATATACTAAATCAACTCAATTATTCTACTATGGTGTGTGTATATTCTCATATAGTTTTGTTACCAATTACCCAACCAAGATCTTCTCCTGAGTAATACTTCCCCTCCGCCTAGAGGAATTGAACATATACCTACAACCACTAACACATGCACATGGCATTCAATTTTTCATAACATATGCAGTATATGTAAAACATCTCCAAAGTTATAATATCAATTCAATAACCATCCATTCACATATATGCGGTACTTTTCCATGAGATAACATTAAGTGAGATAACATTCACATATAACGCATTGATAACAAAGTACAAGCATAATTTATTCATCTCCGGAATTCACATTACATTCATATTTACCCTGCATAGTAATAGTAAATAGTAATTACACAATTGGGGTGTAACACCTATTGTTAGGTTTTCATCATGGTACTTATACAAGGTGCTTGTTTTCCAGGTTTTCACCATTGGATGATTTTTTTCTCTTTACTTTTTTTTGGTGTGGATGGATAGGGATGTGGATAAATTCGTTTGTGTGTGAAATGTGGAAAGTTAGTAAATCAACACAAACCTTAATGAAATGAATTATATCAAAGATTCAAAGTAAAGAAGCTACTCTAAATTTCCAAAAAAAAAATCTTTTAAGAACATCTCATTGTCCTCTATTCTTAAAGATTCCTTTAACCCTTTGGCCCTTAGATTTCTATGTGCACAAAGGCTATTAAAATGACACTTAATAAATGAAATTAGTCTTCAATATGCAAGCCAATTAAATTCATACATGAAACTATATGATAAAAATGATGATGGTGTTAGATGATTTGAGGTAGATACTATGGTATTGAGATGGGATGATTCTACATATGCTCAAATGCTAACTATGAAAACACTAATCTAAAATGAAACTATGATACAAACAAAGGATGACATAAAATGCAACTATGAAGCAAATTATTACTCTAAGATCTAACTATGATGCAAAACATGGTATAAAATGTAGCTATAAGACTCCATAATGCTCCCAAGCTCAAATGATATTCTGCATGATAACTCTATTCAAAATTGGATGCAAAATACAATGCCAAAGGGTTGTATTTATAGCCTTTTCCAAGCATTTGGTGAGGTGGAAACAATCGGTGGTCCAGATTTGAACAAGAAGAATGAATGATGGAGATGGAGAGAATCAAGATGTTGTCCCCTTGACCAAAGACAACATGCTATATGGATGGAAGAATCTCTTGACCAATAGGCAACATGCCAAATGGATGGAAGACTCAAGTGTGGGAAGAAAAGACCATGTGTTTGAAAATTGGTGGAAGTGTGTAAAGAATAATCCACGTGCTTAAAAATTGACCTTGAAGATAATTCTAATTAAAAATTATAATTATTTAATTTCATGTGACCTTGGTGAGGTGGCACAAAAAGTTGTAGACATGTGCTTGAATTCCTAATCGAGATTAGTGAAGATTAATTAAATAAAATAAGCTTATATACATTTGTTTATTTAATTAATTTAGAAGAATATGATTTTAGATTTGGAGAATTAGAGAAGGGTGAACAATATAAATAAATTGAGAATTTATTTATACATAGTTGAATATTAATTAAATAACTAGTATTTAATTAATTAAATGCCATGACTGATTTTATGTGTACACATTTGGCCCCTATTTGAAGTAATGTGTTTACATGTTGCTTCAAATAAAAATTTGATATCGATGCCGAGAAAAAAAAATTGCCCCAGACGTTGATTTTTAGGTACTGACGGATATATGCCCCTTGAGAGATAAATCCGTGAATTTTGGAATTTTGATGATTTTTCGATGATGTGATGATGATTTGATGATTTTGTAATGATGTGATGATGTTTCAATGTTAAACCAATGATACTTTGATAACAAACATGATTTATCTCTCAAAATTTGATTCCAAGCTCACTCTTTTAATAGTTTTGATTAGTTGAAGCCCATTTTTGGTAAAAAAAAAGAAATAAATCCCACCATTAACCTTTAAAAAGGTAAAAAGTGGGAAAAGTGAATTCATTTGCACATTGTGGTTTTGGAGAATTTGGAGAGTGGAGAGCTAGAGGAAGATGGTGATCCCATATCACAGGCATCGTTTCAAGCGTGTTCATCGCCATGGTCGCCTTGCTGCAACTGGACATTCGGTACACATTACGAGAAATATTCTTTAGTCATTTTCCTACCCTTTTTTGGTGTTTTGAACTTGGTAGATAGGTGTTGTAGGCCATTTAAGGTCATTTTTGCACGTTTGGGGGGTATTTTTGTTGTTTTTGAGTCTTTTTTGGGTGTTTTTGAGAGTTTTGGTGCATCTTGTTCCTGAAATGGTGCATCTTGCACCTGAAATGGCATATCTTGCACCTAGAATGGTGCATTCGGGGTCCCAAATGGTGCATCTTATAGGTCTTTTGGCACATTTTGTAGCCCTGATTTCATGTTTTGGCCTATTTTAGCACACTTTGCCCCTGAAATGGCACATATTGCTCCTGAAATGGTGCATTTTGTTGCTTTTGTGGTGCATCTGCAGCCCTAATTTCATGTTTTGGCCTATTTTAGTGCATTTTTCCCCTAAAATGGAGCATATTGCTCCTAAAATGGTGCATTTTGCTTATTTTGTGGCGCATCTTGTAGCCCTAGGGACATTTGTAGGGTATTTCAAGGTTTGTCCTTGATGACCCCTGATGATTTGCCCAGTTGTTTTTCCTGGCTGATGATGTTTGATTGATTAAAGTCCTCTCAATTTTGGAAATATGTGTTGATCATGTCAAATGTTGCATTGTTGATGTCCGTTGATGCTTATTTAATGCTCATGCATCATGTTAGTCATTATGTTGTGATGTTTAGTGATGCTTTGATTGATTTCAGTCTGATTGTGTGATGTTCATTGCTTGATTGATGTTCGATAAGATAGTTGATGATTTGATCTCATGATAGGTGAGAGTCAAATGATAGGATAACTTGATGATGTATCAACCTCATGATAGGTGAGCATCGATGTTAGGATTGATGATGTATCGACCTCATGATAGGTGAGGATCAATGATAGGACTGATGCTTGATCGACCTCATGATAGGTGAGGATTGATAATATTACCAATGATTGATCGACCTCATGATAGGTGAGGATCGATAATAGGACTGATGATTGATCAACCTCATGATAGGTGAGGATCAATAATAGAATTGATGATTGATCGACCTCACAAAAGGTGAGGTTTGATGATAGAGTCTCTGATGATTGTCCTAATTGATTTGACTTGATGATTGATTTGATAGATTGACTGATGATCTTGATTGAACATGATTTGATTGACTGATGATCTTGATTGAACATTGATTTGATTGACTGATGAACTTGATTAAACGTTGATTTGATTGACTGAAGATCTTGATTGAACAATGTGTTAGGGCCAAATTTGATAGATTGATTGATGTAATGTTGATTTTTTTGTCATGATATTATTAGGAGGACCTTGATGTTCTTCAGTCTTAGGATCGTTTCCTGAAGACGTGGGATATGATTCGCTAGTTGATGTAGGCTGATTTAGATATTATTGCACATTATGGTTTGACATCATTGTTAGATATACCCTAGTATAGGATTAACAGGGGTTTCCTAATTGCTTTGGTGGAGAGGTGGCATAGTGACAACAACACCTTTCATCTGGCTACTGGGGAGATGATAGTTACTCCTGAAGATGTGTATCGTATCTTGCGGATTCGAGTGGTTGGAGAGATAGTTGTGTATGACAAAGTAGAGCAAGGCAGGACTGATGCCTTGTGTAAGATCTTCCAAGATGATCAAGTTTGAGGATATGCATTCCCCTAGTAGGAGATGATCGAGAGATATGATCCACTACCGTGTCTTCTTTCTAGGTTCATTGGTGGATTCCTTTGTCATGATCATAGGTCAAAGGGATTATTGGTCAGCTGGGGTTGGGTATTGCAGTGTATGATGTTGGAGGGGACAAGATATGCATGGGGTTCTTATATGTTAGCCCATTTGTATGATGATTTGCACGAGGTTTTTCATTTTGGGGCGATGAGCCTCTCTTCCAAAGTTATGTTGTTTTAGATATGGGCATGGGAGCATATAGCGATCACTCAGACAGTGGGAGATAGATAGGGACTAGTGGGTAGACCATATGTTTTCAGCTACACTGATCCATGTGTCCAGCATAAGCTAGGAAAAGTAGATTATTGGAGATGTTGCTTAGATGATTTAGAGACTATGACATGGTGCCCTTACTTGGATTGTGAGGTGTGGCCAGAAGATCAGATGGAGATTCCATTCGTGTTGCTATCATGATACTTGATGGGATAGACACATTCTACAATCAAGAGATATTTGTATCTGTGGATTTGTCATCAGTTTGGATGAGTTCAAGCGATGCCTCAAGGGGTTGCCCATTATGCACGATGGTGACAAGATGCAACAGAGTGGGGGTCAAGCTTATCTTATGGTGTTGCTTGTATCGGGTATTATGTACATTGGCACCAAGTTTGTGGGATTATGCTCCAAAAGTTACAGATGCAAGGATGATAGAGGAGTATTCTGAGTATTTCTACACACATCCATTTCTAAGGTTATCAAGTCCTGATGAGCTAGCTCCTCCATTTATTGATGATGATAGGGCACCGTCGTAGGCACCAAGACAGAGGGGGAATGGAGAGGAGGATGAGAGTGATAGTGGGGATGGAGGGGATGATGATGGTGTTGATGGTGGTGGTGGTGGTGGTGACAATGATGGTGGTGGTGGTGGTGATGGTGGTGGTGGTGGTGATAGCTCAAGTGCAAGGACATCAGGTGTAGTTGGTAGTCACATTCTATATTTTTTAGTTCTGAGATGTAGGAGGAGTATTGTCATACCTCAGCCAGTGATTCCTAGGATTCAGATTGGAGTCCCCTCTCATTAGCAACAAGTGTAAATAGATGCATTACACGCATAGATTTAGAATCTTCAGGGTTAGTTAGTGCAGGCTCAGGCACAGGTTGGCCATGTTCAAACACTAATGGTAGAGAGATGTAGCAAGTATAGCAGGTATAGGCACAGGTTCAAAATCTTCATGGTCAATTAGTGCAAGCTCAAGCATAGGTTGGCCAACTTCAGACACTGATGGTTGAGAGAGATGCAGCTAGGTAGTAGGTAAAATAGGTACAGGGTGGTGTGAGTGCTCCTTGGTTTGCTTGCACAATCAATTAAGAAGACTTTTCACTATCTTCATCCAAGAACCTGATCCCTTCCTAGGTTCTTACTAGGCTTAGATTATTGGCTAAGTCTTGTCTCAACTCTTCTCCAAGAGCCTTACTCCTTGTGCTTCACCTTAGAGGACTAACACCACTTGAACTTGCAAAGCTCTCTCCTACACTTAGAAGACTCTAAGTGCCAACATCACACAAAAAATTGAACTGCTTGCAGGGGTGTTAGAGACACTAAAAAATTGCCAAACACATCCATTTAGATCCATATTTGATGGTCTTCAATCTTCCTCTTTATCGATCCCAAGAATTTTCCTTGAAGAGGCCTAATTCGTTGTAGCCCTTGACAGTGACCTTTTTGCTTTTCTTGATCAAACTGTCCAAACAACCTGGCAAAAAAATTTCACTTTCAGACACCCTTTTGGAACCTTTAAAATATTCATAGGGTTTTAGACCCCTGACTCCTCCGTATAGTGGGTTCCTACAATCTAGGGCAAATAGGGCTAATAGGCCTAATTCCTAGGGTTACACTGATTTATTGCTCCTCTCTCACACAAATGGATTGGGTAGGTGTCAATCTTTCTAACATGTCAAGATGTGACTAAACCCTACCTGGAACTGTACTTGTTTCGTACTGTACCTCCTTCCCCTGCCTATGTTCTTCAAATTTTCACTGCTAAACCTCTAACCGGGCACCTTTAGGTTGCCTAGGGTTTGTTAATACATTCTACTGTTCGACACTTCAAGACTCCTACCACTAAATATTTATAGACTACTGGCTCCCCTAACATATCCATCCCTCCTCAGGAAGACCCCGTGGTTAGATTTCATGGGGGAGCCATAGAAAGGACTGACTGTTCAAAACAAGACAGTAAAGACCCTAAACTCTAACTTATTTACACAAAACACCAAAACTAAATCAAATGAACTTACTTACAAAAGAAAGAATGCTTAGATATGTTCAGTAAACTTAGATCCAATACCAAATCAATACATATAATCCATTTAATATCATTGTCACCTCAAAACACACGGAATTTATAGAAAAATAGAGTTCTTTTTTTATTCAAAACCATAACCTCCTCCTTAATTACAATCTCCTAATCTTATAACTCGAGCCTCTTGCATCATAGATGCCTTTTTCCATGTTTCTAGGGATTTTGGTCGATCCCACACTCCTAACTTTGAGGGGATCCAAGATAACTAAGTTGCATGCAACCTGACAAATGTTGTCATGCAACTTTGCAACAACTTTTTGCAACTTATTATTATGTCCTCTCCCTAATTCTTAGGACCTCTAACTCCTTGATTCTGAGCATCCAACTCCCTTAACTACCTCTTGGCATCTTCTAACAACAAAGATGTGTTTAGAACACATTTAAGGCTCAACTTTCAAATTAACTACTAAGCTAATTAAAGCAAAAGATAATTAACAAAACTAAGCTATTGTGACCTTAGTCCTAATGACTAATTCACTTATTCCACACACAAGCAAGACCTTCTAAGGTCCAAAATAAACACACTATTACCCTGACTTGGCTAAGGTCAGGTACAAGCCAAAATTGATCATTAGCAAAATGGAGTTTAGCCTAGGTGCTCCTGCACCACAGGGATAGGTTGTCATACTTACTGTGGACAGGGATTCCTTGAGATAGCAGGCAGAGTAGGCCGAGGCCATTACTGAGATATTACAGTAGGTTGCAACGGCTACTAGTACATCTAATTATTTCAAAGAGATTTGGCACACTGCTTAGGAGGCTCAATTTTATAGGGGTAAATATCACGAGGTGGTTCCTCCTGAGCGGCGATAGAGCTTTGCACAGTCTTGATCTAGCAGGTCTCAATCTTAGACTATTAGCATGGGTGTTACACAGCCATTACTTGGGGATAGGAGAGATCTTGGTGTAGGTCCATCAAGTGGAGGTATTGTTTCTATGATGCCAACACCATCTGGGGGGAGCACGACATAGTTCCAGTTAGGATAGCATATTTTGATGTACTTTGGACATGATGTATACACTGTTGTGACATTAATGATGTACTTCTCATTTTCAAACTTTACGATATAGTGCCATTTTTTATATTGATGTATTTCGTCATGCTTTTGGATATCCTTGTACACTTTGACATTATGATTTTTGAGGTTATATGATACACGATGATGATTATGATCTATGTGTTGATATGATGATAGATGTCTATGATGCATTTAATTTCCATGTTATGATGATGATTATGCTATGTGATGGATGCATTTAATTTCTATGATGATTTATGATGTTGATGATATGTTATGTGATGGATTTTATATGATGTAATGAATGAATGTGTATATGAAATTATTGTGTGATGGTACCTAATTCTATGAGAATGTATGCAATGATGATATGATATGATAATTCGATGATGGATGATTCTATATGTTTTATGGATTTATGCAAATGATGTTTTATGCTATGTGAAATGGATTTGATTATGCAATAATGATGTGCATATTGAGTATGTATGAATGTAATGATAATGAGATATAATGATTATGTAAATGATGTGTGATGTTTTGTAATGATGAATGATGATTATGTGATGCAAATGATTATGTTCTAGGGTCTTAAGCTTAAATGAGTGAATCTATCCAACTTCCAAGAGTTGTGAGAATATTGTCGTAAGTTGATTCTTTTTTAAATTAAGCTTTCACAAAACCTAACATATTTCCCAATTCTTTTGGAAATCTGAAGAGACTCACTCATTTAATCTTAGTGAACCACTTTCCTAATGCCACTTATATGAAATGATTTTGATTATGTAAATGAGATGTGATGCACATCTTTTTGTGTTTTCTAATGCAAATATTATGTTGTGATGTATGGATGAATGAATGATGTTGTAATGTTTACTACTGTATGCAAATGATGATGTAACTAGTATGCAAGTAAATGAGAATGTTTTCTAATTGATGGAAATGTAATGCAAGTGATGTGTAACTATATGAAAATGATGTGTTTTGGCAATGTCAATTGTACTCAATCCATTATTGCAAGAGATAACATCATTGTTGCAGCTTTGGAAACCCCATAAATACAAATGCAAACTAACATGGATACAATCTACTCTAACTATGCAGATCTCATATGCAAAAGTTATCATTTGCAACAACTGATTTTTTGTGCTTTTTATCATCATTGGGCCTTTAAAATGTTGAAAGTGAGTACAAGCATCAATGGTATATTTAGACCATGATGACCTGAGTACTACTTCCATGATGTTTGATAGTGCAAGTTAACACAAGCATCTAATTATAATTAAACCGAGATGACCTAAGTGTTGCTTGCATAAATAGACAAGAGTTAATCAGTTTCCTATGCAAATTCAAAATGCCATCCATGATACTTTGTAGCACACGTCTCGTGACAATTTTCATAGTAATAATGGTCAACTCACAGATAGCAGACAAAGAAAAATCATACTCTTTCCTAGCTCCTCTAGTTTGATACATCATCAAGGCGCTCCAAAGATATGATAAAAAAGATCCAAGTACAACAATTGAACATTTGTACCATAGTCATAAACCCATGATTCAGAAGGAACATCATCCATTTGAAAGTTTGATTTTGGTCTGATTGATTTGGTTGTTTTGATGTTTGATGGTTGATGTGTTCATGGCTATTATTGATGTTTGATGTTATCTTGGACTATGATCTTTGTGTTTGTTGCATTTTTCCTACTATTGTTTGTATGTTGGTTTAATCTCAAAGTTTATTTCCCCTAGTGAGTTCAGTATTTTGTCCCTAGTCTAGGGTGAGACACGACCGCAATGTTAGGATATGTACATGAAACTTTTCTAGTGATAGGAAGATGGATGGTGAAAGTGAATGGTCGGCATGCTCAAATAGATGGAAAAGTAACCTATCACAATTAGCACCTGTTGCCAGGTTTTCACTACTTTCTTTTATTGCATTTTTTTCATATTTTTTTATTTTTTGATCTTTTTGATTTTTTACATTTTTTTTGTATTTTTCTCTTTTTCTGATTTTTTTTTGTACTTTTGATCTTTTTTTTCTTTTTTTGTTGTTTCCAAGACACCTATTTGCTAGGTTTTCATCAAGGCAACCATTTTTTTAGGACATTTTCTAATGTTTTTGGTATTTTTCAGGACCTTTTCTGATGCACTAGATCATTCAGGTGTAGAACTTATTGAGATGCAAGCTATTGAGGGGTTCATCAAATAAATCCCCTTCTAGTGTGGATAACTGATATGCTCCTGATCCGAAGGCTAACACAATGACAAAGGGACATTGCCAATTTGGTTCAAATTTCCCCTTCTTCTCTTGATCTTGTTGATTACCGAGATTCTCTTTCAAGACTAAATCACCAACCTAGAATGTTCTAGGTTTGACTCTATGATTGCAGCTTCTATATATCCTTTGTTGATATGCTTTCAAGTGATCCACTACATGCTAACGACACTCATCCAAGAGTTCCAATTCCTATAAACTAGACACTATGTAATCCTCATCTGAAATGTTCCCTTTTAGTAACACATGGAGTGATGGTAGTTCAACCTCAATAGGTAGAATGGATTTTGATTTGTAGACTAGAGCATAGGGTGTAGCTCCCATCGAGGTATGAATTCTAGTTCTATAGACCCATAGATTAGGGTTCAACTATACATTCCAATCATGTCAAGCATCATTGATGGTTTTCTTTAAGATTTTTAGGATAGTCTTGTTTGAGGCCTCTGCTTGGCCATTTCCTTGAGGATAATATGGTGAAGAAAACCAATGTTGGATGTGGAAACTCTCACAAAGTTCTTCAACATCTTGATTTTTGAAAGGTTTGTCATTGTTAGTGATGACGGATTGAGGGATGCCATACCAATATATGATGTAGTTCAGGATAAAGGATGAAATTTATTTTCTTGTGATGGTGGTTAGAGGGACAGCTTTGATCCATTTCGTGAAATACTCAGTGGTTGTGATAATGAACTTGTGTCCATTTGATGAAGATGGATGAATCTTGCCTATGAGGTCTAATCCCCACTAACAAAAGGGCCATGTTGATGCAAAAGGTTGAAGTTCCTACACTGGTGTGTGGATGAGATTGCCATGAATCAAACACTTTTGGAAATTCTTGGTGAACTAAAAAGAATCCCTCTCCATAGTCAGCCAGTAATATCCCAAACAGAGGATTTTCTTAGCTAAGGTTAAACCACTTGAATGAGTTCCACAAACACCTTCATGTACTTCTTGTAAAGCCATTTCAAACTCGTCACATTCAAACATCAGAAGAGATTTTCTTCAAGACCTCATGGATAAAAGACATCCCCGATAAGGGTGTGTGGAGCAGTTTGGCGAATGAAGTTTCAATTTTTATTGTGGGATAGGTCATGAGGGAGGGTGTTATCTTTTAGGTATATATAGACTTCTTGTAAAGGTAATTATCAACCTCAGCTAGATGGTAGATAACTTGGGACTCAGGGTTGTCATAAGATGGATTGAACAATTGTTCCACCATGAATTTGTAATAGGTTCATTTCTCTAGAATCTGCAAGAGAAGCAATGGTCACCATGGCATCAGCGGCTTTGTTGTCACTAAGAGGGAATCTGCTCAAATATTATTTCCACAAAGTAATTTTTGAAGTCATCAACCATTATTTTGTAGGGCATTAGCTTGTCATCCTTTGTTTGATATTCATCACTTACCCAATTAATCACTAGTTGTGAATCCCCATAGACATGTAACATTGTGATCTTCCACTCAACTGCTACTTTGATTCCAATGATCAAGGCTTCATATTCGGCTATGTTGTTGGTGCAAGGGGACATCAATTTGAAGAACTTGGGAATTGTATGTCCTTGTGGTGAGATAAGCAAGATATCGGCTCTTGATCCATGTTGTGTATAAGAACCATCAAAGTACAAGACACATTGTTGTGTGGATACTGTTAGGACATTAGCATCTAGAAATTTAATGTTCATGGGATGATTTTCTTGTAATGGTGCTTCAGCTAACTAATTTTTGATTGCTTGTCCTTTGATTTCCTTCCTATCAACATATTGGATGTCAAATTCACTCAGCATCCTAACCCACTTAGCTAGTCTTCCAATTAGATTAGCTTTTCTAAGAAGGTATTTCAAGGGATCTATCTTGGCTATTAACTTTATGGTATGGGGGTGAGCATATAATGTTGCAATTATTGAGTGGAAAATACTACTACCAGACAAGCCTTTTCAATGAATGTGTAATTTATCTCATAGCCATTTAAGGTTCTACGAATATAATAGATTGCCCTTTCTTTTCCTATTGAATCCTCTTTTGCTAACAAGGATCCCAATGATATCTCAATTGTTTCTATGTACAATAAAAGTGGCTTTCCTTCTACCAGTGGTATCAAGACAGGTGGACTCATCAGATATTGTTTCAATTGATTGAAGGCCCCTTCGTATTTTTCATCCCATCAAAAAATACATTCTTGTGGAGAAAGTGGTTGAAGGGGTGAGTTTTGTCAACCAGTTGTGCGATAAACCTCCTGATAGATTGGAATATTCCTTGCAAGGATTTGAGTTGGCTGAAGTTTTTAGGAGGCATTTCCATGATGGCTTTGACCTTTGCATGATCTACCTCAATTCCATTTTCTAAAACTATGTAGCCCAAAATTTTAGCTGAAGTCAATCCAATTACACATTTCTTTGGATACAGTCGTACATTGAAATTTTCCAATCTAGTGAATATTTTATCTAAGATCTCTAGGTGTCCTCTGGTGCATGATTTGGCTAAAATAACATTGAAATAGTATTCCATGAAGGTATGTATCATATCATGAAATATTTTCATCATAGCATGTTATTAAGTTTTTCCTGCATTCTTCAATCTGAATGGCATGGCGTTCCAACAAAAGGTTCCCCACGGATAGGTGAAGGTTGTCTTATCTTAATCCTCAAGAGAAATTTTGATTTGATTATAACCAGAAAAACCATCCATGAGTGACAACATGCCATGTCTTGTTGTTAGGTCCACAATGATGTCAATTTTCCGTAGGGTAAAGTCATCTTTTTGGCAAGCTTTATTGAGATCTCTAAAATCTATGCATATTCTAATGCTTTTGTCTAGTTTTGAAACAAGTAAAATGTTAGAAATCCACTCAGTGTAGTTGATTGGTCTAATGTATCCATCATCCAATAATTTCTTCAATTCTGCTTTTACCAATATGGCAATATGTGGATGCATTTTCCTCAACTTTTGCTTGATTGGTTTTACCCTTGGTGGTAGTGATAAGTGATGCATGATGAGTTCTAGATCAATTTTTGGCATGTCAGCATATGACAAGCAAAATTGACTTGTATTTCTATGAATAATTTGATGAAGTTTGGTTTTTCTTGATCTTTCAAAGATTCTGCCAAATGGACAGTCTTTATTGTTTCTTCATTGACAATGTTGATAGACAGGGTTGGCTCAACCAATACTTTAGATCATTCCTAAAAGTGTTCAGGGAGTGTAAATCTTCCATCCTTCAATGCCTCTGAGAGGTTTTCACTGTTGGATACGATCTTTCATTTTACTTTTTCTAGATCTAATACTGCCATTGAATGGTTTTCACCATCAAATCTATTCCCTGTATTATTCATTTTGCAGCTAGAAAATTTGACACTCTCCTGGTTTGAAGCTTCATTACGATGTTCAATGGTGGAATCTATTTTAGGATTGGCAGAATAGAGGAAGTTGACAATGGCTTCATCATTTGAAAAGATGGGGATGAATGGTATGGAGGTATCATGGATGAGTTGTTGGAGGTAGAATTTTGAAAGGTCATCAAGGATGTGTGCCTTTGTTGTTCTTGAGGAATAGGATATGAACCTAGGATAGATGGAAGGTTTGATGAACTAGGATGAGGACCTAGGATAGATGGAAGGTTTGGTGGATTAGGATGAGGACCTAAGATAGATGGTAGGTTTGATGGGATAGGACACTTAGGTGTATAACCAAGGCCATGGTAATATGGGTTTTCTTGAGCAAAAAGGAGTTCTAGGATACCTTGTTCATGAAGGCCTAATCCTTTGCCTTTGTAGTTCATACTTTGACACATTATTTTACCAATGGGATATGTATTGTTTGTGAAACAAGATGCAAGTCCATTTTGGGGAGGATATGATATGGATGAAAGGATAGGTGTTGGAAATAAATTGGAGGGGATAAAGGTGGAGGATCCCAATTTGTAGGTGTGGGGTTCATGGATGGCTAGTATAGGTGTGATAGGATCTTGACATGGGGATGATGGGGTGTTTTGATCTTGACTTGGAAAAGGATCATGAGTTGTAGGAGATGGAGTATCTTGCTCTTTATTAGGTATAGAATCATCATGAAGTGGTATGAAATGCATATCTTGATCTTGAGAAGGATGAACAACCTCATGAAATGAAGGGATATCCTCGGATGGAAGCATATCTTGATCTTGATGAGGAAAGAAATCATGATATTTTGTATAAAGTATATCTTGGTCATCGGATGGTAGGACATCATTAGATATGATGGAAGAATTATGATGCTCCTGGGATGCAATGGAATCATGAGATGGTAGATGGGGTGGAAGAACTTGGAAGGATACTTTTCTCTTAAGATGGAAGGGAATCCTTGTGGATGAAAAGTGAAAGGAGTGGATCATCATAGAATTCTTGAGAGATGGGATCTTGGTCAAAGATTGGAAGAACTTGTGGAATTTCATTATCATTGGATGAGGTGGAAAGAATTTTTTGATCCTAAGGTGTAGAGGAGTCTATGACAGCATGGTTTAGACTGAGAGATTGGCATGAATCATTAGATATAGAAGATATGATAGAAGAAGGTGGTTGGATGGAATTTTTAACTTGGGTGAAAGAATCCTAAGATTTATTTTGACTTATGGGAGATGAAGATAGATGCATGACATGGTAAGATTGTTCAATATTATTTGTGTTTGAGGACTGAGATTTGGGCTTCTGATTTAATTTTTTCAAAAATTCAAAGATATTGAACTTGGATGATGTAGTTGTTGGTGGAGAAGGTGTCATGTCCAGATTTCTGTCAAAGGAATAAGAACAAATGTCTAGAAACAAATATCTCTTTGTGGTTGTTTCCCTTTGCATATCCTAGATTTGTTGTTGAAGATTCTTCATTTGATGAGCTAAAGCATTCAATTGATCCCCATCTATTTCAGCCATGGTGCTTTGAGTTTTAATTTCTTGTTCTTTGAGTTTATGCTCTTTGGGACCTTGTTAAAATGGGCATACAAGTGTTATAGTTTTCACTAAACTTTTGATATTTGTTTGTAGGAGTTCCAAGGATAAAAACTAAGTCAAATAGAATAACAAATCCTATTGATGAGACCAAGTTTAATTTGATTATACAGCTTTTTTTCGTGATGAAAGGATAACAAATCCTGATGATGATGAAACTAGGCTTAACAATCAAAGGTGTGATAGATTTGATGATTTTGGTACTTTGAGATGTTATATCTTGGTTTAGGTTGAAAATTTCCACTTGTAGAGGTCAATTTTAACAATTTTAGATTCTAAGGTATCTAAGGAATGATTTCAAACTTGAAATTTTGCATTCAAACTGTGAAATTGGAGACAAATTTTCTTCCTATATGATGCTCAAATCTTTGGAAAAGTCTTGGATTTTGACAATAGTAAAATGAATGCAAGTTGGGATTGTTCTTTGAAGCTCTTTTGTATAAATTGAAGACCAATCTCTCTCTAAATGCGTAGAGTGTTGAGAGACATTTTTTATGTTCTCTTGGACTAAGAACTTTGGACTTTGGTTTCCAGATTTTGATCTTTCATGAAATCATTTGATAAAGCACATGTTTAGACTTTGTTGTACCTGAGGAATGGTTTTGGATTTAAAAGGATTCCCAGAATGAGACAAACTAGGTATGTACAGGATCATGATGGGCCAAAAAGTGGCAATATGATGGGTATGTGTAGGGTATGCAGATGACATCTTTTTTTTACCCAAAATTGATGAAACGAAAAGGGTTTTTAAAGGAGATTCTTAGCTTTCTACCAATATAAATTATGCTTTACTTTGAATTTAATAAATAATTATTATTCATTTTCTATTTGAATTACAACTAAAGTCTTGATTGATAGGTTGATTGAAAAACATAGATTTCAAATGGTATCACATTTTGGAATCCAAAACATGCTTCACATACTATAGGATTAAAAAAATTGAATTTCATGAATTTTTACCAAGTTAAGGTGGTCAAACATATGAGTTTTATATTTTTTAAAAGTTGTAATAAAAATTCATAATTAATTACTTACATGGAAAAAATTACAAAAATATGCATCACATCCAAACATGAGTCCTCTACTTATATCTAAAATATTATCATTTTAGTGTGGTTAGGGTGGTTAGACAAACACCTACTTATTTCTTCCCTGAAATTTAAGTACTATTGCATTAAAATTTCAAATTTTCACCAAATAGATTTTTTTTAAATAAACTAGTAGTTTAGAAACTACATTCAATTTGCTGCAGATTCTATTCTTACATATTTTTGAAATAATGTAGATAACTTATTCAAATTTTTACATCAAGTTGCCTAACTTTGATTTTTCTAATTTTTTTGCCACTTAAGGGCCTTTTTTTCCATGATGATCTTGCACATACCCGACTATCAGATAGGAGATGAACTTAGGTCACTAGTTTTCTGGTCTACAAAATGTGCTAGAAAAGGTACAAGATACACTAGAAAAGGTGCAAGATGTGCCAAAACAAGTGCAAAATACACCAAAATAGGTGCAAGATGCACCACAGGACTTGCAAGATGTGCCAGAAATTTTTACAAGGCTTTGTAAGCAGGTTTTGACTTGAGTAACTTGGAAAATATATGTGAATATAGGTGCAATATGTGCTAGAAGGCAGCCAAGATGCATTAGAAGGTTTACAAGATGCACCAAACTGGGAGAACAACATCGTTTCTTTAAAGTTTGTTTGATTCTTTGAATTTTCAAGCTAGAGACTTGGTTGTTTCAATGAATGTTATTTTGAATCAAGGCTTTCACTTTCAACATGTGATGTTTTTTTTGAATTTTTTTTTGAAAACACTTTGATAAAGACACATCAAGCAATGTACAATCCTAAGGCTATGAAAGATTGTATTCTTTTAGATTCCACACGGGTTTTACCCCAACCGCACTTATTCTTAGCGAATGAATTCAAAAGCTTGGCCACACAAGCTCCCCTTACAGTGCACTCACTTCGTTGGTAAACCAAACTTCTAGCCCCCATAAAACTCCCATGGCAAGTTGATCATCTCTACTAAAAACAATGAGAATGTGGATGCCTTTGCAATGACTATTGCTACACCAAATATTGGATAAAGTTTTTTGACCAAACTATAACAAGGGTTTTAGTATGTACATTCCATTTGTGGGGGATAATCCATGCGATGAGAGGCCATTGTTTCCCTTCTCATCAGAACTATCCTCATGATACTTGTCTTTGTTCAAGTACCCACATTTATATACCGGTTAGAAATCGCTTGGCTTTAGCGTGTTACTAGTTGGGTCATTCCCTTGGATGATTACTCTTTCCCACAAGGCAAGCCCTCTAAGATAAACAAAAGGAAGAAAGTATACCCATAGTTCGATCACTCTTTATTCCACATGAATAAAGAGAGAACACAGGTTGTATACTCCACTCACACTCGCAGATAAACATGAATGAGTCTAGATTTTTGGTCACCCAATCAAGGGGAGAGCATATTCCTACCATCCATCAAGGACGAAAGAGATGGTGTTCATTAATATTTTAATTAAGTTATGTTCCTAACTTAACCAAAAGAAAATAATTAAATCACTTCTAGCCCTTGCAATATGTCAGTAGTTTATGTTTGAATCTTTGACAGCGAATCTAGGAAACCTGCAAAACAAAAACACAGAGTATTAGTCTTCGGATTTAGTGAAAAATAGGGAAATTGCAAAATGCACCAAAACACATGCAATATGCATCAAAACAGAGACAATATGTGCCAAAACTCATGCAATATGCTCTAAAACTCAAAAAACATGTTTTTGAACCCTAGTGAACTTTTCTAAAAATTTGCAATATGTGCCATTTCTCATGCAAGATGCACCAAAACTCATGCAAGATATGCCAAAACTAGTGCAATATGCGCCAAAACTCTAAAACTCAAAAAAAACATGTTTTTAACCCTGGTGAACATTTGTAAAATTTTGTAATATGTGTCATTTCTCATGCAAGATGAGTCAAAACCCGTGCAATATGTGCCAAAACTCATGCAATATGTGCCAGAGAAAGTGTCATTTGCACCAAAAGTCTCATGTTTGAACCTGTGAACATAAATTTTCTAGAATGTTTAAAAAAAAGGGGGTAGTGCCCCATGGTGGGCACCATTTTGTGTGTGTGTGAAATGTGGAAAGTTAGTAAATCAACATAAACTTTAATGAAATGAGTTATATCAAAGATTCAAAGTAAAGAAGCTACTCTAAATTTCCACAAAACAAATATTTTAAGAACGTATCATTGTCCTCTATTCTTAAATATTCCTTTAACCCTTTGGCCCTCATCTTTCTATGTGCACAAAGTCTATTAGAATGACACTTAAAAAATGAGATTAGTATTCAACATGCAAGCCAATTAAATTCCTACATGAAACTATATGATAAAAATGATGATGCATACTATGATGAATGGATGATGGTGTTAGATGATTAGAGGTAGATACTATGGTATTGAGATGGGATGATTCTACATATGCTCAAATGCTAACTATGAAAACGCTAATCTAAAATGAAACTATGATGCAAACAAAGGATGACATAAAATGCAACTATGAAGCAAAGTATTACTCTTAGATCTAACTATGATGTAAAACATGGTATAAAATGTAACTATAAGACTCCATAATGCTCCCAAGCTCAAATGATATTCCTGCATGATAACTCTATTCAAAATTGGATACAAAATACAATGCCAAAGGGTTGTATTTATAGCCTTTTCCAAGCATTTGGTGAGGTGGCAACGATCGGCAGTCCAGATTTGAACAAGAAGAATGAACGGTGGAGATGGAGAGAATCAAGATGTTGTCACCTTAACCAAATACAACATGCCATATGGATGGAAGAATCTCGTGACCAATAGGAAACATGCCAAATGGATGGAAGACTCAAGTGTGCAAAGAAAAGACCATGTGTATGAAAATTGGTGGAAGTGTGTGAGGAATAAGCCATGTACTTAAAAATTGGTTGAAGATAATTATAATTATTTAATTTCATGTGACCTTGGTGAGGTGGCACAAAAATTTATAGACATGTGCTTGAATTCCTAATCGAGATTAGTGAAGATTAATTAAATAAAACAAGATTATGGAATTTTTTTGATTTAATTAATTTAGAATAATATGATTTTAGATTTGGAGAATTAGAGAAGGGTAAACAATATAAATAAATTGAGAATTTATTTATATGTAGTCGAATTTTAATTAAATAACTAGTATTTAATTAATTAAATGCCATGACCAATTTTAGGTGTACACAAAATGTATTTTGGAAGACATGTACAAGTGGGATGTATGAAGGGCTCAAGCATCAAGTTCCCTATGAGCTAATAAGAGCCCATGTTTGAAGTGAGCACTGGAAGTTGGTACAACCTTATTAGGATAAATGGATTATGCAAGAGAATGGATTAAATGGATTTTATGAGAGAGATGTGGGATAATGGATGGAGTGTTGGAAAGTGTGTGGATGGAATGATCGGTTGGATGTGTGATGGGGGAATGTTTTTAGGACTAACATTGGCACATATGGTGGGGGATGTGAAATGATAGGAGGATTAATGGATGGAAAATGTTGGGATGATGGAGGAGTGAGGATAGTGAATTTCAAGACATAAGGACCCAAAATAGATTTAGGAGATGGTGGGTGAAGATGTGTAGCTTTTGGATTAGCAACTTAGTATGCGATTATGGATGTTTCATTTGAAGGAATTTCATCATTTTTCTTTAGGGTCCACATGGTTTTTATTTTTTCTTTGGTGGGCCTTTGTGGCCTTTGGGATTGAGTGCACTTTTGGATTGGTTTTTCCTTTTTTGTGTCATGTCTCTTTGAGGGGACATTGGTATCTTTAAATTCATGTGGATGTTTGGATTTATGCATTTTTACTTTGGTGCCCAAAGTACTGCCAATAGAAATGGTATGGGTAGGAGGGGATGGATGGTGTGGAAAGAATATGAATGGAGAGATAGAGGTAGGATTTGTAGGATGATGTGTGGATGGGGGAAGTGTAGTTATGTGCCTTTGTTGATCTTGATTAGGGAATATGAAATTGGGATGCTTACGATAGGTGAAAGGGATAGGTGATTGATGGATGGGGGGATGGGGAGGATGAGATGGAGGAGGTGATTGTAGGATATAAGTTCCTAAAATGGACTTAGTACATGGTGGGTGTGTGAGGGTTGATGGAGGGACATAAGAACCCAAAATAGGTATTAGATGAAGGATGGTGGATGGTGGATGGAGGGACATAAGGACCCAAAATAGATTCCTAGGATGAAGGAGGAATATGGATGGTTGTTTTGAGGTGATATTATGGAGGAGGAGGGATGGTGACAAATGGTGTGGTGGAGTGATAGGAAGAGCCTATTGTTCTTTTGGAAGAGGCTCTCTTAGTATGTACAAAGGTTGTATCAACATTTTTGGATTGTGAGTCTTGAGAGAAATGTCCAAGACCTTGTGTGTGTGGGTGTTCTTTGACATGGATGGGCTCCAAAATACCTTTCTCACAAAGGCCTAAGCCTTTTCCTTGGTATTTCATGATCTTGAGCATCCAGCTTATGGTAGGATGCTTGTTATTTTTGAAGCATGATGTGATTTCATTATTAGGTGAAGGAAGGGTGGTGTATATGATTTTTTCTTATTTTATAAGAAAACCACCATGGATGAATGTAAGAGGACCAAGGGGATATAGAAGTGGTGTTAATATGACTTTTATGGATGATGATAAAGGATCAGGAGATGGAGTAGTTGGGATGGTATGATCTTTATTTGGAGGGGCAAGTGATGAGGTGTCCTCAGAAGGATCATGGGATGGCATAGATGAGATGGTAGGATCCTCATTAGAGGAGAAGATGATAAGGAATCATAAGAGGGATCATTGGATAGATTGGATGAGGGGATATGATCTTGAGATGGAGTGGATGAGATGGTAGGACATTGATGTGGATGAGTGGATATGTGGGTATGCTTTGGATCAATCTCTTGGAATTTTTCAACTTGCATAGGTGGAATTATGATGGAGGAGTGTTGGATGGGCTCCTTGGATGGAGAGACAGAAAGATGGAGGATTCATGAAGTTCAAGGGAGAGGATTTTGATGATACTAGGACTAGGGGGAGTGGATTGGATTTGGGTGTCTTCAATGGGGATTCAATGGATTTAGTGGGTTTGACGGCTTCAACAATTTGGAGGGTGTTAGGAGTGATAATATTAATGATAGGTGTGGGATGGAGAAGGGCCTCATCACTAGTGATCGTACATGGTGGAGTGGGGTGGGATGGGATGGCTCTATGGCTCTACGACTTCAAGATATGGATTTGGGGATGTCTTATTTTTCATGAGTCCTTGGATGACATCTGGAATTAGATATTTGCATATTTTAGGCTTAGATTGGGTGATGGGAATAGATGAAGGATTATGAATGGGTGGAGGACTAGGATTATGGATTGGTGGATTAGGATTAGATGGAGGAATGGGATTGGATGGAGGACTAGAAGTAGGTGGAGAATTAGGACATGATGGAGTGAAAGATGGAGTGACATAGGAGAATATGGATGGTGGATTAGGATAGGAGGACATGGAAGGTGGATTAGGATAGAAATTTGTGGATGGTGGATTGACATCAGAGGAAGTGGATGGGAAATTAGGGTAGAAATATTGGGATGGTGGATTAAGGTGGAGAGATTGGGATGGTGGATTAGGATTTGATGATGTGGATGATGGTTGAGGATAATGCATTGGAGGATAATGAGATGGAGGATTTATACTAGGGGTGAAGTTCATAGTGTTGTTGTATAAAGATGGAGGTTGAGATGTGGCTAGAGGAGAAGATGGAGGTATGAATATTGGATGAGAGGGATATGTGGGTGATAGATAACAAGGAGATTTGGATGACAGATAAGATGGAGATATGGATGATAGATAAGATGGATACATGGATGAGGAAGATGATAGATATCCCTTTTCAAAGGTAGAATAGGTATTTCTAGTGGGTGTGGATGAAGGCATAATGGGATAGCTTGGAGAAGTGAGCAGATTTTGGAAGACAGTTGGGGAATGATTACTAGTGATGATAGAATCAAGGAGATCTATTTCATACTCATCTTGGTCAACAATAATTTCAATGTCATATTCAATGTAATTGGGATCTCCTTTGACTACTATTTTTGGTTGCATTGATGGAGGATAAGGATTCATGATGTTGGATTGCATGTATATGGATTGAAAATATGGGAGTAGATTATTAGAAGAAAATAATAGATGATGACAAGATAAATTGAATGGATTAGAAGAACGACGAAAAGAGGTCTTAATATTTGTTTTGATATTAGAAGATATTAGATGTGGATGGACTAAAGCTCAAATTAGGATGTATATTAAGCTCATATCATTGGATGGATGAAGGATAGGTTTAGCTTACTCCTTGTTGAAAGGAGATGATGTTGTAGACAAGATAGATAGTGGTTGATAAGATGAAAGTGATCATTTGGAGATGTATATGAAGAGGAAAAATGATTGGATTATGATTTTGGACTAAAGAAGATATAGGCTAATTGTGATAGGATGGATTGACTCTCTATATTTTGGATGGGAAGTGGATTCACCCAAGAATAGAAAGCAATCACCTCTGTAGGTAGCATAAATTCCTAAGTATAGAAACACCTATCTAGGACACATGATCACCTATCTACAGATATGTAGGAGCAGTATGAAAATGGGATTGCCCATGTATGAAGCAAGATCCCCTGTGTAGGGATAATGTACGGGTGAGAAGGTGTGGACTCAAATGTGGAATCGTCTCTATGAAAGGCGAATTTTCCTATCTAGGATGAGGGCATATGGATGACTCAATAGATTTTCCCTTTGTGGGAGTGAAATCACCTATCAAGGAATGGCATGGATGGAGAGCGAAATTCCCTCTTGGAGAAGATGGATCACCAAAAGGGGTGGATGGACCGAACAAGAACATTTTCCTCTATGTAAGAAAAAATCACCTATGGGGATAACTGACTAGATTGACTTGACAAGGACGTGGATTCCCCCCTCAGGGGGCAGGTTCGCCCGTCCGTAGTGTGGATTCACCTCTATAAGAATAGAATTATCCTTTGGGGAAGGGAGGGACTATGGCAAATGACAGAGAATCAGAAAACAAGAAGACAATGGGAAAAGATAAACTCTAGAATGAAGACATTCACTGGTATCACACAAGAAGACACGCCAAGCACATGAACAGCCCTCGAATTAGTCAAGTGGTTTTACAAAATTGATGTAGGCCCACCACACCTATGGTTTAATACTCTGTTATAATTAGATGAAAGAACCTTTTCTCACGAAGGAAGATAGGTAGAGATCCAATGGAACAAGGTCGTCACTAATCGCCATAGGCTCACCTTCTCTCTCTCAAGAATTATTATAGTTCACCATGAGGATTTCTATCTCAACCTAAGGGAGTACATGGTGAGTAGCTTCAAAGTACAATCTACATCCCCTACACTACACCAAGCCACAGCTAAAACACAAGTCTTATACTAGGTTGAACAGGCAACTAGGGGAGTCCTTGATACACCAGGAGGGTGCGTGAGGCACAACCATGAACACCATCCCATCACAAGCATGGATCAGGAGCCCCATCGAGGTACTAGAAACTTGGACCAACCCTTCACACCTAACTAGGAATCACCTTAGTATTAGTGCTCCACCAATCACGACATGACTAGATTGGGGTACAACTTTAGTTCTCCCCTAGGTTTATATACCCCGTTGGTAACACGTGGTTGAGATTGGTCCCTGGGTGATGAAATCCTAGGTAGGTCTCCTAAAGGGAAAAAAATTCTAGTTGTTTATGATCCCCAAGCTCGCACATAGTGCAAGGGGGAGCATATGTGCAAACTAGCACTCCTAGGTAGACTCACATATGGACTTGGATTCATTCACAATTTTTGATCCCTAGGATCACACGTAGCACAAGGGGAGAGCATACGCCAATTAACCAATCCCAAACATAGAAAATAGATTAATTAACCTATTAAGAAAACCAAGTGTGCCTAGATTAGTATGAAAAATATACTTGCACTTGTCTTCGATCGATCGTCCTACAAGATATAAGTTAGTAGCTTTATCCACTGATCTTTGACAAATGAGAGCAAGCTGCAAAAAAAGATGATTAGATGCAAATAAAATGATGAAATCAGAAGATGGTTAGCCCTATTGGATGTTGTGGATGTGGTGTTGATATGTGGTTTTCATTGATGTCAACACTATTAGAGTTTGGTGTATTAGAGGCTTTATATGTTGAGGATATTGAGAAAATTGTAAAATAAAGTGTTATAGGTTCCCAGTGAAACTGTGTAGGTCATTAAGGCATCTTGTTTTGTATGTTGAAGTTCAGCTATTGTGGATTAAAGGGTTTTATACTAAGTGTATCTAGATCACCTACCATAAGTTTCGAAGGTCTACATATAGATTTGATCATGTTGTAGTCTGACAGTGTTTCTATGGTCTCTATTAGTGTTCTTGAGTAAAGTTTGTGCAATTTGGAAATCTCAATTGTTGTGGATGTTTCTTTGTTATTTCTTGGTGCTCTTGGATGTTTCTAGATCATGCTCTATGTTTTTGGTACATCCACATTGATCGGTGTGCTCATGATCAAAGATTTTTCTTGCGTATGTTCAGTTTTTCTTGTTCTTGGTTGACATGTTGGTGGTAGCGAGTTATGGATCTTCAAGGAGGAAGTAATTGAAGTCTTTTGTATTGGAGTTGTTAATTTAGGTCTCCACTATGTTGTGGCTAACCTTGGTGGATTTGCATTAAAATTTTATTTGCAAATTTGGGTCAACATTGCAAATATGTTTTATTTTTCTAGCCAAACAAGTTGTTGATGAAATCTCATGATGCAAATATATAAGTGTGATTGTTTCATTGGTGTAGTGTGTGGAAAAGGTGCTTCATGTGCTGGGTGTGCTCTTATGTGTGTATCTGTGAATATCATTTGATTGCAAAGAAGAGTGTGAAGAGTGAAAAGAGGAGTTTTTTGTGCTTAATTGGAACTGTAATCAGGCTTGTGCAGAAGCTAATTTTTTATTTCATACTCTCTGTATTTTAATCCTATTCTATATTGTTGGGCACTAAGTCCCTTTTGTAATTGAGTAGTGAGCTCTAGGAAGTGTGCCTAAATGCATGTGCATTCCCCTTTATTGATTTCATTATACTTTTAACAAGGTATAATCTTATGGACTAACATCCACCATGGTTTTTCCCCTAACAAGGTTTCCACGTAAAAAAATCTTGGTGTTCTCTATCTCTCTGATGTGTTAATTGTTTATGGTTAATTGCTTATTCATCAGATCTTAAGTAAAGTTTGAAAATTTTATCATTCTGTGACAACTGATTCACCCCCCCTTCTCAGTTGTTTGTCCTTGTTTTTCCAACAATTGGTATAAGAGAAGGTTCCTCTAAAAAAGTCTAAAAGCTTGCAATGATCCGAGATGGCAACATTCAAGAAGGGAAGTATAAGATTTGATGGAACTAACTACTCACTGTGGAAATTCAGGATGCAATGTCACCTGAGGTGTATTGGTGAAGCCTACTAGAAGATTACAAAAGATCCATATCTTATTCTTTAGAATGGTCCCTCCACTACTAATGAGATCAAAGATGTTGAAAACAATATCAGGGCTATTGAAGCTTTGGTGAGTGCTCTAACAAATTCGGAGATAGAAAATGTGGTAGGACTACAGAAAACTCATGAGGTTTGGAGGAAGCTGGAAACTTTGTATGAAGGAGATGCACAGGTGAAGATGGCTAAGTTATAGATTTTAAAAGGGAAGTATGAGAATCTAAAGATGGGTGAAGATGAAAATATCACTTCTTTTATGCAAAGATTAAATTAAATAGTGATGGGTATTACATGTGTCGATGGTTCTCTGGATGAAGATGAAATTGTAGCTAAGATACTCAGATCATTTTATCCCTCCTACAAATTGAAGGCTCATGCTATTGATGAGCTCAGATCAGTAACAAAGATATCAAGAGACATGTTGATTGGTAAGCTTGTTGCTTTTGAATTAAGTGAATTTGGTGAATCTGTTCCAAAGACTGAATTAGCATTCAAAGCTACTATATCCAGAAGTAACAAGTAAAGATATGGTCCAGGAGAATGTTCTAGAAAGATGTCCAAGTATGATGAACTGAAGTAGCTTGAAGATAAAGAAAGAGAAGTAGAAGAATTGGAAGCACTGATTGTAAAGAAAGAAGGCAAAGGAAAAGGTATGTATGAAGGAGTGTTACCTATTAAATGTTTTTCTTGTAGTAAAATAGGTCATTTTGCATCAAGATGTCCTGAAAGAGTTCCTAGAACTAATCCTAACATGTCTAGATTCCAAAAGAAATGTTACTTTGTTGAAGAAAGAGTAAATGATGATGAGTCTGATAAAGATAATGGAAATGAAGATGAATGGGTTTTCATTACTACCATTGAAAATAGTCTTGTGGCTACTGAATCTACTAAAGATGAGAAAGCTCTTGCAACCTGAGTTAAAGAAAAGGATGAGTGGGTTATTGATAGTGGATGCTCACATCATATGACTGGTGATAAAAACAAATTTGTAATTCTAGAGAAGTATGATGGTGGTGTTGTAAGATTTGGAGACAATAATGCTGGTGTGATTCGTGGCAGAGGTTTTATTTGTCTTGGTGGTAAGGATAACACTAATGATGTTGTTTATGTTGAAGGCTTGAAGAACAATATTTTGAGTGTTGGACAGATGATGGGAAAAGGCTATGATCTACAATTCAAAGATTGTTAGATAAAAGGCAAGATACAATGATGAAAGTTTTGGCAATATGATTGCTATCTACCTAAGTTAGTGAAGCCTGCTAACACAATTTGTAAGGAGTGTCAAATGGGTAAATAGACTAGAGTCTCCTTTAGTTTCATTCAAATGATTTGTTGGAGCTGCTACAATTGACCTAAATAGACTAGAGTCTCCTTCCGGAGCAAACAATTTCATTCAAATGATTTGTTGGAGCTGCTACAATTGACCTCTATGGTCCCTCCAGAGTCAAAATTATTCTTGGATAAAGGTACTTTATGTTGATTATTGATGATTACTCTAGAATGATACGAGTTTCCTTCTCAAGAGAAAAATGTGAAGCATTGGAAAAGTTCAAAAATTTCAAGGCTATGGCAGAGAATGAGAAAGGTCTAAAAATCAAGTGTCTAAGATCTGACAGAGGTGGTGAGTTCACCTCCAGGGAGTTCAACTCTTTTTGTGAAGAACATGGAATCAAAAGATAGTTATCTGCTCCCCAAACCCCTCAACAAATGGAGTTGCAGAAAGAAAGAATAGAACAATTTTGGATGCTACTAGAACAATGATGATAGAAGGAAATGTGCCCCAAACCTATTGGAGTGAAGCTATAAGCACTACTATGTACACTTTAAACCTGGTAAATGTTAATGGAAATTCTAGTAAGACCCCTTTTGAGCTATGGTTTGGTTACAAGCCTACTGTTAAATATTTCAAGATCTTTGGAAGTAAATGTTATATCAAGAGAGATTATGATATAGGAAAGCTTGATGCAACAAGCAATGAAGGAATCTTCTTAGGATACTCTACTAAAAGAAAGGCCTACCAATGCTATAACAAAAGACTGAGAAAGATGGTTGAAAGTGCAAATGCTAGATTTGATGAGGATTATGCTAAATCATCTAGATATTGTGGATATGATTCAGATGAAGACAATACAAACAAAGGGAAAAATGTTCAGACACCAAATCTACTTTAGATTATTCCATATGTTCCAACAAAGAAACCTCAATTCGTTCTGGTAAATCAAGTAATTCAGGAAGCATAGATAAGTGCAAGTGCAGAAAGAAGATCAGAAGAACAAAAAGTTCAAGAAAATTCCAAAACTCCAAGGTATGTAAAGCTAAATCATTTTTGAAAACCAAATTATAGGAGATAAGAATAAAGGATTGCAAAATAGAAGGAAGATTGTGAATGAGTACTGCCTAATTTCTAAGATTGAACCTAAAAATGTCACTAAAGCCTACCAAGATGAACACTAGATGGAAGCTATGAAGGATGAGCTAACACAAATTGAAAAGAATGACACATGGATACTAGTTCCCAAACCTAAAGACATAAATTCTGATTGGTACTAAATGGGTGTTTCTGAACAAGCTAAATGAACAAGGTGAAGTGGTTTGAAATAAAGCAAGACTAGTATGTAAAGGGTATTCTCAGATGGAAGGTGTTGATTTTGAAGAAATTTTTCCCCTATTGCTAGAATCGAAGCTGTTAGATTATTTCTTGCTTATGCTGCATACAAGGACTATAAAGTCTATCAGATGGATGTGAAGTCGGCATTTCTGAATGGAGAACTAGAAGAAGAAGTATACATTGAACAGCCAGATGGATTTCAGCTAACTAACAAGGAAGACATCGTTTTTCGCCTGAAGAAAGCTATATATGGACTTAAGCAAGCCCCCAGAGCTTGGTATGCTAGATTGGACAAATAATTACTAAAGCTTGGATTCACTAAAGGTATTGTTGATAGCAACTTATATTTCAAATTGGATCATGATAAAGAGTTAATTATAGAAGTTTTTGTTGATGACATCATTTTTGGAGGAGATGACAATCTATGTATGAAGTTTGTTGATGAGATGAAGGATGAATTTGAGATGAGTATGATTGGAGATATGAAGTTATTTCTAGGATTACAAGTGACCCAATTAGACAAGAGAATTTTCATATCTCAATCCAAATATGTGAGAGAGCTACTAAAGAAATTTGGGATGGAAGATTCAAAGCTTGTTGGTACTCCCATGGTGATCGGATGTAAGCTAACACAAAACGATGATTCTCCTAAGGCGAATCAAACTAGATACAAGTCAATGATCTGTGGATTACTTTATTTAACCCAAACTAGACCAGATATTATGAATGTTGTATGTATGGTTGCTAGATTTCAAGTTGATCTAAAAGAATCACATGTAATTGTTGTCAAGAGAATCTTCAGATATCTGAAAGGGAACAGTTGACTTTGGACTTTGGTATCCAAAGGATAATGATCTCACTTTGAGTGCATATACTGATGTGGATTGGGATGGAGATGTAGATGACAAGAAAAGTACTAGTGGTGGTGCTTTCTTCCTAGGGAAGAAGTTGGTATCCTGGTTGAGCAAGAAGCAAAATTCCATTTCTCTATCTACTGTTGAAGCAGAATATATTGTTGTTGCAAACAATTGTACTTAAGTAATATGGATGAAACAAATGTTCAAAGATATCAGGGTGGTATATGAAGAGCCTATTGCCATATATTGTGACAATTCAAGTGCAATAAATATTTCAAAGAATTTGATACTTCACTCTAAGACTAAACATATATCAATCAAGTTTCACTTCTTAAGGGAGAAAGCAACTGAGAAAGAAGTCAAATTAGAGTATGTGCCTACCAAAGAGCGGATTGCAGAAATCTTTACTAAACCATTGTCAAAGGATAATTTTGAGTATCTCAAGGGAATGCTAGGGGTAATCACCCCTCTTGATAAGAACTAAGAGATGCATTTACTTGCATCAATTCGTGATCTAAATTGCTATATTCTAATCCAGATTGATGTCTTTGTGGCTGCTACTCAAGGGGAGTAGTCAGATGTGCAGATATGTGGTTCAAAGTGTGTATGGTTACCTTTTCCATTGATGTCAAAGGGGGAGAAGTGCAATATGAAAAATCCTTTTAAGGTTCGAAGAGCAATTGAGGAGAAGAGTCAGAACCAAAGGGAAAGCAAGTGTGTTGGGTTGATGGTATTTTTCACATCATGTCTTTCCATCAATGCCAAAGGGGGAGATTTTTGGATGTTGTGGATGTGTTGCTAATATGTGGTTGTCATTGATGTCAATATTATTATCATTTTGTGTATCAGAGGTTGTATATGTCGAGGATATTGAGAAAAATTGTAAAAGAAAGTGTTTGAGAGGTTCCCACGGAACTGTACAATCTATGAAGGTGTCTTGTTTTGCACGCTGAAGTTCAGCCATTTTGGATTAAATTGGTTTTCTATCGAGTGTTCAGATCATCTACCGTAGTTTCAGAGGTCCACGATAGATTTGATCATGTTGTGGTCTAATAGCGTTTCTATGGTCTTTAATGTTCTTATAAAAGTTTGTGTGATCTAGAAATCTCAGTTGTTGTGGATGTTTCTCTATTGTTTCTTGATTATCTTGGATGTTTCTATATCACGCTCTATCTTTGTAGTACATCCACATTGATCAGTGTGCTCATGGTCAAAAAAATTTCTTGTGTATGTTCAGTTTTTCTTGTTCTTGGCTGACATGTTGGTGGTAGTGAGTTGTGGATCTTCGAGGAGGAAGTAATTGAAGTCTTTTTGTGTTGGAGTTGTTAATTTGGGTTTCCACTATGTTGTGGCTGACCTTGTGATTCGCAGATTAAAATTCTTATTTGTAAATTTGGGCCGACATTGCAAATATGTTTTATTTTCCTGGCCAAATAAGTTGTTGATGAAATCTCATGATGCGGATATATAAGTGTGATTGTTTCATTAGTTTAGTGCATGGAAAAGGTGTTTCATGTGTTGGGTGTGCTCTTATATGTGTATGTGTGAATATCATTTGATTGCAGAGCAAAGTGTGAGGAAGATCGAGCAAAGTGTGGAGAGTGAAAAGAGGAGTTTTTTGTGCTTAATTGGAACTGTAATCAGGCTTGTGCAGAAGCTAATTTTTTTGTTCATATCCTATGGATTTTAATCCTATTCTATATTTTTGGGTAGTGATCCCCTTCTGTAATTGAGCAGTGAGCTCTAGGAAGTGTGCCTAAATGCATGTGCATTCCCCTTTATTGATTTCATTATACTTTTAACAGGGTATAATCTTGTGGACTAACATCCACCATGGTTTTTCCCCTAATAGGGCTTCCATGTAAAAAAATCGCGGTGTTCTCTATCTCTTTGATGTGTTAGTTGTTTATGGTTAATTGCTTATTCATCATATCTTAAGTAAAGTTTGAAAATTTTATCATTCTATGACAACTAATTCACCCCCCTCTCAATTGTCTATCCTTGTTTTTCCAACAAGCCCAAGGGAGAGACAACACCTAACCCAACAAAAAGGGGGGTGCAGGGGGATGGTTTGATTCCCCATGTAAGGGGGGCCAAG
>VDFB02049217.1:16724185-16753000 GCA_007258455.2 Sequoia sempervirens | reverse complement strand
CCTTGTACCTAAATTTTAGGCTTTACTTTTAACCACATGTGCCTCTCTGTTTGCACATCTCATATTTGTATTCGTTCCTAATTTTTTTTGTTTCCATCTACGCTATCATTTATTTTCGGATTAAGGCTTGTATCAATTAGGTTAATCAAATCACATTCACAAAATCTGCCCTCTTTGCAACAAAGGAACGCAACCTAATAAGATTGACACTCCTTCGAGGTGGTTAGCCAATTATTAAAACCCTTCTTGGTTCATGTTTGAATGTTCAGCAAAGAAAGGCTAGACCCAAGCTAATTCACTTGTTAGATCTATGATTACTTTTCCTACTTAACATTTTGGTGAAGTTGATGCTTCCTACAATTACAATTCTTTTGATTCACAAGCATATATTTTGCAATTTTATCAATACATTAGGCTATTTGAACATCTTGTTCATATGCACTCATTTGGTTTTGACAATAAAACACATTACACTTGTTCACCAAACACTTAACATTTTGGTGAAACCAACTTAGATTATAGTTTGCAATGTTTTCAAATTTAATAGCATAATTTTAGATCTTATATACTCATTTAAATCATTAGATTTGAATATTTCATTTACATCTTCAAATGTAAGTTTTCTTTAGAAAAGTAAAACATTTAAAACATTTTATTCTTTGCAAAAACACAAACCTAAAACACATTCTTCTAACATTTCATTGGCATATTCGTCTTGTCAACAATTTTTTCTATACTTCTTGGGAGAATTCATGTGTGAAGTTGATTTGACCTCTCATCTCCTTTGAATGCTTAAAAACCCTAAGTCATGCTTGCATGAACCCCTAATCAACAAATTAGGGCATGCCTATTTCCCGAGCCTTTTCAAACTTCATACCCTATTCTTTGCTATCAGAGATCTACATAGATTACACCTGTGCAAGCTCTAGCTTAAGGACTAAGGCACTTAGCACCCCTATTTTGCCCTTTTTGCCCCAATTTTCTGCACAAGGTTTTTCTTTGCAATCTCTATCTAGATTTGCTCTCCATTTCTTTCACTTTGATTTGTAACTTTTGGATTTTGCTACATAGTTAATTTGATCCCAATGCACCTAATTCATTGCACTACCTTATCAATCCTTGGATCCTACAACAAAATTGTTAGAGTTATCACACATTAGCTAATAATTAATTACTTTTTAATTGATTATTAGTCTAATTTATTCTCATGCACTTAAGCTAAACTTAGGAATGCTTTTATGCTTTTATTAGTTGAGCTAATATTAGATCATTTTGTCTCATCTCATGTGATGTTGACACTTGTCATTATCCGATCCCTTTCTCATTTAGGGTTTTGCTCTTATAAGCACTTAACCCTCATTGTAATTACGATTTTGAGCTTTCATATCTTTTTGATAGTCTCTTGCATATTGTTTGTAGATCTCTTGCGTGGAAGGTGTATTTGTTTATTGTTTGATCCTATGGCTCGTGGTTTTGTGCTTGTTTCACAATTCTAACATGGTATCATAGCCTCGATTCAATGAACCCCTTCTCGATTTATGAGGTTTTTTTCTTCAACAAGGGTTATAGACTTCAAATTTGAATCCCCTTTGTTTTTTTGCAAATTTTGGAGGTAGGCAAATTTTGGTGCATTTAGAATCAAAATAGAGTCTTTTGTTGGACTTAGAGCTGTCAAGAAAGTCAGATTTGCCTTTTGTTTCGTCTGATTGGGGTTCTTGACGTTAGATCTGGAAGGGTTTGAAGTGGGTGTTTTTTTTTAGATCTGGTGGGTAGCTGCATTTTCGGTGCATTTTGGCATGAAATGGACCTCGCCGTTGGATTCAGGAGGCCGATTCCACGAATTTTGACTATAAATTCGAGCTATTTATCTACCGGGAGCTTTTGAGGCAATTTTTTTTCATATAGGGCCTTGTATAGCCCGTGTACGAATTCCTATGCATGAATTTCAATTTTTTTAAAGTTGTGATTTTTTTAATTTTTTGAGTTTTTTAAAAATTGCGTGTTTTATTTTTTTTTAAATCGTTTAAAAAATGTGTAGGGTTGAATTTTTGATCGGGGACGATTTTTTATGTAGGCGAATTATTTTTTTGTTGGGATGCATTTAATTAAGGTTACCTGCAGGTACCTCTGTACCTGCAGGCTCCCTATATCACCAGTCGATGACCTTATAAGCTCGCCAATGGCCTTTAAAGCCATTGATGTGGCTTCTAAGGTCTACCCGGGGGAAAATGAAACAAAACCCTTGTTTTTTTAAAAACAATTTCTGACAGTTTTACTTTTTTCTGGCGAGAGGCAAATTTTATTGGCAGTTAAAGTTATTTTCGGTGTTTTTCTCGGGAATCTGCAGTTTTCCAACAAAGTTTTTTGGCCAGGGAATGTTTGAATATTTTGACGAATCTCCAAAAACTAGTAGCCAAATTTTTTTCCGTCGGGGAGGAATATTCTGCCAATGTCATGCTGACATCATCCATACAAATGATGATGTCAGCTGTACGGATGCCACCTTGGCCCTTTTTTGACCTCTCTTTAGCTTCTAGGGAGCTATTTTTTTCTTTTGGCCATAACTTGGGCGTATGATGTCATATTTTGACGAACGAGATATCGTTAGAAAGTTGGTTCCATCAACTTTCTAGTGGTGTAGGTCTCATCACTCGTTTTTTTTTTTGGCTGTTGGTGCATTCTACATCATGTTGAAGTCAAAGGTGCTATTTTCAGTCTCGAGTTCATAACTTTTGACCAGTTTCTCTGTTTTTTGCGATTCTAGTGGTGTTGAAACCGTATTTCAGAGCTCTTCACAACCATCCATGCACTTTTTCCTTATTTTTCTCCAAGTACTTTTATTCAAGTTTTTGTGTTGGGTAAACCCACAAAACTAGTTTACAATTCTAGTGAGGAAGGAAAGTTGCAAAAAACACTCCCATGGATTTTTTTTTGGTTTTTGGGGTTTGAACGAACATTTGGTTTGAGCGACCCCATAGGGGGTTCGCAAGAATCCCCCTTCGAGTGAACCCATTAAATGCTGGGTCCCACGTTTCCTGGGAAAAAAAAGAGAAAAGTTTGTGGAAAGGGAGTTTGCTTGAACCCAAGTTCGAGCAAACCCAGGTTCGAGCAAACCTCCAAGGGGGGTTCACTCGAAACCCTCTTTTGCCCCCTTCTCCCCCTTTGGCACCAAAAATCTCTAGAATTTTGCTCTTCGAAGCTCAAGTTGAGGATGAAAATGGAGGAGACTTCACAGGCCAATTGAATGATGGCAGTCCTCAGAACAAGCTATTCAACGAATATAATTTTAATATGTTTTGGTTTTATTATTATTATTATTTTTAGTTTGATTAAACATAGGTTTTCAACCAAAAATCAAGCTCTTTGTTCTGCACATGTGGAAAAATAGCAGATTATCAATTTTTTTTTTGAAAAATATCAGTGCACTAGATATTGAAGTCTTTGATCCAACAAAAAAAATAAAATTGAATTTCAATACACAAAAAAGTAATGTTGTATACGGTCTGCCTATGTCTGAATTGTAAATGGTTTGACTTCGAAACTTGATTGAAGAAAAAATATTTAATAAAACACTATGAAACCAAATGAAAGCACTAGATATCGAAAAAAATAAAATTTTATCCTTCATGGAAAAAAATTATGTTGTATATGGTGAGTGTCACTCCTTAAAAATGGTGTTTACTGAAAAAACTAGTTTTTGAAGGGGATGGAAAAAGAAGTGCAATCTGGTTCCAAAATTTTAAAAAATAAATTAGAATCTACAAACAAAATGTCACAAATCATTAGTTTGCATCATCTTCAAATTCCTCACGGTTTAGCCACTATAGGTGCCAGAAAGTGAATATTTAGTTAGAAAAAATCAGTTTAGTGTCCAGTTTGGCCAAAAATTGTAAACCAGTATTGTGGAATCACCTTGTTTTTGCACTCTAATGAATTACTTGGACGTTTTAGCTCCTAAGAACTTGTTGTTTGCATGGAATGACTCATTTTTGGTTGTTCTATATGTATTTCTAGTATTTTGTCCTACTTGGGCATCACAAACATCTTTTTCATGCACATTCTCTTTTGTAGACACATTTAGATAAAGTGCCATTCTGGTGTATATCTTTTGGGGATTTTGTACATCTTGTTGTGCCTTTTGTATTCACACTATGATATAAAGTGCCATGGGGGGTTGATGTTTTCCTTTGGTTTGCCATCACACCTTTGTCAAGTGAGTGTCCCTTCCACGACAATAGTGAATCCTAGTGATTCTTGCCTCATGCATGTGTGCCCTTAGTTTGTACACCCTTTTATTTACAGGTTGTTTCTCCTACATGCACTTCTTGGTTTCACATAATTTCAGCGTTCCTATCATGGCTCTCTCTTTTTACCAAATGTTATGGGTGGGTTTCTATTGTTGATGCTAATGCTTCCTTGGGTTTGCGTTAGAGTGAGCTATGTATACAAATTTTTTTCCTATGTACTTTTGGATGCAGCGTACATCAATGGTTGGTTATATGCATTTAAGTGAATTGGAGAATTTACCATATGGACATTCTTACATTCCTATTTCTAGAGGTGACCTTCCATTTTTGTTTGATCAGAGACTATTGGGTACCTGTATTTTCAACTTGCATCAAGTGCTTGCTGAATAGTGTCATTGGGGGCACTCATGCAGATTATTGTCTCTCTTGATCAATGTTCTTCAAACTAGTTGGTACCTGTATTGTTGACTTGTATCTTTCATGTTGAGTAGTGTCGTTAGGATCACTCCTACAAATTCATGTACCATTTGTATCTTCGACTTTCAGATGTTTGCCTTTGTTTTGCCACATGATTTGAGTAGTGTCATTAGGGGGACTCATGCAATATAGTCTCCTTGATCTTGACATTTGTATCTTCGATTTTCAGATGTTTTTCCTTTGTTTTCCATCTGATTCAAGTAGTGTCATTGTGGGCACTCATGCAGATTCTTATTATCTTGATCCTGATCATCATTTGTTTCAAAGGAGGTTCTTTATTTTAGCATTTTATCAGTCATCTTTGATAACAGTCTACAACTTCTTCATGCTGCAATGATGTTCTACATGAACATTCCTATTTTTTAGGACATTTTCTTGTTTGGAGGCTTCTCCAGTCCTTCACTTGGCTTTCATCTCTTTTTGGAATGGAGTCTTTCCCATGAGGTTTTCTCTGTTTCTTCATATTATAGAGATATTTTGTTTGTACATGGGTACCTTAGCGGGTCTTGTTTTCCAGGACCCATCATGCATTCTCTTTTTAGAGTTTTTAGCTACTCCCTAAGTTCATCTTAAGGGGAGGTGTTAGAGTTATCATGCATTAGCTAATAATTAATTATTACTTTTAAATTGATTATTAGTCTAATTTATTCTCATGCACTTAAGCTAAAATTAGGAGTGCTTTTATGCTTTTATTAGTTGAGCTAATATTAGATCATTCTATGTCATCTCATGTGATGTTGACACTTGTCATGATCTGATCCCTTTCTCATTTAGGGTTTTGCTCTTATAAGAACTCAACCCTCATTGTAATTATGATCTTGAGCTTTCATATCTTTTTGATAGTCTCTTGCTTATGTAGCTTTTCCTTGTTGAGGAATATTGCATATATTGTTTGCAGATCTCTTGGGTGGAAGGTTTATTTGTTCATTGTTTGATCTTGTGGCTCATGGTTTTGTTCTTGTTTCACAATTCTAACAAAAACAAGTCAAAATCCTAACCAACCTTCTTTGCTCTCCCTTGAGGACACTAGTCAAATAAAATTTCTTGCTTAGTTTTGTGTCATTACCAAATTACCTTCTAAAGATGTTTCCTTTCACCACTTTACCCTCTTCCAAGATTTTTCTTAAACAAAAAATTATTGTGCATCTTCATCCTAATGTTCCTTAACCAAACGTTAAATCTATTCTTACTATTCAAGGCATTCCAAACTAACCTCAATCTCCTAATTGCATTTTCAACTTTGTAAATCAAATTACTCAAAACAATCAAAATGTGTCGTAGTAACCTCATTATCATGCAGTTTCTCACACATACAATACTCAAAACAACACGCAACCTAAAACAACACAACCATTCCTACTTACATTCCATTTCCTCAACCTTTTGCCCCCACACCTTGTCTCCCTCAACATATGAGCAAAGAGTACAATCTTGTCAAGTAGCTCCATGCTACTCTAGCTAAGATCTCCCTTTGGGACCTAATACAAACATCGCTTGTACATACCATAAGATGCTCTAGGAGGCCTTACAAAAGATACTGGTACCACCTTCTGTTAGACAGAATGATGTAGTTATGAGAATTTTTCCCTTAGAAAAGAAAGAGGAAATGTAAAAAATATGTAATAGAGATTTACTTTCAAGTTAAATTAATTAAAAGTGTAAAAAAGATTTAAAATTTGAAGATTTAAAAGTGTATCAAAATTATTATTTCTGCTTTGTTTTTATTTTCATGAAATCTCTCGGTGTTTATCATTAATAATTAAATGTTGTGAAAGGGTGTGACAATTGGATCTGCCCACTGATTATTTTTAAACCATAGAAAAAACTAATTATGCTAAGTAGGAAAAAGAATAAATTGAAGAAGAAAAATTATGAGGATGATTTTTGGTTAGTAGGCTGCGAGCATTGGAGAAGGGGGCACATAGAGTGTGTCCAACTTGGGGTACAACGTACACTCAGGACAGTCTTGGCCAAGGCTTGGTTTGCACTTGTGTTGAGCATTGTTTTGTTGAACCAACACTTGTGTAGAGTGCAATAGTGCATTTTGTTTTGAAAGGAATTGGTTCCTCCTAGATTACTCACAAACAAAAGAGGCTGAACCAAAAATCTACTCTAAGCAATTTCTATAAACCTCTGCACATTTTAAAAGATAAGCATTATTGATTGTTTTGGCTTTTCAATAATTAATAATTTTAGTGCTACACATTTTTAAAATTGATATGAAATTTAATTATTGTTCTTTTGATAATAATAAAACTCTATTTATTTAATAAATTTTAAACTTATTTATTTTGGAACTAGTACTATCACAATATCAACCTTGTTTAGTGGTATGCAGTCAACAAATTTAGAAATTGTCTTCCACCAACATGAATTACCTTCTCTTGAAATCCAAAAGTAACATGATCCCTTCATGATTTTAGCCATCATTAATCAAACTGGAATAAAGTGTACTCTAATCAATAATGGATCAAGACTTAATGTTTGTAGCATTGACTTGCTACATTAAATTGATGTAGATACATCTCTCATCAAACCCGCCACTCTTTCTATCCATGGCTTTGATAATGTTGGTAGATAGTTACTAGGTACAATCACACTACCAATTGACTTAGGACCTATCACGTTTCCTACCCTTATCCATGTCATGCCCGATCCTCTTTCATATAATCTTCTTCTTGGTAGACCATGGATTCATGCCATAGGGAGAGTCCTGTCTACTCTTCACCATAAGATGAAGTTTATCTACAAAAAGAAGCTCTATATAGTTGAAGCAAATCCAAATCTAACAGTTTGCCTACAAGTTGAAGCCAAACATCAACCTCCAATTTCTAAATCACTTAATACTTCAATTCCATCTTCAAAACTAGAAACATTTCCTTCCAATGATAATGATTTTGATGATTATAAATCACCTACAATTGTGCTCTTTGGTGATGGTTGGGGTTTGCTAGATTTTACTCCTTCCTTCATTGGAGTATAAAATCTCACCATTAGAGCTTGAGGAGGCGAAGGTTGTCTCAGTGGCATCCAAACAATATTGTCCTTATTAAACATGTAATCTCAACACTACAACTCCTAACAACAATAATGATCTGTATGATGCTTCATCTTCAAGAACATATTTTGGTGACGATTGGGGTTCATTAGATTTTACACCCTCTTTTGTTGGAGAGTATAAAACTTCACAATATAAACCTAAGGAGTCTTCAGTTTCGTTTGTGCAACCTATTTCTTCTAAACAAATTAAGTCTACTATTCCAACTCCTACTTTGAAAAATTCACAAACACCATAACTCAACCATAACATACTTTCTTCCTCTAACAATAGGGGATTTTTAGCCTTCATCCCTCAAGTACTAATTAAATCTAAGAATGAAACTCCTAATCCTGACATCTTAACACTGAAAAAGGATCTACATTCTTGCAAAAGAATCGATCCTTCTTCTCATGTCAATGTTGCCACTCCTTCAAAAAATGATCATACTTCTCATTTAGAAAAGACTAGTAAGGCGGCTTCTCCTTCTCCATCTGAATTGAAGACACATTATGGGCTTGGTTTCAAAATTCTATCTAAACTTGGATACAAGGAAAATGGTTTAGGGTGCATGGAACAAAGAGTTAGGGCTCTCGTGCAACTTACACTGCACCTTTCTAAAAGAGGTTTAGGTTACCAACCTCCTCCTTTGTCTACATATCCTCTTTCATTATCTAATGCATTTATGTATTCCTCTTGTGAGTAATCAAAATTTGTCACAAGAGAAAGGATTGCTTCCTACTCATCCTCTATCTAAGCAAGGTAATATTTTCTTGAATCTTCTCAAAGCCCACTTGATTACTCTTCCTCCATCACGTAGGAAATTTCACAAACACAATCAAACAAGTCATTATTTTTGTGTGTATCATCAAGTTCTTGGTCATCCCACTAGTGAATATCAGGTCTTGAGTAATAAAATACAAATTTGTGATTCTGGTGCTATCACTTTGCCATGTTGTCATGCACAAAAATTTAACTAGAAAAAACTCAACTATTTTTTTCCATTAGTTATGTTAATTAATGCTCTAAGCATTTGAAGTGTATGAGTTAAGGGAACATCGTTTGATTTCAATATTGACTAATGAGTGGTATACAACCATACCATTATAAACTTTTTCCGCCCATACTTAAGGTACTAACAAATAACTATACTCTTTTACATTCCTGCCTATAATTGAAGTTAAAATATTGATAGGGTGTTACTCTTAATATTAACATTGACCTTAATACCCATGATAGTATAAACTTACTATCGCTCACCAAACAAATAATAACAATAATTTTAGCATTAACATTAATGTTATTATTAGCTCTTCATGAAGTGAGTTCTCTTGTGGATAACAATATTTATGCCACGATCAACTGTAGTCTAGAGTTAATATAATTATTATTAGTCCTATTGGTAACAATATTAATTATTAATTCCATATTGATATTAATATCATTAGCTAAAATAATAATAATAGAATATTAAAATTGTTCTTATCACTTTTATATTTACATCCCATTATTTGCTAAAAAATATACTTATATGAATGTTTAAATTAATTAATTGCTACTTTTATATTTAACTAAAATGATACTAATATTAATATTTAGATTTCTCTTATTTGCATGTTAATAGTTATTATAACATTATATTAATTAAATCAACAACTCATGGATATTAACATTTCCTATGAAACCCCAATAGTGTTGATATGAATCATATGATAATAATACTTGTTGCTATCACAACATCAATGCCCCTAATATTCGTGAGTTTTCTTATTAATATTACTCTTAATATTTGTAATATTATTAGTTACTAGGAATAATATCCTTTGTCATATTGAAAAATATGATTTGTATTAATATTATTTTTTAATAATATTCTCCTTCCATTTTTCTTATTAACGTTATCATTAATAATTATTACAATGCTATATATTTTTTTTAATTATTAAAACCTATCATGTGAATACTATTCATTATTATGGATATTAATAATTCCTTTAATAACAAAATCATTACTCATATAGAGTAATTGTTTAAATTAATACATTAAATTTACCACAATAGATAGTGCCCCTCTTACCCATTAAACAAAAAGAAATTATTATTTAGAATATCAAAATACACACTTTCTTATTAATTCCAAGACAGTAATCATCTATTTCAGACTTAACTGCATTGATTGTAACCAACGACCAAATCAAACTCACAATATTAATTTGAAAGATTTCCCCGGCAATGCAATGCCAAGTGGGAGTATTTAATTTATTTTGCTACATTGATTCCACCAAGATTTTTTTTTGAGGTCATGCCAACTATGCATCTGCTACCAAATGAAGCTATCAATTCATTGATATGTATTTTTTTCCCTAAAAAATAATTCATAATATCAATTTGATTAAAAATATATTAAATATTGTAGAAGATAGAAAAGCTTTGTAGGAATAAAAATGTCAAGAAAAAAAATAGAGAAATTACAAACAAACAGAGAGTCAGACTCCAGAGTAAACAAAACCACACATCATAAAGGTAAAAGCAAACAAAAAGCAGACTGCCAAAAGTTTGGAAGTGACGATATTTCATGAATAATCGATCATCGAGCGGTCGGAAAGATAGAGCCCTCTAAATATTCCTTGAGTTCCCATCTATCCACCGCCAAAAGTAAACCCACCTTAGAAAGAATATCCGCCTCCAAATTGTACTCCCTGTAAACATGTGATGGATATATGGACAAAGGTAAGTCTCAACCTATCAATCATGTCTTTAATGGGCATGAGAAGAAAATTTTCAACACTAAAGGAGATATAATGATTTAGTTTGAGAAATATTATTGTTTACGAGATATCAAGACAAATGATTTTAGAATTAATAAAGTAGGCGGGGAAAAAGAAACCTGCTTGCGTTTAATGTAAAATGTAAATGAAATCTAGTTAATAATCAAATAAGAATTTAAATATGGAAAAATGGAGTATTATAGAAAGGACATTTCCCCTTGTTTGTTTAGTCTTCTTTTTTGTTAGGGCTCCTTCAAACAACAAAGCCCTAAACTACTTTATAACCCAATCAAACTTGCAGAGCAACAAGAAAGATTTATATCTCGTGATTTACTTACAACAAAGCCCTAAATATTTTGCAAAGCGACATGAAGAATTTATCAATAGAGAATAGGAAAGTATGTAATAATCACGGGATATTATTAGTCTTTGCTGCCAAAACAAATTTATAACATTTTTCACTCTCCTTCCATGTTCTATCGGCACCATGGAGTTAACTGCACTATTGCTGTTTTTTTTGGTACAGGATTCCCAATGCCATAAAAGATATATTTTCATGTCATAATTTATTTTTCATATTAATGTTTGATGCAAGATTCGAGGGGGTGCTGAAGCTCCACACAGTTTATATTTCCTTTCTTTAACATTCTTAGTTATTTCTCTCTCATTTTTATTTTCTTTGCCATTCTATAGAGTAGCAACCTGCAAGTTCATGGCCATACAAACCTAGGTATTCATTTATGGTTGAATACTTGTACAAATTAAGCTGCAACCCAATGTATTTATATTTATTTATGTGTATATATATTTTGTACTGTTTTACATTGAATGATTTGTTGCAAAGTCTTTTTTTTCCTAGATTTAATTCTTTTTGAAGCGTTTGTTAATAATTTGCACTACCATTTGAAATAGCATGTCTATAAATGTAGGAAGATTTATTTTCATTTTATTGTTGATGTTATTTTTATATATAAAGGCCACTTTTAAATATATCAAGTATATATATATATATATAAAATATCATTTAATATCTACTATTATACATATACGCACACATATTTATGTGTTATATATTTAATATATATGTAAAATATTGTATATATAATATCAATGAACTTCATTTTAATTAAATATTTGACAAATACATTTATTTTGTATATTTATTATAGAATTAATTATTATTTTTTAAGCAAAAGGCAGGGTAAGCCTATCTATATATTAATAAATAAATGAAGATTTACAAAGGGTCATTGTCAAAAGCCAAGTAAAGTGGCAAACAAATAGACTCTGTAATTAAAAAACTTGCATGATAACTAGAGACCCATAACAAAATCCATACCAGAGAACATCCCTTACAAAAATCATGCATACAACCCCATGTAGCTGTGCTTGCTAAATTGCTAACTTAGACTCAGACTATATACAATTTAGGAAGTTACAAGGGAATTTCAAAACCTCTTACAGAGCAGATATGCATTATCAATAGATGGTACATATCCTTAGAAAATGATCAAAATTAATCTTCCATGTCAAAATGCCGATTAGTGGATGGAAGAACGTTGTCAATGGGACATCGTGGGTTCACCATGACCTTGAGTCTTGTCTCCTCGATGCATCGATGGCAGGCTGGAGGAATCTTGTTGATGAGACCTTGATGGTTCAACAGGACATTGCGAAATGTCACCTCGAGAGCCCAAAACTTTGATTTGGTCTTCGTTGGTGGGAATCAACTTCATCGAAGGGACTAAATCCCGAGTCTCTTCAATGGCCTGATGTAGCATGTAAAGGAAGCCAATCAAGGAGACATAGCCATATCAGAGGGACACAACCTTGAGTCTCCCTGATGGATCGATGCTAGAGATGGGACATCTTGTAATGAAGGGACTAAGGGAGAACACACTTTGACAAGTCGATGAACTTCTTAAGAGGGAAGTGCTTCTATCGGAGGGAGAGGATGTGTTGTTTCCTTGACATGGCGATGAGTGGCCCAGTAGTTGTCAAAGTGTCAAATAATGGGTGGAGGATTGTTGTTGATGAGACTGTAAGAAACCTTGCTGAATCTGCTCTAAATTTTCAGTTTGATAGGTGTGCTACTTTACCAGATTGTCTCTCGGTATGAGTAACTCATTGGAAATAAAATAAACAGATACAGTTCTGATATTCAAATCAATTCTTCTCACTTGAAACTTCAAGATACTCAATATTCATTCGTCAGAAAGAACAGCAAACTTCTTCTATTATCCTCTGAGTTTGATATGAAACAATATGATATTTTGGGCATTAAAAGAGATGATAATGATACCACTGAATTTCAATGTTTTCCTTATGTTTCTGAGCTAAAATGCAGCCTTATCATTTAAAGATCAGACCCAGTTTATAACAGCAGACTTAGAACTCAGACCTAGGCAGTCCTTACATACAAGTATGGAAATAACACTCTCAGAAATGTATATCAGACTTAACTGTGGGCAGAGTTTCTTTTATTCTAATTGTTCTCCACTTGATGGATTTCATTGGCATTCAGTTTGGGACATACAATGTTTATGTTATGAAGCATTAAATCCAAAGAGCAATGCACAGAAAATTTATCAACTCAGTGTAGTAGCATTCATACATTCATTGACTGTAATAACAGAACACCCTTGTCATATCATTCCAGGTTTACAAGCGAGCCCACAAAGAAGAAACAAGAGTTACCAACCAGCACTTGCAACCCAGAAGTAAAATCTGACCCTTATAACTCACACGATTTCTTTTTGGGAGCCATCCTATGACGTCCAGGGCTGAAACAGAATTTAGTGGCTATTGCAATACATTACATAATTCGTTTTTGACAAAATATGCATGACTACAGTCCAGTGCACCTTTTTCTGAGCCTGAGACAGATTGAACTCACTAACAGCAATTAAAAACAAGACAGCAAACTCATCGCTTCACTTCCCAAGCGACTACAATAGCTCATAACAAGGTATTTTCAATTATATAGGAAAGATATACTCAGACCTGAGTGAAGTGCGTTTTTAGACTGGCAGAAATAAAGTCGTCCTCAGTATTTTCCAGAAAATCACGACCAGCAACTGAAACAGCTTCTTTGAAGGTCGATTCTCCAAGATAATGGTGTGTCTGGCCTTGAATACTCCAGACGCCTCCCTTAAACTCTCACAACATTTTCCACGACCAATCTACAGATGAAAATAGGGCGCCATCATCCTCTGAAACGCGTTTTCACTTCAACTCACCCAGATTTTCAACTGAACGCCTTTTTCATGCCTTCAATGCTTGGAAACAATGCGCCTAGGGCTGGTCTTTAAAGTCACGCCCTCAAAGACATATGTGGAACTCTTAAATTCAATCCATTAAAGCAGTAAAACTCAGCAGATATACAATCACGAATTTCAGAAATGCAGCTTGTTTACTTTATCAAAATCCTTCAATTATTCACAGCTAGGGGTGATAGTTCCACACCCGAAACTGGAGGTGTAGGGTTTTCGAAACCCAAAACCAGGAAGCTCGAGTGTTTTTTTGCAGTCAAAAATATGCATTCAAAAGTTCCTCAAAATATGCGCTTCAACAATATATCTTCTAATTTGCCCGATAAAGTGACCCTATTTTTTTCTTTTAATTTACTCACATAAAATTTAAGTGACTTTTGCAAAGTCCATTTTTCAAATATTCCCTTAGTCACTTTTGTCACTTTTATAAAGTCACTTAGCAAAGTAATTTAATTAATTATTTAAATATTACCTTAGAGAATATAGGTAATAATTAAACAATTAAATAAACGAGTCCTTGTCTCCATCAGTTGTCTTCGGGTGTTAAAAGACGAGGCATCCATGTGGCTAACTGAAAGGGGACATTACAGACTTCTTGGGTTCATCGTGACTTTGAGTCTTGTCTCCTCGATACGCCGATGGGAGGCTGGAGGACTCTTGTTGATGAAACCTTGATGGTTCAAAAAGACATTGTGAAATGTCTCCTCAACAACTTGAAAATGCCTTGATTCACCTCGATAGACCGATGGGCTATGGTGAGCATGTTGGTGAATCTCATTAGTGTGACTTGGATTCATCAGTGGGACTCTATTTTGAGTCACTTTGATGACCCAATAGTTGTGGTGATTTAGAACCCTGATAAACTTCATCAAAGGTACTTGCTTATGTCGGAGGGAGAGGATGTGTTGTCTCCTCAACATGGTGATGAGTGGACCGATAGTTGTCAAAGTGCTAAAGAACGAATGGAGGATCATTGTCGATGGGACTTCATGGGATCACCTTGACTTTGAGTCTTGTCTCCTTGATACATTGATGGGAGGCTGGAAGACTCTTGTCGATGAGACCTTGATGGTTCGACAAGACATTGTGAAATGTCTCCTTGACAACTTGAAACTACCTTGAATCACCCTGATAGACCGATGGGCTGTGGTAAGCATGTTGGTGACTCTTGTCGGTGTGACTTGGCTTCATCGACGAGACTCTATCTCGAGTCACTTCGATGACCCAATAGCTATGGAAATTTAGAACCCCAATAAACTTCATCGAAGGGACTGTCTTCTGTCGAAGGGAGATGATATGATGTCTCCTTGATATGGCGATGAGTGACCCAGTAACTTGTGACCTGGTAGCTTGTGGAAATTGATCCTTTGTTCATTAGGAAAATACCTACAAAATAGAGCAATATGTTAGCATAAAAACCTTCACTTGCCACTAACAATAACATCCATGTCTCGTGACCCAACTTTTCCCATTCCCTTGTACTGGTGCCATCTCAAGTGCCGCGAATTACTGAATGCATACACACCAAATTTGATTCTGATTTACAACATGTGTGAAACTTACAAACTTCAATACACATATTCTCTAAAGGATCACTTTACTTATCCACATTCACAGATTCTTATGTAGCTATCTCTACTAGTTGTGGATACATTTGCAATTGAACATCATTATATATTGAGATTTCTAAACCCTCACAACCAAAGTTAGCCAATTTATCTACCAGATTGTTTCCCTCTCGATAGGTGTGTGAGATTATGTATGATTGAAATATTACAACTTTGAATCTTTCTACCTTTGCAAGCATTTACAATAATCAATGAGTCCCCTTCCATGTGGATCCTTGATATACCCAGATTTAGAGCCACCTCTAACCCTAATAGAACAACCTGGGCTTCAACAATATTATTTGTACCTATTGGCAGTTTGTATGAACATGGTGCAACAACCTTTCCTACTAAATCAAGTATGCAAATGCCTGCCCCTGAAGTTGTTGGATTCCCTCTTGATGCTCCTTCAAAATTCAATTTTAAGTAACCAAAATTTGGGGTTTTCCATTTGATTTCTTTTCTATCCACCCTTTGTTTGATGCTTTGATAGAGACACCCTAAAGATGGTAGTACTATATTTTTCCAAGCTTTCAAAATGAAATCATCCCAACTTGTGTAGAGTGAAGATGAATTCTTGTACTTCATCACACGTGCATTTACTACCTCCGAAACTGCATTCTCAATCTTTACTTTAATGAACTCAAGAGAGGATGATGTTTTCCAGAAGATTCACAAATTATGCTCCCACCATAAGCTCCGTATTATTGCAGATGGAATAACCTTCCAAATAGATGCAGAAAAGGAATTTTTTTATAACAGTGGTCAAATTTGAAAGATATCCCAAAGGGAGTTTGGTAAAGGAATTTACAAATTTAATTTTCTCTTTACAAACATCCAACATTCCTGTGTGAAATTACATTGCACAAGAAAATGGTCAGCTGTTTCCAATTCTACATCACATAATGGACATTTGAAGCGATCCACAATCGAGTAAGTGCAAGAAGTTGGGTCCACATTTAGGGGAAGTGTCATTTTTCAACTTTAAAACAAAAACCCATTCATTTTTTAAAATAGGTACCCATTTTGAAGTGGGTACTTGTTCCAAGAGGTTTGAAACTCACAATACATGTTTTTCATTTAGATTTAGGCTCAAAAAAGGCATGGTAACCCAACACTAAAGGCTTAGACTTGCAAGTACAAGGTCATGAAAATTTCAAGAGAAAAAACTAACTTTGGCAATATAGCTAATGATGTTTTTTGAGAAATTATTTTATGAAATTAAAACCCATTATATATGACAATGTCTAGTTTTCAAATGTGTAATTTTTTTATAATTTGATTATTTTTTCTAATTTTTAATTAATTTATGAGGAAATGGGTCCATAAACTCGAAATGTCAGGTTTTCATATTTTTTTAATAACTTTTAATTTGTTAATATTCTTGTTAAAAAAATTATATGACATCAATCTATAAATTATTCTTTACACAATGAAAAAAAATTCAAAAAATGATAAGTTTAGGTCAAGTTATGATGTCTGTACACAAGGGTTTTAAAAACTAGAAATTAGGGCCAATAAAAAATTAATAAATAAAAATATATTACAATTTTTTTTATAAAAAATATCCTCATCAATCTTCATTATAATATACATATTTCCATAAAAGGAATTAAAAAAATAGTTTTATTTATGTCGAATTATGGTGTTCATACACGTGCATGGTATGGTCCTAAAAAAGTGACTTTTAAAAAGCAGTTTTTATACATGTATATTAAAAATTATTTTGTATCATCTAGGTATTAGAATAAATTATATAATTGAAAACTAGATTCAAAATACTAAATTTCATATTATTAAACTTTTTTAAGATTCAATGTGTAAGTGCTTCAAATTTTATGTACAATTGTGAAAAATTCTAAAAATCAAGAAAAACACTTCCACTTTTTGAACATTTTGTGGACCCAACTTCTTACACCTACCCAATCTTCAATTTTTTTAGGTGATGACTTGTTAGTATTCTCTTCCTAAGTGCCAACCATGCAAAACTCCCCACTTTTGGAAGTATTTTGTTATTCCAACAGAAAGTATAAGCTCTTTGTGAAAATGATTGTCCCCTTTTCTAGCTTAAAGCTTTGTAACCTTGTTGGACTGAATAAATACCCTCTTTTGACGGAGCCCACAAAATCCTGTCAGCCCTCCTGAAAAGATACACACTTCTACTTGTCAACACTTCAAGAAGTGGCAAAAAATGATTTGATGAGAGAGAAGAATCAGAGCTTGTTTTCCAAATCACTTTCCCTATTAAAAATTGTGTTGACTTGACATAATCTAAAAAATTTGGCTCCCATTCATTTATTAATTCTTCCGTTAGTGGCTGCAAATCCAGAATGTCTTGAAGAGGAGGCTTACCCTTCCAAGAATCTTCCCCAAACTTTACATTTTGTCCATTATGAATTTCCCAAGTAATGTATGAAGTAACAATGGGCCTACATGATATCAAGAAATTTCATATAGTTGAACCTTTTGAGGGGTTTGAAATGGTAAGGATTCTTAAAAGACTAAAATTATGTAAGTATTTAGCTTGCACTAGCTTACACCATTTTGCCTCTGGTTTTGTGTACATTAGCCAAACTAATTTAGCTCCAAAAGCAAAAAGCCTTGTTTTTGATTGCAATGTTATGTATTCTTGCCCCACCTTGCATTTTATCCCTTTCCATGCTATCCAAAGAGGTTATGGGTACTTTCTTTTGATCATTCATGTTTCCCTTCCAAAGGAAGTTTCTTATAATTCTCTCAATTCTAAAAGGATTGATTTTGGCACTTTTAGTACCGCCAAAAAATAATTAGGGATAGTACAAAGTACAAATTTTATTAAGAGAATCCTACCTGATAATGATAACCATCTTGCCTTCCACATTAGAATTTTGGATTTTAGTCTTTCTATAACTTTACCCCAATAATATGCCTTGTTTGCACCTTTGAAAAAAGGGATGCCTAAATATGTGCTTGGTAATTATTCTTGTTTAAACCCCAATACTTCAACTATCCTTTCCTTCATAGTATCCTTCATGTTAAAAATGAATATTTTGGATATAGCTGCATTTATTTTCTGACCTAAAGTTGAATAGTACTTGTCTAACACTTGCTTGATTTGAATAGCTTCCTCTACTATTGATTTTCCAAAACACAATGTATCGTATGCAAAAAGAGAATGCATCACTGAAATATCTATGTTAGGGATAGAAACTCCTCTCCAAAGTCCTTGACACTATTGTTGCATGATTGACCTACTGAGTGCCTTTGCCATTATGATGAATGAAAAGGGGGTTAATAGGTCTCCCTATCTCACACCCTGTGTTGCAACACGGAATCTTATGGGGGAGACATTTAGAATCACATAAAACATGGCCCTTGATAAACAAGAGCAAATCCATCTTCGCCACTTCTCTTTGAAGTTGAAATTTTCAAGTACTTTATCTAGAAATTCCCAACTAACACGATCATAAGCCTTCATCATACCCAACTTAGCAACGAAAGAAGGAAAGTTATACTTATGAATAAAATGAAGTTTCTCATCTGCTATTAAGGCCCATTCAAAAGTTTCATGGCCCAAAACAAAGCCACCCTGCTCCTGAGAAATAATTTTTGTTATTAGTGGTTGCAGCTTTAAATGAATTGCCTTGGTATATATTTTGTAAACTGTGTTGCATAACGAGATGGGCCTAAATTCTGCAAAGGTTGTAGGATCATTTACTTTGGGAATAATGACAATATTTCTCACATTGAATTGCATAAGCATTGTTCCCATTCTCCTTGGCTCCTCTATATCCCACAATAAATCATAGCACAAAAAATCCCAACTTTTTTGAAAGAAGATTGCTGTGAATCTGTCTAGACTCAACTCTTTATCCAGAGGCAAAGAAAAAAAAACTTTTTACTTCCTCTAAGGTAAAAGGATTTAAAAGGATATCATTATCCTCTTGGTTAACCAACATAGGAATGACATCAAGGATTTCTTCTTCGTCCTTCCTTTACTTCTCATCTTTTCCTTGAGGAGCTATTAAAAGCTTGGAAAACATTTCACCGCTTCTCTTTTTATTTCTTCTTTTGACAATAGCCAAGTACCTGGAGATAGCTCTTGAATAAAGAATGTTGTAGATGAGGCTCTTTTTAGCTGAGTGGAAGCATGAAAGTATTTTGTATTTCTATCACCCTCTTTGAGCCATAGTTCATGAGAATTTTGTCTCTAATATCTCATCTCTAACACATAATTCTTCCCATTCCACCTACAAGTCCTTTTGCTTTTCAAACAAACTATCATTTAGGCCATCCTATATGATTTTCTCATGAACCTTTGTCAACTACTTAAATACTATTTCTTTCTGGTGGAAAATATTTTTAAACACATGAGCATTCCATACCTTTATTTGTTGCTTGACATGCTTCATTTTACAATACAACTGGTACATTTTTGTTCCCTGCACAAAAGATGCATTTTTCCACCATTGTCACACTAGAGACATGAGTTGTGAATGCCTAAACCACATGCTTTCAAATTTAAAGGATGATTTTCTTTTGGGAAGGGAGACATTTGAGATACTTTAAGGAATTACATAGTGATCAGAATCTGTAGTAGGTAAAATTTTAGACTCCAATCCATACTATCCTTGAAACCAATTAGGAGACACTAAAAATCTATCTAATCTCTCAAAAATTTGTGAAAAACCTCTCCTTTGGTTTGTCCATGTAAAATTTCCTTTACTCGACATAATATAATTTAAGGCATCAGTAACAATGAAGGAGTTAAAATCTTCCATCACTTTCAATGGTGGACTAGCACCCCCATATTTTTCCTCCTATGAAACTAGTGCATTAAAGTCACCTCCCAAAATAATTTGTGCATCCCCCATATTATTTAAAAATCGTGCTATTTCCTCCCACAATAGTTTTTTTGTCTAAAGTAGGAATGGGCCCATAAACATTAAATAACCAAAACTTCAGTTTGAATTTGGAAATCTCAAGTAACTACCAGTTAGATTCATACCTTACTGTACAAGCTTTACTAATTTTGAGTTCTACAAAATAACAAGCCCCTAGAGGCACCTTGTGATGGAGAAAGATATGACTTCCACTTTGTCCATTTCTATATGGAAGCTTTGTATGAGTCCACAAATAGTTTTACTTCATGTAAAAGAACAATCTCAGTTCCACAAGCATCAATTTGTTTCTTGATATGAGCTCGTTTGTTAGGGGCATTAATACCCCTGACATTCCATGACATGATCTCCATTGTGCTCGAGGAGAGCAACACACTCTCCTTGGGTGTTTATTTGGAATAGAATCACATATAGTTTTCTATACCCCTGCATCAATCTCCTCTTTTATTTTGGTTAAATTTGATTTTCTTCCCCTTTTCCTTGGTGACTTCTTCAAGAAAGATTGAGATGGTGACTGAATAATAGAAAGTTTCTTTGAAAAATAAAATTTTGCCTCTTCCCCACTCATTGAAATATTCATTTGGTGCACATAAGATTGCTTTGGGATCTTATTCAAGGTCTGACCCGAACTCTGAATTTCAATATTCATGTCTTCACCCCCCATACTTCCTCATTTACTGTTATGTTAGCCCCTTTGGGACCTTCAATATTGACGTCTTCCTCCCAACCGTCCTCTACAACTAACTCCTCTACTAACTCATCAAATGTTTCCAATCCTATAGAAATTAAAATTTGTTCTGCCAACAACTCCAATTCAACTTTTACAGTCTTATTCACTAATTGTAAATGTGAATTCTCAAAATCTTCACGAGCAATAAAAGCTGAATCTTGCAATAGGTTATTTTGGTAAACCCTACCATTATTAATACTATTTAAAAAACTGATGTAAGAACATCCTTCAAAAATTAGCTTTTGGAAAGCTTCCCTGATAGTTCCGTATAAAGATAAAGACAATAGTCCTCATAAGTCTCCTCAAAAAACAATTGGTTAGGAAATTCCTTCAATACATCATTACCTAGATCCTTTACCTTCATCACCCTTGTGCTCCCCTTACATATAGCTTCACCAAAGTTGAAACATTAATTGGCTCTGATCTAGAACTTTACTCCATTTGGGGCAAAAATAACAATTTGTTGATTTAAGCCCTAATGTATGTGGAGTTTCCAACACAATAGAACCCATTTCCCAAATTTTAAAGACAATAGTCCTCATACAGTCTCCTCAAAAAATCCAATTGGTTAGGAAAGTTACAGGGAGCAATAAATATTCCTTTTAGAATTGGTATACATCATTACCTCCACATGATCCTTTACCTTCATCACCCTTGTGCTCCCCTTACATAAACTCTCTATTGGATCTTTTGTCACCAACTTAGTTGAAACATTAATTGGCTCTCGATCTAGAACTTTACTCCATTGCTAACCAAAGGGGCCGCCAAAAACTTCCTTGTTCTAACAATTTGTTGATTTAAGCCCTAATGTATGAAAATTCATACAAACATTCTTTGGAGTTTCCAACACAATATTCTGAACCCATTTCCCAAATTTTGAATTCAGGTGAATCTGAGATGGATGCTCTTTCGAGGTATCAGTTAAAACACAAACCTTGACTGGCTTCATGAAGTTTTTCAAAAACCAAAAATCATGTTTGACTAAAATCCAAATATGATTAACCATGATTTCAATCAAATTCTCATCCCTATACTCCAATGGTAATGCAAGCATTTGCACCCAGTATGGAACAAATCTTGAAGAAAAATCCTCAACCCTAAAATTTGATACCCATGATTGCATACACAACCTTGAGCCATCGAAGATCCAAGATTTAACTCTATATATTGCATCTCTATACACTTTGTCACAAAAAAATACCACAAAAATCCCCTTGCTTTGATCTAGATAAAAAAGTGTTTCAATTCCTTGCCATTCGTGACTAAGAAATTCCTTTAATCTATCTAGATTAGGGATTAAATTGGAAAACTTATAGATCAGATAATTTTTCCCTTAAATCCTTAACTTGAGGCTGTAATAAATTCTTAGGAAATGTGATTTGGACTGGGTTTTTCCTTTGCTTGCTACTGTGATTGATGCCTCCTTTACCCTCCTGATTGGTGCACTTGTCTTGAGCTGAAGAAGCAACCTCTTTTTGCCTCCATATATTTTGTGTTACTTTCTTTCTTGAAGAAGCTTTCTTGCTTCTTCTCTTGGAACCCTTATTTTTACTCCTTTTCCCTTGTTTATGACATACTTGCACTTTCCTTTCAGTACCCTCCAATGATCCATTCCTTTGCTCAAGTCGATCCTTCTTTTGTTCATTATTTTCAAAATTTTCCTTTTGAATCCCTTGATGCCCAAAATTATGAGAAACCTCTTTGGTTGAATCCTTTTGTCTAATTTGTTGATCCTTCTTCCCAAAAATAATGTTACCTTGCTATTTCCTCCTCCCTGAGTTCTGAAAACCCTTAACATGATGGTTGTTGAATTGCATGATACCATGCCGATCTACTAACTGTGTTTCTTTTCCTTGCAAATTTGAAATCCTAGTAGATCTTAAATCATTTTAAGTATCTTCATAGAGATCTTCTAGGTTTTCTAAGTCTTTTTCAAGCTCCTTGTATTCTTTATCATTTTGCATACAGTGTCGAGGGGCTCCCTCTTCACTGCAAATGTCAAAGATCAATTGTTTTGCATGGTCCACATGCCCAACAGTATGGAATGACACCCAGTTTGGCTTTGATAATATGTGTCTTACTCCTTTAGATATGGGCCTACATGTTAGATAATATTCCCTGAGGGACAAATGTTCTGAATATGGTCAACATAAGCTTGATATCCACAAGGCCATGAAAAGTTTGCTGTCTGTCAAATTCAGAATAATGGCCATTACTGTGTCATCTCCTCAATTATATCCTCCCCTTTATTTTCATTTATTAAGGGAATAATTAGATTTAATTACTTAAAAATTAAAACACATCCATTATGAGTTACATTCAAATGTGTTAATAGACCTTCTAGCTTAATATTTTACTTAGTTTTAAATTGTGAAATTTTAAAAGAGAAAAAAGATAATATATTACACTCTCTCATTGATAAAACAAAAACTTCAGGACCATAACAAATATTTATACATACTTCTAATTATATCATGCATAACCATTGTCTAATATGTAATTTGTAGCTTAAAAACTATCTTCATTTTTTCCAATACACTCTTAAACAAATGCACTCTTAAACTATTAAACAAATACACCCTTTCTTTCTCTCTTTTTCAATACACATCCTCTTGTATTTTAAACACCACAAATATTTCATATGCATTTTGAACCATACTATAATATTTCAAAACAAGCCCATAGTGTATCATCTTCTCTTTTTTACAATAAGATACAAATCTTTTATTTAGAATTTCCATAATACAATGAATACTTAGAAATAAAATGAACCACTTGTCAAAGAATAGAACTTTCTCTAATACAAATAATGTTGAGAAAATTAATAACTTACATGCCCATGAAACCTTGCTCACTTTTTTTCCTTTCATTCTACCACAAAAACTAGTTTTCAATATTACAACGAAGAAAATTTGGGAATATAATGAATAACACACAATGAATGAGGCTTGCTCTCCACCCTACCTTAATGGCATCATGAAGCCTCATGGGCTTTAGCCATACCCCCGAGCAAACACATTTAAATAGACCCAAGATATTTATATACCTTCAAAGAGGTTTAGAATAACATACATCAAAATCACCCTCTATCAACATTTGCATATTACTTCAAGAAATGAAATCACTTAACCTATTTTCTCAATCAAACATAAGTAAATACATAAACATCACACAATGAAATAACAAAATATTTGCAAGGAGAAGGAGACTTATCTCTCTATATGGCTTGTAGGGATGAGTCTCATTTCCCCCAACATGATACTAAGCTTGAATCATTCATTTTCAATATCTAAGATCTTCTATCTTTCCTCCTTTTTTTGATGACTCTCCTCTCTCTTTCCTCTTCTCAATACAACCAAAAATTTTCCAAAAGGAGAAGTGGGTACAATCCTATTTTCCTTTTTTAACAAAATATAAAAGAATTCAATTTGAATCTTCTTGAATGAGGGAGTGAAACTTGTCACTCTCTCATCCAATCCTCAAATACAATCTCGCACAAGTGCTTACACATGTGTGAAAAAAATTGGAGAGATAAGAAAGGGAGGAGTGTACTTCACTCCATCCAATGAAGTATTCCCCTTCATTAAGAGGAAGATGGAGTACTTGGCCACTCCATCTCCATTGTCTCATCTCATAAATGAGTTTGAGTGACAAGACGCTCATCCCTTACCCCAAGGTCTTCCAAATCCGTCACTCCCTTAAATGGGAAATAAAAGAGGTTCATATCTTGGATATGACCCAAAATATGGTCATAAATAGACTCCCAACCTATAGGTACTTGCCTTAGGGTATTAGAAAATATGAAATTACATAAAATAAGTATTTTTACAACCTCTTAAAAGCTCATGAAAGAAGGAATTCGAATTTCAACTTAACTAGGGTCCACAACCTTAATTCTCCACTCCCACATTTAACCACAAGGTATAACACTTAATTATCTCCAAAAACACACCTCACACCTAAGCCACATAAATCACCATTACACATAGACCTTAGTCCTCAAAATATTTCCTAGATTCTAAGGTCTAATTTAGAAATTCAAAATAACTAAATCACACACACAATACTCACTTGACCCTTAATGCTAACTCCACATCGACTCACTTTTCATTACACAAGGTCACATTCAAGAACTTCAACCAATGAAGTCTTGGCAAGGGTTTGAATTGATTCTCCCTTCCCACTATCGACACACTTACTTTCCTACACAACACAATTAAGCCATAATAATAAACCACATTAATTGTAAATTGAATCCTCTTAACTTTATTTATGAATCATTTACAAAACTAATTACTCATCCAATATAGTACAACACAACAATTATCTTATTTCAAATTCATCTTATAATTTCAAGTCATATTCAATAATTCACATGCACATACATATTCGTTAAGTAAAATAATGACAATATAACATAAAGTAAAAATGAACTACAAGGTTACTGCCAGACAATCACCTTATTTATCACCCTTAATATATTTAACCATATATTTAGGAGAAATATATAAAAATTTAAGGTTGTGTTAGTCACATGCGAGGTGGGGTCTTACACATTTATTGATGCACCTATTCATCCTAAATGATAAAATTTATTCTATTGTGTTACTCCTTACTATGTGGAATTCATAGCTCTATGTGTTTTCTCATCGCCATTCATGGTGGTATGATCTTACATGCAACCATATTCATGGTGGAAACACAATGATTTATAGCATGGTTGTCCTTGCCTATACAATTGGGGAAAAGGATGACTAGTTTTATAGGTGTGCATCCTCCTTAAGGAACCCCTCTTGAGGATATCCTCTCTTCTTTTTTCTCCCTTATTTTCCTTAAAATATTGATATAGCAAGTATGCTAACATTTTAAGGGGGGTATATCACCTATCCATTTGTGCATCCACACATGCATGTAAATTTCTTGAGCCTTGACTTATTGATGTGCCCCCTCCATGACGGTGTTCTTCATAATGAACTCTAAGGCATGGTTATCAATTCATCCTTGATACGTTAAAACTTTATTTATCCCCCAAGAAATTATCAAACCATCCCTTGAGACGTTAAACATTTTTATGCTCCTTAAGGCATTAACATCCATGGTCACCTAACATAATGCAACTTTCTAGCCTATGAATCTATGTATTTTACAATACACCTAGCATAACACAACTTGTTATCCCATGGTCTCTACTTATCATACTCATGGTCACCTAGAATAACACAAATTGCTAGCTTAGAGTCCATGGGTGCTTTATAATGTGCATGACCCCTAGTGATAGAGCAAGCTAGTTATGTACCCTCTTAAATTGCTTGTATTCATCGCTCCCTATCTATTTGTATGCATTCTTTGTAGCAATTGATCGAATCTTTATATTTTTCTCTCCTATTTTAGAATTCCTCTATGTTTGTTGCATTTGAGTGATGATGCTTGTTATTAAGATAATATTTCCTACTAAGGTCTCCTTACCTTGTTGACTTGAATTTTATTTTAGGTAGTGTGTATTAACTTTATTATTATATTCTCTATGCTTTGAATGTTTGTATCATTTTTGATTCATGTATGCTCCTTGTATGATTCATGTATGTTTCATGTTTTCTTCATGTAGGATTCATGTTTTCTTCATGTATGCTCTATATTTTTTGTGTATTCTTTATGTGAACTTTATTGTTTTCTTAGTGTATGCCTTATGTATGTTCAAACTATTTCCTTGTCTTGTGTGTGATATTCTTATCTTGACATTATAAATTGATAGGATCTTGGGTCTGGGGGCTTGATCATCTCTTAGCTTGGGGTCATCTTGTCTCTTCAATGTTTTAATTGAGAAACTTATCTTCTCTATACATTTATTATGAGTGTGAACATAATATCATACCCTCACTAAATTCGTGGCTAAATGTAGTGTAGTAAATTGTCACCCATGAAAATTTCACACTAGGTTTGACACCTTATTATGCATGTACGTACAATTAATTATATTCATAATTTGTTCATTTAGAGTCTAGATTGGAAAAATATATTTAATTCCCTAACATACCAAGTTTTTGTGGCCCAAAAATCCTAGAAATGGGTGCTAGGCACCCCAGTCCTGGGAACTTTCTTTCAATGTTGATCTTTGGTGTTTTAAAGATGATGTTGTTCAACCTAAGTCCAAAAATCAATCGGGATGCATATAAATATAAGTATTTCCCTTCATTTGGACATCTATTATGAATTATGAACTATTTTGATGAACTATTATGCACACATTGTGAAGATATATGTGACTTCTCTAAGTGCTTGCTACAACTCTCTATTGTGTTATGTGGACTAATCCTTACAGGTCTTCAAGGAAATTTATGTTCTCTTCATCAAATATTTTTTGCAACCTATGGTGTGACATCAATTCAATAAGGGTTTCATACCTAAGGTGACTTTATATTATGTTATTCATTTATTACATTGATTATTTATTTACTTTTCCTTTTCCTCAACAAGGGCATGTGATTTATACCACCACCAAAATTGTTTTTGTGGAGGTGGGAACACCAACATAGGGGTTCAAATGCGGAAAAATATTATACAACATAACCCCTCCCCTCTTTTTATATGTGTAGATCCATCTCCAAAATTTTCAACAATGACAAGTTGTAGGATCTACATAGTAGATTGCTACAAGTTTCCAAGTCTTTTGAACATCCCAAGACCCTTAGACTAGGGTTCCCCATGTCCTTGTCCCTATATTTTAGGCTCTACTTTCAACCATAGGTTCCCCTTTATCTAAACATCTCAAATCTATACTTGTTCCTATAATTTTTTTTCTATCTATGTGATCATTAGTCTTTTCAAATTAGGGCTTGTATCAATTCGGTTAATCAAATCACACTCACAAAATATACCTCTTCGTAACAAAAGAATTAAACCTAGGTTGATTGGCTCTCCTTTGAGGTATTTATCCAATTATTTAAATCCTTGTTGGTTCATGTTTCAAAGTTAAACAAAGAAAAGATAGATCCTACCTAATCCACTTGTTAGATCTAGGATCACTTTTCCCACTTAACATCAAGATAGAGTGTAACAAATAAATGGAGAATCCTGAAAACCACTCTCATCAATTATCTAGGTGAAATAACATCAATGTCTAAAAAAGGTCTTCTAGTTGTGTCAAAAATAAATAAAGAGGCTCTAATTGTGGAATGGTGCAAAGAGATGGCTACTATGGCCAACTTTGAAATTATCAATCTCAAGGAAGAGGTAGCCCAAGTATGCCAAACTAGACCAAACCCATTTAAGTATGGGATTCCTAGTAAGTCTTGGCGGACTAGGTTTAAAAGATGTCATGTTGAAATCATCTTGAGGATAATCGAAGGAATTGACAAAGACATGACACTGAACCCCAGACCTATTGTAAGGAAAGCTTAAGGTGTGGAACAAACTCTCCTAATGTCAAAACTCAGAGAAGAATGCAAATATGTCTTTACATTTGCAATTACAGTTCATTAAGATGCACGTGAAAGGAATATCAGAATAGTGAAATAAACAAATACACAATTGAACACCATATTTATGTGGGAAAACCCTTATAGGAGAAAAACCCACCACACCAAAGAAAAATCTCTTGTATTACAGTAATTGAATTACATACAAGTTACACTCGCCTTTCAAATAATCAATCTCACAATAGCAACATTTCCTTGATCAACCTCATACATAACAAATTCTAATCACACTTCGTTATGTCTCACTGTTACAATGCATATACAACATACAATTAAGACACACTAATAATTTGACCATCGAACATCAAACCCATGACAGTTA
>VDFB02049217.1:16575744-16724085 GCA_007258455.2 Sequoia sempervirens | reverse complement strand
GGTTATGAAGCACTTATTTCAAAAAAATATCTTTATGCAATAATTATATTGTCATGAAATTAAATATGACTTGTATTCCAATGTAAAAACTACAAAGAATGGAAACAATTATTTCAACACATAAACTATTATGTAGTAGTCAATTAAAATGAAAAAGCTTACTCTATATTAGTTAGGATATACAACTAAGAAAATGATCTAAAGTTACTTATTTATCCTAGAGGAACTAAGTATACAATATACAAAAAAAATCCAACAAACCCACAACTACCCCTATTTTGAAGGAGTTTAGTTTTCTCCCCTTCCTAATCTCACTAATATTGTCTAATTATTTTAAAGAGATGAAGGGTCATAACACAACTTTATTCAACCCAGTAAATAGCTTGGTTAATGAAACTTGACAAAAGCAACAAACCAATTGCTACATTTGGAATTTCATGTTGAATGAAGAGTGGTGACAATAATCTACTTATAGTTTAATTAAACACTATTTTTATAAGAAGGCTTGACATTAGAAAGATAAGTGTTACTTATAGTTTAATAAAACACTATTATAGTTTTACCAACATATACTATTGTATGCTTGCATGGCTTCTTAGTTAATATATGGGGAGATGGAGATAGATGGGGAGAGAAAGAGGGAGATAGAGATATATGGGAAGAGAAAGAGAGATGGAGATATATGGGAAGAGAAAGGGAAGAGAGGTGGAGATAGAGATTCATGGATAGGGATAGGGAGGGAGAGAGGAGAGAGTTGAGAGGGGGGAGACGAGGGGGAGGGAGAGAAAGGACAGGATAGAAATAGATAGAGAGAGGAGGAGAGGGAGATAAAAAGAGAAATAGAGATAGAGACATAGAGCAGAGAGATGAGGGAGAGATGGAGTGAATGAGAAAGGGGGGGAGAGGGAGATATCTCAATAGATAGAGGGGGGAAGAGGGAGTGACATAGATAGTGGGAGATATAGAGATCTAGAGAGCGACAGGGAGAGATATAACAATCACCCTCCCTATATCTCTATCTATTCATCCTTATCTCTTTATCTCTCTACCCCTCTCTATCTCTTTTTCTTGCTTTCTATTTGTATGTTTGTCATTATCTCCCTCTCTCTATATATTTTCTTCCCTATATTTATCTGTCTCCTTAAGTGTGCAATGGGTACATTGAAGAGGTCTTAAAGGAGAATTATCATATCTTTAATCAAATGGCATGCTACCTTGAGCATAACTCCTCAAGGACACATTCCATCCTTAGATTGTTGACATGAAACAACCAATCAAAATTTAGTTTCTCTCTCTTATATTAATATACATTACTATTATATTAAATATATATTATATTAATTATATTTTGTATTATTTAAAAATATACTTATTATTAATTACTAATTATAATAATTTTATAGGTATTTAATAATTTTGTTAAAGAATATAATATATAATTATAATAAGTTGAATAATTATATTATTTATTATGTAAAATATAGCTAATATATACTTAACTATATTGTAGAATATTAAAACCTAGCTAAATGGCACCAAAATTTTCAACTTAATTAACATACTGTAAACCTAACAAAACCAGGTTGTAGCTCATCAAATTGGAAAAGTGAAAGGTCAATACCAGCACCGAGGAAGAGTTTGGAGTAGTGAAAACAAGTCAATGCCAGCGCCAAGGAAGAGTTTGGAGTAGTTTGGAGTAGTGAAAACAAGGTCAATGCCAGTGTTGAGGAAGAGTTTGAAGTAGTGAAAACAAGGTCAATGCCAGCGTTGAGGAAGATTTTGGAATTAAAACAAGGCCAATACCAGCGTCGATGAAGAGTTTGGAGGAGTGAAAACAAGGTCAATATCAGCACCGAGGAAGAGTTTGGAGGAGTGAAAACAAGGTCAATACCAGTGTTGAGGAAGAGTTTGGAGTTAAAAAAAGGTCAATACTAGTGCTGATGAAGAGTTTGGAGGAGTGAAAACAAGGTCAATACCAGCACCGAGGATGAGGTTGAGGGCACTCAGGGAAAATCGACGACCAAGGGGCAATGAGTACTGTAAGTTTGGCACCCCCATTCTCTTTAACCTTCAATTTTCATGCCTAGCTTCCAAAGATCTTTTTGTACATTGGCACCCCAATTCTCATAAAATGGTATAAGATAAGACAAAAAATAAAATAGCTTAGTCTTTCACATTTTTATCGACCAGCCTTAGGTCTTGGAAAAATCCTGCTCCACATCTTGGTTGAGGTCTAGGATTTCATCACACATAGCCTTCATCGCATGAGTCTGAAGCAATTGTAGACTTAGCCCAAGTATATGCTAGGCTAAGGTAGATCTAATGAATGGAAATAGAAGCATACAATTCTTCTTTAATACCTCCACCAAAAACATATGCAAGGTGTTGGTTGTTTTTATGATAAGCAGGTTGATCTTCTAATCTACCTATGGAATTGCCAATTCCAATAAAGTGCAACTCGAAGGACCTAGACCAAATGACAAGGATTTGAAAGACCTCCTACACTTTGGGCTCTACAAGACCTAGGAGGGTGATCCCTTAATGCATTTACAACCTCTGCACCATCATCATAAACAACATTAACAACAGATAATCTCATTTAATAGCTCAACATAATAGGATAATACCGAATAGAATTGGTTGTTTATCAATAATATCAACTATTTGGAGAATGAGATAACTACAACATTTCACTGTATAAGATAATCATTGATTTTCAATTTGTAGCAATATCTAGGTAAAGGAAAACAAATATTGAACCATACGAATAAGAACAACTTAGATCAGTACCATATATCCATTGGAGGGGTCAAATTTATAAGCATCTAAGGGTTTATGATAGATTTAACACATAACATATAAGATCCTTGATAACATTTCTTTACAATCTCATCAATATGTATTTTAACCCAATACTACTTATCAAATCCTTATACAGAACATATCCACCTATAATCCCATTCAAGCATTTTAATTAATTCCTTGAATTAAACCTAAAACAAGAATCATACACACCACAACAGTGAGATGAATGAAACAACCCTTGATCATTTTATTCAAAATTCAGATATGCTTGTACAATGGAGAGACATGAGTTTGAATTAATCACATCAATTCAAATTCCAGTACTGTGATAAAACATCAAATCCCCATGAATTTAAAACCTACTACAGAATGACTCAAAACCTAAATTGCATTTTCCCTGAAACCATCAGACTTTACAATTTGCTCTGCAACTTCATCTAGACTCGACCAAAAATATCTAACTTGCTAACCCATACTTTTGGCCTTGAAATCCTTCTTATAGAAAAAGGAGCAAACAAGCATTGGGCCAGAAAGCACACGTGTCACCAGCCAATTGGACTGTCTTGTGATATTCCAAAAATTTGTTACAACAGCAATCTCCCCAAAGAATCTTCTTGTTCATTGTGCCTGCTGAGAATGGTTGATGCAACAACAAAAAACTTCAAGAATTATGTGCCTAGATTGTCACCAAAAAACAAAACTGGAATCTGTTGTAACTGTAATAGCTAATTTGTCAACCGTTAGCAGCCTACTCCTTTTCACTCTTCCTCAGTTAAATATACATATGCCTATTTTTGGTACTCTTCATCAGTTGGCCAATCAAAATTGATCACTCATTCACCTTGACACTATAAGGTTTGTACTTAATTGCCACTTGATTTGCTTCTCTTTCAAAAGACTCCAAGAATGAGCTGGTGCTAATGATTTGTCCATACAGCTCACCAATAAATCATAATCTGAGTTACCCTGTTTTTGAGGATTTTGTAGTTGAAACATGATATAAAGGGGCTCTTACACTTTTTGTGATTACTGTAGCTTGTGTAAGAGGCCCCATGGATACTGTTGTAATTGTAGGATGCATGAATAGGGCATAGGATGAGAAATAAATAAGGTATAGCTATTGTCCTCAATAGTTTTGCGAAGAAAAGCATGTGAAATGAGAGGTTCAAGCCTAGGTTTCACAAAACATGTATGGGAGATCTGATTTTATGAATTTTTATCCATGTGCAGACCTAATGGGTTGTTTCTGAACACTGAATTTAAATGATATACACACACACACGCATATATATATATATATATATATATGTATGTATGTATATATGTATGTATGTATGTATATATGTATGTATGTATGTATGTATGTATGTAGGTATATATGTATATATGTATGTATGTATGTATGTATGTATGTATGTATGTATGTATGTATGTATGTATATGTATTTTTAAATGTAAATGTAAATGCAATTATTGGATGCTCTCCTAGAACAATAAATGCATATCATTAAAGAAATATATATCTATGTATATGTGTGTTTCTAAATGCAAGTGTAAATGCAAAGAGCATATGGTTTTGTAGTGTTATAGATACAGCATATGCAATTAATTTAATTGAAATTCAAAGTCTTCAGCATATAATATGAAATCAATCAAACTATTAAACTACATGAAATAAATGAAAGCAGGTAAATGCATATGTATGTGTGTTGTAAATGTAAGTGTAAAATAAATAAGAATAATTATAAAAGAGGCCACAAGGGAAAGGTCTCCTCCCTTCTTGGTAGTGATATGAGGAAAGGTCTCCTCCCTTCTTGGTAGTGATAACCTCCTCCACACACAACCCTTAAAAATTATGAATAGAGGAATATAATCTTTGAAGAACTCAATGTGATTCTCTCCTACATGTAATTAGTCATTTTATCCTTACAAACATTTATAGTGATTACTAGAGGCACATAGACCAATTCTTCATAATAGAAGAATTTGATCATACTTTTCCAATGATGGCATTATGAGAAAACCTTAGGTTAAATGAATAATTCCTAGCTAAGTTCTTTAAATCATGTCCAACCGTATAAGAGAAGACCATTGCTATGTGTAGCTGGATACCATGGAGAAAGGCTCTTTGGGCTCTTTCATCAATCATCCTACCTTAAAACATACCAAAAGTCTCCTAAAAATTAGACATAGGAAGATTTAAGATGACTTAAAAAAAAATTATTTCCAAAGTATAAACTTATGATGACTTAACTAGGCCTAGTACACACACCCTCCTTATTAACCACTTAGACATATGGAAATTAAATGTAAATTTGTTACTATTTTTAGTCATGTAGGTGTCCAATAAACCACTTGGTGGTGTTTCCCTTCAAGTTTATTTACTTGAATGAAGAGAAAAAGTCCTTTGATTACAATTAGAGAATACATTTGAGGCCTTGGTTGTGTAACTAGTGGACCATAGTCACATTTAACACTTGTTACAAAGTTTGGGAGTTAAAAGGTTAAGTAGATTTGATTTGTGATGGACACATTTGTACCGTAGTAACAATAACTTGCAATCTATCAAGACTTGATTACCTTATAACCTGTGAAATTCTAGCGATGAAATGATAGATTAATCATAATGTCACCTTAGGATCACATCACCATGAAAGAACTTCATCCAACATCCTTATGAGTGTAGGTACCTCCAAATAGGTATTTTCAAATCTGTCTTCCTCGAGCGAGGGAAATTCAGGAAGAGAAGAGGAAAGCGAGAAATGTAGTATGTCTAAAAGAGGGAGATCAACTAGAGGTCAAAAGATTAGAAGAAAATTTTGTAAACGCATGGAATTTTTTCTTGTTGAAGGGAGGTCATGTTCTTATGATGATGAGAGCATAGGTGACATTGAGGTGCCCTTGACGTACAAACATCTACGGAAACAATGGGTACCCAAGGAACTTCCTCCAATAAATACTAATTTTTGTGTCAACGAGAGGATATATCACATAGCACCACCGCCATTACATGGTTTGGGCCTATTTTGCATGGACAACATAAAGGTCTATTATGAAAAATTTACTGAATTGATGGAGTATGTTGGACCCTATTACAATTACAAAGATTGGATGCAACTAGTTCAATATACACGAAGTATGCATAGGTATGCACTGTCAGCAAATTATATACAGCTAAAAGATAAGGATCAAAATAAAGGAGTGGCTATGTACATTGACAGAAGGCCAAAAGCATCAGGGAATATTGCAGGGTTTATAAATAGTACACGACCTGGGTCAAAAAATAAGTAACCCAATTGCATACTCGAGGCGCGTGAGGGAAACCGTGTATTCGTATGTGCAATAAAATCAATAACTACAGGGAAAGAGTTTCTAATCGATTACAATTTGAATCGCATAGTTACAAACATGGTTACTATGGGGGTGGTACGTACTATGTACCATTTTATCCAACTTCTAATGAATAACTCCAATATACCATTTTATTCTTATGTTTTTTTTGTAAGTCTATTGGTTTCATTTCGGTAATGTTTTTTTATATTTAATTTTGGTCATAGTGGGACATTGATTGTACAAAGAAGGCTCCGACCTAGAGCACAGATCGTGATTTATCTTCGTGTGCTTCTACCCGACAGGTTTACCTCATTGTAATTGTACAAATTAGATACGAGCAAAAATTTTTATTATGTTGTTGTTTTGATAAGTTTATTGGGTTAATTTCGATAATTTTTTTAATATTCTTGTTGCAATCAACTGATCGGGGAAAGGCACCAGTAGTAGATGAGAGCATAAATAGGGAGGTGCGGTCAATATTATGTGATGATGACATTGCTTATTCAACAAACCCTCTTGATATGATAAGAAAGGCCCAAAAAAAATGCAATAAAGAAATCCTTAAGTTGTTATTCATAGTACCTCAAACAGATGAGATAAGAGAGGGTTAAAATATTGACTAAGAGATCACAAAACTTGCAAGTAAGCTGTCATGAGGTCTTTAATTATAACATAAGTTCATTCATGGTTTTATATTTTGTACTGTTTTATGTCATGAACTAAAATGTGTTATTTTTATAGGATTTTTTGCATCCTCATGATGCTCCTAGCCATGATTAGGGTACTACAAGTGTTACCCAAGGAGTAGGGGTTGGTACAAGTGTCCATCATGATCTTCTTATGCATACATCACATCATATGACCCCATCATTTGTGCCTATATTGTCGTCTGAAATGTCGGCAACACATATCATGTAGGCATCTGTTAGTGCACCCTCTAGCAGTGAACAAATGATAGAACATGTGTTAGGACATGTACCTAGGGATGCAAAGACCACTAGTATTGGTGATATTTTAGCAGCATTTCTAGAATCTTCATGTATTACTAGTACAGGAACATTTCCAGTCACATTTGTGGTGACTGAGGATTTCGTTCCCATAAAGATAGAGAAGGTCCCAAGTACTTTAAAATGTTTTAATTATTATTATATATAATCCAATTGAAATTTACTTATTGATCACTCTTTTTATACTATTGATCCCATGATCATTTTGCAAAAAATGGTGTTTTTTATAAACATCTAAGTGATATTACATTGGAGCTCTTCAGGCCCACCATACGTACACGGTGGAATGCCCAAAATCAAGATTTAAAAGATGAGCTCATTAACCATTTAGTTGTGCTCTTCGGTGATAAAACATTCAACCGAACCAAGGTCCTTAAGAAGGTTGGTACCTATCTAAAGTATGTGAGGGACCAATATAGGTCACATTTAGAGAAGAACAAAAATTATGAGTGTCCCCCCATGATTTCAGAGAGGGAGTGGAAGGACCTAGTGTCGGATGGAAAGGAGAAGGCTGAAAAGAAAAAAGGAAAGATACCACCGAGCCAAGGAAGGTATGTGATACTATCAACAATGTAATTATATATTGATTACTCTTTCTTTTTACATAATCTAATGTATTTCAAAATTTTCATAGGCTTCCCAACACATCGAAGGAAACAAAGGCAAGACTAGAAAAACACAGGCAACACAAACTTGGCTCTAGTGGTTATATGAAATTAGCCGCATGAATTGTAAGTATCAATAAATAAAATATAGTATCCAAATAATAAATTGAAAACAATTTTGGTTTTATCGCATCATAGAAGCAAAATTCATGATCGTATGCAAAAATTTAGGGCTTTGAATTCAACAGAGTTCCCACAGAATATGACCTAAAGATTTCCTTCCAGCAAGGCTATGGAGTCGTGGTTGAACACGTAAGAGTCTTGACTAGGCAAACACAACCTTCCACTACATTTGACACGCAGGTAAATAAACTCAATAAAGTTTATTTAAAATTGAATACTTGTGCAATCTATTCAATATTAATTTCCACCATAAAGTAATTACATGCCTATTTTTTTAAACATTCAAGCAATGATAATACTACACATGGCATTGGAGTGTAGCCTGGTGAGGGTGGAGCACAACCTACAGATGAAGGTCATGGTGTGCATCCTGGTACTTTAGAGCATGTAGAGCATGATCAACATGTTGAGCATGATCAGGCTAGAGAAGATCAAGAACATGATGTGGCCCAATTAGGTAAAGAGGACCACTCTAAAGTTCTTTTAAACATATTTAATTGCAATTGGTGTATTAATTAATGTAACCTTTCGTGTTTCAACTTTAGAGCATGTAGAGTGTGATCAACATGTTGAGCATGATCAGGCTAGAGAAGATCAGGAACATGATGTGGCTCCATCAATTAAATGGGACCACTCTCATGTTCTCTTAAACATATTTAATTGCAATTGGTGTATTAATTAATGTAACTCTTTTGTGTTTAACCGCAGACGTGATTTAGAGGGTGTTCAAGATGTCACATGAGTCTATAAATAAAAAGTTCAAGAACATGATGTGGACCCATCGCAAAGAGAACCACTCTAATTTCTTTAATTAATGAAATACTGTAACAATACACAAAACATATCACTTAACATTTCACACAGCAACCCTCTCAAGTGCGAAATACCCACGCCATGAGCAGACGAATTAGGGCATACATTAAGATCAAGGAGTAGAGGGAAACAATCCAGCGGGGATAGATGATTTAGGAAAACGATACTCCACTCATTTTGTAGCTTGAAACCAAAAAAGTGATTGTAATCATATCATGACAACCATATTTTTGATAATATGTAAAAACTGAAAGAATGAATATTATAGGTTAATGAATGAATGTGAATATGTTAATGAATGAATGTTATATGTTAATGAATGAATGTTATATGTTATTAATGGATGAATGAATGATATATTTTATTAATTGGATGAATGAATGAATGTTATATGTTATTAATGGATGAATGAATGATTATATTTTATTAATGGATGAATGAATGAATGTTATATGTTATTAATGGATGAATGAATGATATATTTTTATTAATGGATGAATGAATGAAATGCTATTAATGGATGAATGAATGATTAATGTTATATGATTGGGTATGGGAATTGAGAGTGATGTGAGGGGGGAGGGGCCAAATGAGCTTCCACCATCACGGTTGGCCCTGTTAAGTAGAGAGAATATTAAACTATTCTTGAAACAAAGAGAAGCTCAATAAGGTAATGCACTTTTCAATATAAGAAATGCATCATTTGAAGCATCAAACCAATATGCAAAGATGAAAGAAAGTGCTAACTTTTCACTATGGCGGTAGAAAAATGATTCTTTATACCCTAAATCCATGCTCTGCATCATAATTTGAAGTTTTTTCCATTCCAATGTTCTGATTTTAGTTTGTTTGTATGGCTTTGTATGAATACCACATTGTGTTGTGTGTGTATTTGGTTTCAAAGCTCTGTTTCTTCTATTTTTAGTGGTGACATAACTCTAAAATTTTACTTTTGTGCATAACATTTTAGTTGAAAATTTGATAGCTCTGAAGGGTTTAGAGGCTTGATTGAGATAGGTACATGGATATTTGGATCTTCTTGTTGATAGGAGGCTTCGACTTAACCATAAAATTTTGTACCATCTGCAGGTATGCAAAATTTTCTCTACTTACATCCATTCTTGATCATAAATGTTGTAAATGATATTAATGCTTCAAAATTAAATTCGTTTCATTGTTATAATGATCAAAATGTTATAATTTGCTATACATTCAAGCATTCTCTTGCCCCTTACCCTTTGCTCTCTCCCCTCTCCTTTTAAGAATTTTCTTTGTCATAAAAGATTCACATTTCTGTCTCATTTACACAAATTTATTTTAAGTGCTAGGAGTGAATAAAGATATGTAAAAGATGATGGATTATGTCTAAATAACAACTTTCCATCTTATAGCTAATTAAATCCTTAATATTTGAATAGTTTAGAGCTCAAATAATGCTATTTTTCCTATGTGAAGATTGAAATATGCATGTGTAGCAATAAGGGAGCCTATGTGAAGATTAAATTTAAAACATCACTTTGGTATTTTTCCTTAGGTAGTGAAATGATATTTTGAGTAATACAAACCTACACACACATTGATATTTTTTGGAATTGCATTGAAGAATTTTTTTTCTCTTATACCTACCCTCGGCTAGACATGGAGGTATATAATATTGGTTTATGGGTTTATTCTATAAGTAGTTAATTTCATAGAGGAAGACTAAAATCATCTTAATGTCCTATGTAAAGTGTGAAAGCATATGAATCACTTGCTGAAGGCACCATTTTGTATTCATCCAAAAACTAGTTTGTTCTTTTTTTATGTTTCTTGCATGTGTTTTTTTTAGGCTCTAGAGATGTACCTCGGCTATTTCCTTTGCACTTTTCATCTATTTTGATGATTAGAGTAGATTGTCCTCATAATTTTTCATGTAGATCTATTTGTAACCTTATTTTCTACCAATCAATTTGTAAACCACTCACATATTAAGGACCATTTCACTAACTTGTAGTCATCCATTACTTCATATGTTGCAGGTTGTGTCTGTGTGCCAATAAATCCTAATGATTGCAAAAACTTTAATCCTACAAGTGTACCCAATCTTTCTCAAGTAAAAGTCTTACCTTATTTTATAGTACTTTAAATGGTTAATTGAAGGTTCTTCTTTAGATCTAAGATAGTTGAACCCTGGATTAAAATATGGTATTAGATGGGTAGTATAATGATAAAACTAAGGTCCATTGAACACAAATTACGAACATAATTTACTGGACTATGAATAATGTTACAATTATAATTATTTCCCCTTTACCTACCTCTGCATTAATGAAAAAGATAGCAGATATAGGAAGTTCATTACATGTCTCATGTATGTGTTAGTATTTTAATTTTGTTTAAGTTGTTCAAGAGCTTGATTAGGTCAATAATATGTTCTACAAGCTTTGTTCTCTTAACACTGCTCAACATTTTCCCTACACATTTTCTCTTCAATCTAGACGTTTCTTAACTCCTTCCCTTGTTAGCCCTTGGTTGTTCTCAAGTGCAATTTTTTTTCTATGCATTTTGCATTCTATATGTATGATCAGTCATCTCTTATGAAGCATGGATAACCTTTCATGGAATTTTTGTTGTAATTAGACAATTGCCATTGTGAGAATAATCATTTAATTTGTATGGAAGTAAGTCTTTTTCATATTATTTGACTTGGTATTGTAAACTTTTCTTTGCAGGATTCTCTCAGGGGGAATAGCAAAACTGTGATGATAGGTAGAGTTGTTTCTTAACTCCTTCCCTTGTTAGCCCTTGGTTGTTCTCAAGTGTAATGTTTTTTCTATGCATCTTGCAGTTTGTATGTATGATCAATCATCTCTTATGAAGTATGGATAACCTTTCATGGAATTGTTGTTGTAATTAGACAATTGCCATTGTGAGAATAATCATTTAATTTGTATGGAAGTAATTCTTTTTCATATTATTTGACTTGGTATTGTAAACTTACAGTCTTTCCAGGATTCTCTCGAGGGGAATAGCGGAACTGTGATGATAGGTAGAGTTGTTTCTTAACTCCTTCCCTTGTTAGCCCTTAGTTGTTCTCAAGTGTAATGCTTTTTATATGCATCTTGTAGTCTGTATGTATGATCAGTCATCTCTTATGAATCATGGATAACCTTTCATGGAATTGTTGTTGTAATTAGACAATTGCCATTGTGAGAATAATCATTTAATTTGTATGGAAGTAAGTCTTTCATATTGTTTGACTTGGTATTGTAAACTTTTCTTTGCAGGATTCTCTCAGGGGGGACAACAGAATTGTGATGATAGGTAGAGTTGTACAACACCATAAATCATTTGGCATTATCAATATATTGCTTATAGAATACTTTGTGCAAGTAAAATGGAATGTGCAATGACAATTGGTCTTGAATTCAAATCTGAATATAAGTACATTATACACAAGAAGATGGTATCTATTCTATGATTTAAAGAACCCCAAAATAAGAAAATTAATAGGTTTCATTTGTTTACTTGTTCTTAGACACTTTTTTAATCAGCAAGACCCTCAGAATGTGTTGTTGATAACCAGCAGTGTTCAAAACTCCTGAAGAGGTCAGATCGGTGTGACATTGGATTTGTCTTGTTCATGGAAGTCATCAGAAAGACATGGACTATCAGAGTGATTTTTCTATCCTGTGCTGATGATTGATCTATTACCAATGGGTTGGCTTCGGTGGTCATCTCCAAGAGTCTCCGCAATGGTACATTTCAATGAGTATTTAAAAAAAATTGCATTGTTTCATCGCAATTTTGATGAAAACCATTGATGAATCACCGCAAAAGGTCTGACAAAGTTGCTATAGTTGTGACGAAGGCTTCTTCGTAGCTTCTTTCCCAATTCCTCACAATTTTGATGAAGTCCACTGACGAAGTTGTTTAGCTACGACGAAGGCTTCATCATAACACCTTTCCCATTTCATCGCAATTTCGATGAAGGACACTGACGAATCACAAAAAAGGTCTGATGAAGTTGCTTAGTTGTGATGAAGGCTTCGTCATAGCTCATTTCCCATTTCATTGCAATGTCGACAAAGGCCACCAACAAATCACAGAAAAGGTCTGACGAAGTTGCTTAGTTGCGACAAAGGCTTCGTCGTAACTCCTTGCCCATTTTGTCACAATTTCGACAAAAGCTACCAACGAATCACATAAAAGGTCTGAAGAAGTTGATTAGCTGCGATGAAGTATTCGTCATAACTCCTTGCCCATTTCATCGAAATGGTGATGAACTTTCGATGTTGTTTCGACACTTCGGAAGAGCCATTGCAATTGCATTTTGGTTGTAATTCATCAGTGGATACATGAAGTTTTCATCGATATTCTAATGAACATCTGAGTCATTTTATGATGCCGATGACTGACGAATCTACATCGTTATTTTGGTGTTTAATGCGTCGTCAGAATTTTGATGAAAAAATAGCAATGAAATTGTTTTCATCATTTCATCACTTTTCTGACAAATATTTGTCGAACGATAGATGAACGTTCGTTGGAAAATGGAGCCAAATTTCGTAATGTAATAATATACAAACAAAGATGTATAACATAATTTAATAAGGATTCTATTTCATTACAATAATTTCATAAGTTACAACCTTACAAGAACGCATACATTTACATGCATAGCTCAATGAGTTTTGGAACAAATAGTTGTAAGATGGTCCAGGATCCTCCCTTTCAAACCTTGGTTCTTTTGTCACCTACTATGGAGGAGAAGCATCACTCAAGTGCTTTTCCGCCAACCAAGGACTCTTAATGTGGTCCCTCACACATCTATCATTCAATATATGGCCTTTCCCTTCGATGAAGAAATTGGTAGAGTAACCTAATAATGACAACCAACTAAGCATAGTGTTGTGTCCTACATAACTAGAACTTGTAATCCCACAATTTGGAACTAGCATGTAATATTGGATCATGATGAATTGATAGTGGAGCCAAAGGTAGTCACGCGACTTTGGCTAAATTATTCTCATTCAGTGCTTTGAATGAAGGTCATCTATCACATACACTACTCAGGGATGATTTGACTTAAGGCTATATTAAACTATGCATAGGTATTCCCTTCAATGGATAGTCTATCACCCCAAAGAAAACCTATCACCATTTTACATACTTGGAATAAAACTACTTAACAAGTAAACAAGCTCCATCCCATACTTGATAAACAATCCTAGGACTAAACACAAGCTATTCTAGTTAAATCAATAACTTAGCTAAGAGTAACACATATGCCACTCATGTTCAATCATATCTAGTATATACTACCTATGATAAGAATCAATCTCCAATTATGGAGTATATATGAGCACACCATAAAAATAGTATAACAACTTCTATTTCCTTTTCAAAGCTATTCTAGATTCCCTAAATGCCAATTCTCATAAAATACAATTCAAAAATTCATAAAGAATGTTCATAAATAAAATAATAAAAGAGAATATCCTCATGCATGTTATCACTTATCCAATCAATTGACAACAGTGCAACCTCTCCAAACAGCAACTAGATTTATTATATCTTCTTAAGAGATGTCACAATAACCTTCTAATACTCAATTTGATGGAATACTTCTCTCAAATAGAAACTCTCTCTCTCAATATAATAGAATCTTCTTTCTCTCTCTCAAAAATAAAACTGATAAAATGCAAAGTAAAAACTTGCAGCAATATGCATCCTCAATAATTGATCGAGCACCATTATTTATACAACTTTTTGGTAACTACTGAGCCTATATTTTAGGCATGATTTTTGACAGTAGCAACCATGCATAGCAACACATAAATCAGAGCAAAAAGGTGGCAAATAAGTAATCTCATACTTAGCAAAAACATCTACAGATCAACCTTGCTTGATCGACAACAAATAGAGACTTATTCAAATCTGCACATGGATAATTTGAATTATCTCCAACAATGGACATCTATAGGTATAAGGAATCAAAGGTGGCACCAAAGCCTCCACACTATTCTCAAAATTGGCATAGTTTCTTTTCAATTAAAAATAGTCAATAACCAATTTGTGACACCATGCTTTCATCAACTTAGTCTAGGTGTGAGTCAATTCTAATATTTATTCACTTTGACAAAGTCGTCAACTAGTAACTCATGGCTTAATAGATGTTGGATCAAGCTCAAAGACATGACACTTTTAGTTTTACCAAGTCAAATATGATCTTACCATAGGCATTGATTAAGTCTACAACATGCATCGACATAATGTAGTAGTTATAATGTAATATACGTGTTCCATAAAGCTTTGCAACAAGAGTAAAACTTGACTTCTCAAAACACATTCATAAGCAACTTATAATCGGCCTCTATCATGGTAAATGATAGTCGATTCCCAAGAAATGGTTAATATATTAAATATCTATTAATATATATATCATACTACATATACATATATATATTAATACCAATATATATGTGTATATATGTATATGTATATTCATATATATATGTTAATATATATTTTTATATATACCCTTCGCCATCAAGCAAGTATACATTCAATATATATAAATAAGTATAAGCAAGATAGTATTCACATAATAAACATAATATATCGATCGTATACATATATATATATATATATGTATATAAGTATATGCCTCTATGTACACATATACGTATGTATACCTATATTGATACATTTGTATGGGTGTGTCCATTCATCTACATATGTGTGTATCGATACATATATACATATGGATATGTATATATATACTATACATATATATATGTTCACATTCGATTCACATATAGTTATACACAATTACCATTGTATTGATAAATGTTTACATGTGGTACATCTATAAATGTGCATATACATATCATTAGATCCTATTGACATATATGTGTGCATACATACACATACTCCACGTACTTTCTTATCAATATAATCATAATAGTACAAGAAAGAACTCTAAAGCTCAAATAGATAAACATCACCCAATAATGCATTTCAGTAGTAATCAAGAATTTTACTTATGAAAACACATCAACTAAGGATGACTTGCCCTCTTCCCATATACTAAATCAACTCAATTATTCTACTATAGTGTATGTATATTCTCAGATAGTTTTGTTACCAGTTACCCAACCAAGATCTTCTCCTGAGTGATACTTCCCCTCTGCCTAGAGGAATTGAACATATACCTACAACCACTAACACATGCACATGGCAGTCAATTTTTCATAACATATGCAGTATATGTAAAACATCTCCAAAGTTAGAATATCAATTCAATAACCATCCATTCACATATATGTGGTACTTTTCCATGAGATAACATCAAGTTAGATAACATTCACATATAACGCATTGATAACAAAGTACAAGCACAATTTATTCATCTCTGGAATTCACATTACATTCATATTTACCCTACATAGTAATAGTAAATAGTAATTACACAATTGGGGTGTAACACCTATTGTTAGGTTTTCATCATGGTACTTATACAAGGTGCTTGTTTTCCAAGTTTTCACCATTGGACGATTTTTTTCTCTTTACTTTTTTTTTTTTGGATTTTTGGAAACTATGTGGATGGATAGGGATGTGGATAAATTCGTTTATGTTTGAAATGTGGAAAGTTAGTAAATCAACACAAACCTTAATGAAATGAATTATATCAAAGATTCAAAGCAAATAAGCTACTCTAAATTGCCAAAAAACAAATCTTTTAAGAACATCTCATTGTCCTCTATTCTTAAAGATTCCTTTAACCCTATGGCCCTTAGATTTATATGTGCACAAAGGCTATTAAAATGACACTTAATAAATGAGATTAGTCTTCAATATGCAAGCAAATTAAATTCCTACATGAAACTATATGATAAAAATGATGATGGATACTATGATGAATGGATGATGGTGTTAGATGATTCGAGGTAGATACTATGGTATTGAGATGGGATGATTCTACATATGCTAAAATGCTAACTATGAAAATACTAATCTAAAATGAAACTATGATGCAAACAAAGGATGACATAAAATGCAACTATGAAGCAAAGTATTACTCTAAGATCTAACTATGATGCAAAACATGGTATAAAATGTAACTATAAGACTCCATAATGCTCCCAAGCTCAAACGATATTTCTGCATGATAACTCTATTCAAAATTGGATGCAAAATACAATGCCAAAGGGTTGTATTTATATCCTTTTCCAAGCATTTGGTGAGGTGGCAACAATCGGTGGTCCGAATTCGAACAAGAAGAATGAACGATGGAGATGGAGAGAATCAAGATGTTGTCCTCTTGACCAAAGACAACATGCTATATGGATGGAAGAATCTCTTGACCAATAGGCAACATGCCAAATGGATGGAAGACTCAAGTGTGGGAAGAAAAGACCATGTGTTTGAAAATTGGTGGAAGTGTGTGAGGAATAATCCACGTGCTTAAAAATTGACCTTGAAGATAATTCTAATTAAAAATTAGAATTATTTAATTTCATGTGACCTTGGTGAGGTGGCACAAAAAGTTGTAGACATGTGGTTGAATTCCTAATCAAGATTAGTGAAGATTAATTAAATAAAACAAGCTTATATAAAAAAATTATTTAATTAATTTAGAAGAATATGATTTTAGATTTGGAGAATTAGAGAAGGGTGAACAATATAAATAAATTGAGAATTTATTTATACATAGTTGAATATTAATTAAATAACTAGTATTTAATTAATTAAATTCCATTTCCAATTTTAGGTGTATACATTTGGCCCCTATTTGAAGTAATTTGTTTACATGTTGCTTCAATTAAAAATTTGATTTCGATGCCGAGGAAAAAAAAATTCCCCAGACGTTGATTTTTAGGTACTGACGGATATATGCCCCCTTGAGAGATAAATTGGTGAATTTTGGAATTTTGATGATTTTTCGATGATGTGATGATGATTTGATGATTTTGTAATGATGTGATGACGATTCAATGTTAAACCAATGATACTTTGATAAAAAACATGATTTATCTCTCAAAATTTGATTCCAAGCTCACTCTTTTAATAGTTTTGACTAGTTGAAGCCCATTTTTGGTAAAAAGTGGGAAAATTGAATTCATTTGCACATTGTGGTTTTGGAGAATTTGGAGAGTGGAGAGCTAAAGGAAGATGGTGATCCCATATCACAGGCATCGTTTCAAGTGTGTTCGTCACCATGGTCACTCTGCTACAGTTGGACATTCGGTACGCATTATGAGAAATATTCTTTAGTCATTTTCCTACCCTTTTTTGGTGTTTTGAACTTGGTAGATAGGTGTTGTAGGCCATTTAAGGTCATTTTTGCACTTTTGGGGGGTATTTTTGTTGTTTTTGAGTCATTTTTGGGTGTTTCTAAGAGTTTTGGTGCATCTTGTTCCTAAAATGGTGCATCTTGCACCTGAAATGGCATATCTTGCACTTGGAATGGTGCATTTGGGGTCCCAAATGGTGCATCTTGTAGGTCTTTTGGCACATTTTGTAGCCCTAATTTCATGTTTTGGCCTATTTTAGCACACTTTGCCCCTGAAATGGCACATATTGCTCCTAAAATGGTGCATTTTGTTGCTTATGTGGTGCATCTTGCAACCCTAATTTCATGTTTTGGCCTATTTCAGTGCATTTTTCCCCTAAAATGGAGCATATTGCTCCTGAAATGGTGCATTTTGCTTATTTTGTGGCGCATCTTGTAGCCCTAGGGGAATTTGCAGGGTATTTTCAAGGTTTGTTCTTGATGACCACTAATGATTTTCCCAGTTGTCTTTCCTAGATGATGATGTTTGAGTGATTAAAGTCCTCTCAATTTTGGAAATATGTGTTGATTATGTCAAATGTTGCATTGTTGATGCCCGTTGATGCTTATTTAATGCTCATGAATCATGTTAGTCATTATGTTGTGATGTTTAGTGATGCTTTGATTGATTTAAGTATGATTGTGTGATGTTCATTGCTTGATTGATGTTCGGTAAGATAGTTGATGATTTGATCTCATGATAGGTGAGAGTCAAATGATAGGATAACTTGATGATGTATCAACCTCATGATAGGTGACCATCGATGGTAGGATTGATGATGTATCGACCTCATGATAGGTGAGGATCAATGATAGGACTGATGCTTGATTGACCTCATGATAGGTGAGGATTGATAATATTACTAATGATTGATCGACCTCATGATAGGTGAGGATCGATAATAGGACTGATGATTGATTGACCTCATGATATGTGATGATCGATAGGTGAGGTTTGATGATAGAGTCTGTGATGATTGTCCTAATTGATTTGACTTGATGATTGATTTGATAGATTAACTGATGATCTTGATTGAACATGATTTGATTGACTGATGATCTTGATTGAACATTGATTTGATTGACTGATGAACTTGATTGAACATTGATTTGATTGACTGAAGATCTTGATTGAACATTGTGTTAGGGCCAATTTTGATAGATTGATTGATGTAATGTTGATTTGTTTGTCATGATATGATTAGGAGGACCTTGATGTTCTTCAGTCTCAGGATCGTTTCCTGAAGACGTGGGATATGATTTTCTAGTTGACACAAGTTGATTTAGATATTATAGCACATTATGGTTTGACATCATTGTTAGATATACCCTAGTATAGGATTAACAGGGGTTTGCTAACTGCTTTGGTGGAGAGGTGGCATAGTGACAACAACACCCTTCATCTAGCTACTAGGGAGATGATAGTTACTCCTAAAGATGTGTATCATATCTTGCGGATTTGAGTGGTTGGAGAGATAGTTGTGTATGACAAAGTAGAGCAGGGCGGGACTAATGCCTTGTGTAAGATCTTCCAAGATGATCAAGTTTGAGGATATGCATTCCCCTGGTAGGAGATGATCGAGAGATATGATCCACTACTGTGTGTTCTTTTCGGGTTCATTGGTAGATTCCTTTGTCATGACCATAGGTCAAAGGGATTATTGGTTGGCTAGGGTCAAGTATTACAGTGTATGATGTTGGAGGGGACCAGATATGCATGGGGTTCTTGTATGTTATCCCATTTGTATCATAATTTGCACAAGGTTTTTCATTTTGGGGCGAGGAGCCTCTCTTATGAAGTTACGTTGCTTTAGATATGGGCATGGGAGCATATAGCGATCACTCAACCAATGGGAGATAGACAATGACTAGCGGGTAGACCATATGTTTTTAGCTACACTAATCCATGTGTCTAGCATAAGCTAGGAAAAGTAGATTATTGGAGATGTTCCTTAGATGATTTAGAGACTGTGACATGGTGCCCTTACTTGGATTGTGAGGTGTGGCCAAAGGATTAGGTGGAGATTCCATTCATGTTGCTATCATGATACTTGATGGGATAAACACATTCTATAATCAAGAGATATTTGTATCTGTGGATTTTTCATCAGTTTGGATGAGTTCAAGCGATGCCTCAGGGGGTTGCCCATTATGAACGACGGTGACAAGATGCAACAGAGTGGGGGTCATGCTTATCTTATGGTTTTTCTTGTACCGAGTATTATACATTGGCACCAGGTTTGTGGGATTATGCTCCACAAGTTGCAGATGCAAGGATGATAAAGGAGTATTCTGAGTATTTCTACACACATCCATTTCTGAGGTTATCAAGTCCTGATGAGAAAGTTCCTCCATTTTATGATGATTATAGGGCACCATCTCAGGCACCAAGACAGAGGGGGAATGGAGAGGAGGATGAGATTGATAGTGGGGATGGAGGGGATGATGATAGTACTGATGGTGGTGGTGGTGGTGGTGACAATGATGGTGGTGGTGGTGATGATGGTGGTGGTGGTGGTGATAGCTTAGGTGCAGGGACATCAGGTGTAGTTGGTAGTCACATTCTATATTTTTTAGTTCTGAGATGTAGGAGGAGTATTGTCGTACCTCAGCTAGTGATTCCTAAGATTTATATTGGAGTCCCCTCTCATTAGCAACAAGTGTAAATAGATGCATTACAGGCACAGATTCAGAATCTTCAAGGTCAATTAGTGCAAGGTCAAGCACAGGTTGGCCATGTTTAGACACTAATGGCAGAGAGAGATGTAGCTAGGTAGCAAGTATAGCAGGTACAGGCATAGGTTCAAACTCTTCAGGGTCAGTTAGTGCAAGCTTAGGCATAGGTTGGTCGAATTCAGACACTGATGGCTGAGAGAGATGCAGCTAGGTAGCAGGTACAATAGGTACAGGGATAGGTTGTCATACTTACTGTGGAGAGGGATTCCTTGAGATAGCGGGTAGAGTAGGCTGAGGCCATTACTGAGAGATTACAGTAGGCTACAGCAATTGTTGGTACATCTAATTATTTCAAAGAGATTTGGCACACTACTCAGGAGGCTCAGTTTTATAGGGGTAAATATCACGAGGTGGTTCCTCCGGAGCAGCGATAGAGCTTTGCACAATCTTTATCTAGTAGGTCTTAGTCTCAGACTATTAGCATGGGTGTTAGACGGCCATTACCTGGGGATAGGAGAGATCTTGGTGTAGGTCCATCAGATGGAGGAGGTATTGGTTCTATGATGCCAGCACCGTCTGGGGGGAGCACGACATAGTGCCGGTTAGGATAACATATTTTGATGTACTTTGGACATGATGTATACACTGTTGTGACATTAATGATGTACTTATTTTCAGACTTTACGATATAGTGCCATTTTTTATATTGATGTATTTTTTCATGCTTTTGGATATCCTTGTACACTTTGACATTATGATTTTTGAGGTTATATGATGCACGAGGATGATTATGATCTATGTGTTGATATGATGATGGATGTCTATGATGCATTTAATTTCCATGTTATGATGATGATTATGCTATGTGATGGATGCATTTAATTTCTATGATGATTTATGATGTTGATGATATGTTATGTGATGGATTTTATATGATGTAATTAATGAATGAATGAATGTGTATATGAAATTATTGTGTGATGGTACCTAATTCTATGAGAATGTATGCAATGATGATATGATATGATAATGCGATGATGGATGATTCTATATGTTTTATGGATTTATGAAAATGATGTTTTATGCTATGTGAAATGGATTTGATTATGCAATAATGATGTGCATATTGAGTATGTATGAATGTAATGATAATGAGATATAATGATTATGTAAATGATGTGTGATGTTTTGTAATGATGAATTATGATTATGTGATGCAAATGATTATGCAGATGATTATGTTCTAGGGTCTTAAGCTTAAATGAGTGAATCTATTCAACTTCCAAGAGTTGTGAGAATATTGTCTTAAGTTGATTCTTTTTTAAATTAAGCTTTCACAAAACCTAACATATTTCCCAATTCTTTTGGAAATCTGAAGAGACTCACTCATTTAATCTTAGTGAACCACTTTCCTAATGCCACTTATATGAAATGATTTTGATTATGTAAATGAGATGTGATGCACATCTTTTTGTGTTTTCTAATGCAAATATTATGTTGTGATGTATGGATGAATGAATGATGTTGTAATGTTTACTACTGTATGCAAATGATGATGTAACTAGTATGCAAGTAAATGAGAATGTTTTCTAATTGATGGAAATGTAATGCAAGTGATGTGTAACTATATGAAAATGATGTGTTTTGGCAATGTCAATTGTACTCAATCCATTATTGCAAGAGATAACATCATTGTTGCAGCTTTGGAAACCCCATAAATACAAATGCAAACTAACATGGATACAATCTACTCTAACTATGCAGATCTCATATGCAAAAGTTATCATTTGCAACAACTGATTTTTTGTGCTTTTTATCATCATTGGGCCTTTAAAATGTTGAAAGTGAGTACAAGCATCAATGGTATATTTAGACCATGATGACCTGAGTACTACTTCCATGATGTTTGATAGTGCAAGTTAACACAAGCATCTAATTATAATTAAACTGAGATGACCTAAGTGTTGCTTGCATAAATAGACAAGAGTTAATCAATTTCCTATGCAAATTCAAAATGTCATCAGTGATACTTTGTAGCACACGTCTCGTGACAATTTGCATAGTAATAATGGTCAACTCACAGATAGCAAACAAAGAAAAATCATGCTCTTTCCTAGCTCCTCTAGTTTGATACATCATCAAGGCACTCCAAAGATATGATAACAAAAAATCAAAGTACAACAATTGAACATTTGTACCACAATGATAAACCCATGATTCAGAAGGAACATCATCCATTTGAAAGTTTGATTTTGGTCTGATTGATTTAGTTGTTTTGATGTTTGATGGTTGATGTGTTCATGGTTGTTATTGATGTTCGATGTTGTGTTGGACTATGATCTTTGTGTTTGTTGAATTTGTCCTACTATTGTTTTTCTGTTGGTTTAATCTCAAAGTTTATTTCCCCCAGTGAGTTCATGATTTTGTCCCTAGTCTAGGGTGAGACACGACCGCGATGTCAAGATATGTACATGAAGCTTTTCTAGTGATAGGAAGATGGATGGTGAAAGCAAATGGTGAAAGTGAATGGTCAGCATGCTCAAATAGATGGAAAAGTAACCTATCACAATTAGCACCTATTGCCAAGTTTTCACTACTTGCTTTTATTGCACTTTTTCATATTTTTTGATTTTTTGATCTTTTTGATCTTTTACATTTTTTTGGTATTTTTCTCTTTTTTTGATTTTTTTTTTTGTACTTTTGATCTTTTTTTGCTTTTTTTGTTGTTGCTAAGATGCCTATTTGCTAGGTTTTCATCAAGGCAACCATTTTTTCAAGACATTTTCTGATGTTTTTGGTATTTTTTAGGACCTTTTCTAATGCACTAGATCATTCAGGTGTAGAACTTATTGAGATGCAAGCTATTGAGGGGTTCATCAAATAAATCCCCTTCTAGTGTGGATAACTGATATGCTACTGATCCGAAGGTTGACATAATGACAAAGGGACATAGCCAATTTGGTTCAAATTTCCCCTTCTTCTCTTTATCTTGTTGATTACGGGGATTCTCTTTCAAGACTAAATCACCAACCTAGAATGTTCTAGGTTTGACTCTATGATTGTAGCTTCTATATATCCTCTGTTGATATGCTTTCAAGTGATCAATTCCTATAAACTAGACACTATGTAATCCTCATCTAAAATGATCCATTTTAGTGACATACGGAGTGATGGTAGTTCAACCTCAATAGGTAGAATGGATTTTGATTTGTAGACTAGAGAATAGGGTGTATCTCCCATCGAGGTACAAATTCTAGTTCTATAGGCCCATAGAGTGGGGTTCAACTATACATTCCAATCATGTCAAGCATCATTGATGGTTTTCTTTAAGATTTTCAGGATAGTCTTGTTTGAGGCCTCTACTTGGCCATTTCCTTGAGGATAATATGGTGAAGAAAACCGATGTTGGATGTGGAACCTTTCACAAAGTTCTTCAACATCTTGATTTTTCAAAGGTCTGTCGTTGTCAGTGATGATGGATTGAGGGATGCCATACCAACAGATGATGTAGTTCAGGATGAAGGATGAGATTTGTTTTCTTGTGATGGTGGTTAGAGGGACAGCTTTGATCCATTTCATGAAATACTCAGTGGTTGTGATAATGAACTTGTGTCCATTTGACGAAGATGGATGAATCTTTCCTATGAGGTCTAATCCCCACTAACAAAAGGGCCATGTTGATGCAAAAGGTTGAAGTTCCTGCACTGGTGCATGGATGAGATTGCCATGAATCGAAAACTTTTGGAAATTCTTGGTGAACTAAAAAGAATCCCTCTCCATAGTCAGCTAGTAATATCCCAGACAGAGGAGTTTCTTAGCTAAGGTTAAACCACTTGAATGATTTCCACAAACACCTTCATGTACTTCTCGTAAAGCCATTTCAGACTCGTCACATTCCAAACATCAAAAGATATTTTCGTCAAGACCTCATGGATAAAGGACATCCCCGATAAGGGTGTGTGGAGCGGTTGGGAAAATGAAGTTTCATTTTTTATTGCGGGATAGGTCATGAGGGAGGGTGTTATCTTTTAGGTATGTATAGACTTCCTGTAGAGGGAATTATCAAACTCAGCTAGATGGTAGATAACTTGGGACTCAAGGTTGTCATAAGATGGATTGAAAAATTGTTCCACCATGAATTCGTAATAGGCTCGTTTCTCTAGAATTTGCAAGAGAGAAGCAATGGTCACCATGGCATCAGCGGCTTTGTTGTCACTTCAAGGAATCTGCTCAAATCTTATTTCCACAAAGTAATTTTGAAGTCATCAACCATTATTTTGTAGGGCATCATCTTGTCATCCTTTGTTTGATATTCATCATTTACCTGATTAATGACTAGTTGTGAATCCCCATAGACATGTAACTTTGCAATCTTCCACTTGACTGCTACTTTGATTTCAATGATCAAGGCTTCATATTCGGCTATGTTGTTGGTGCAAGGGGACATCAATTTGAAGGACTTGGTAATCATATGTCCTTGTGGTGAGATAAGCAAGATACCAGCTCTTGATCCATGTTGTGTATAAGAACCATCAAAGTATAAGACCCATTGTTGTGTGGATACTGTTAGGACATCAACATCTAGAAATTTAATGTTCATGGGATGATTGTCTTGTAATGGTGCTTCAACTAACTAATTTTTGATTGCTTGTCCTTTGATTTCCTTCCTATCAACATATTGGATTTCAAATTCACTCAGCATCCTAACCCACTTAGCTAGTCTTCTAGTTAGATTAACTTTTCTAAGAAAGTATTTCAGGGGATCTATCTTGGCTATTAACTTGATGGTATGGGTGAGCATATAAAGTCGCAATTATTGGGTGGAAAATACTACTTCCATACAAGCCTTTTCAATGAAGGTGTAATTGATCACATAGCCATTTAAGGTTCTACTGATATAATAGATTTACCTTTCTTTTCCTGTTGAATCCTCTTTTGCTAACAAGGATCCCAATGATATCTCAGTTGTTGCTGTGTACAATAAAAGTGGCTTTCCTTCTACCAGTGGTATCAAGACAGGTGGACTCATCAGATATTGTTTCAATTGATTGAAGGCCCCTTCGTATTTTTCATCCCATCAAAAAGATACATTCTTGTGGAGCAAGTGGTTGAAGGGGTGAGTTTTGTCAACTGGTTGTGTGATAATCCTCCTAATAGATTGGAATGTTCCTTGCAAGGATTTGAGTTGGCTGAAGTTTTTAGGAGGAATTTCCATGATGGATTTGACCTTTGTAGGATCCTCCTCAATTCCATTTTCTAAAACTATGTAGCCCAAAATTTTAGCTGAAGTCGCTCCAAACACACATTTCTTTGGATTCAGTCGTACATTGAACTTTTCCAATCTAGTGAAGATTTTATCTAAGATCTCTAGGTGTCCTCTGGTGCATGATTTGGCTAAAATAGCATTGAAATAGTATTCCATGAAGGTATGCATCATATCATGAAAGATTGTTATCATATCATGTTATTAAGTTGCTCCTACATTCTTCAATCCGAATGGCATGACGTTCCAATAAAAGGTTCCCCATGGATAGGTGAAGGTTGTCTTATCTTAATCCTCAAGAGAAATTTTGATTTGATTATAACCAAAAAAACCATCCATGAGTGACAACATGCCATGTCTTGTTGTTAGGTCCACAATGATGTCAATGTTCAGCAAGGGAAAGTCATCTTTTTGGCAAGCTTTATTGAGATCTCTAAAATCTATGCAGATTCTAATGCTTTTGTCTAGTTTGGAAACAAGTACAATGTTAGAAATCCACTCAGTGTAGTTGATTGGTCTAATGTATCCATCATCCAATAATTTCTTCAATTCTTCTTTTACCAATATGGCAATATGTGGATGCATTTTCCTCAACTTTCGCTTGACTAGTTTTACCCCTAGTGGTAGTGATAAGTGATGCATGATGAGTTCTAGATCAATTTTTGGCATGTCAACATATGACCAAGCAAAATTGACTTGTCTTTCTATGAATAATTTGATGAAGTTTGGTTTTTCTTGATCTTTCAAAGATTCTGCCAGATGGACAGTCTTTATTGTTTCTTCATTGACAATGTTGATAGACAAGGTTGGCTCAACCAATACTTTAGATCATTCTTGAAAGTGTTCAGGGAGTGTAAATCTTCCATCCTTCAGTGCCTCTGAGAGGTTTTCACTATTGGATACGCTCTTTCATTTTAATTTTTCTAGATCTAATATTGCCATTGAATGGTTTTCACCATCAAATCTATTCCCTATATTATTCATTTTTCAACTAGAAAATTTGGCACTCTCCTGGTTTGAAGCTTCGTTACGATGTTCAATGGTGGAATCTATTTTAGGATTGGCAGAATAGAGGAATTTGACAATGGTTTCATCATTTGAAAAGATGGGGATGAATGGTATGGAGCTATCATGGATGAGTTGTTAGAGGTAGAATTTTGAAAGGGCATCAAGGATGTGTGCCTTTGTTGTTCTTGAGGAATAGGATATGGACCTAGGATAGATTGAAGGTTTGATGAACTAGGATGAGGACCTAGGATAGATGGAAGGTTTGGTGGATTAGGACGAGGACCTAATATAGATGGTAGGTTTTATGGGATAGGACACTTAGGTGTATAACCAAGGCCATGGTAATATGGGTTTTCTTGAGAAAAAAGGGGTTCTAGGATACCTTGTTCATGAAGACCTAATCCTTTGCCTTTGTAGTTCATACTTTGACACATTCTTTTACCAATGGGATATGTATTGTTTGTGAAACAAGATGTAAGTCCATTTTTGGGAGGATATGATATGGATGAAAGGATATGTGTTGGAAATAAAATGGAGGGGATAAAGGTGGAGGATCCCAATTTGTAGGTGTGGAGTTCATGGATGGCTAGTATAGGTGTGATAGGATCTTGACATTGGGATGATGGGGTGTTTTGATCTTGACTTGGAAAAGGATCATGAGGTGTAGGAGATGGAGTATCTTGCTCTTTATTAGGTATAGAATCATCATGAAGTGGTATTAAATGCATATCTTGATCTTGAGAAGGATGAACATCCTCATGAAATGAAGGGATATCCTCAAATGGAAGCATATCTTGATCTTGATGAGGAAAGAAATATGATATTTTGTAGAAATTATATCTTGGTCATCGAATGGTAGGATATCATTAGATATGATGGAAGAATTATGATGCTCCTGGGATGCAATGGAATCATGAGATGGTATGAATTCATTAGATGGGGTGGAAGAACTTGGAAGGATACTTTTCTCTTGAGATGGAAGGGAATCCTTGTGGATGAAAAGTGAAAGGAGGGGATCATCATAGAATTCTTGAGAGATGGGATCTTGGTCAAAGATTGGAAGAACTTGTGGAATTTCGGTATCATTGGATGAGGTGGAAAGAATGTTTTCATCCTGAGGTGTAGAGGAGTCTATGATAGCATGGTTTAGACTGAGAGATTGACATGAATCATTAGATATAGAAGATATGATAGAAGAAGGTGGTTGGATGGAATTGTTAACTTGGGTGAAAGAATCCTAATATTTATTTTGACTTATGGGAGATGAAGATAGATGCATGACATGGTAAGATTGATCAATATTATTTGTGTTTGACAACTAAGATTTAGGCTTCTAATTTAATTTTTTTTAAAATTCAAAGATATTGAACTTGGATGATGTATTTGTTGGTGGAGAAGGTATCATGTCTAGATTTCTATCAAAGGAATAAGAACAAATGTCTAGAAACAAATATCTCTTTGTGGTTGTTTCCCTTTGAATATCCCAGATTTGTTGTTGAAGGTTCTTCATTTGATGATCTAAAGCATTCAATTGATCCCCATCTATTTCAGCCATGGTGGTTTTAGTTTCAATTTCTTGTTCTTTGAGTTTATGCTTTTCGAGATCTTGTTAAAATGGGCATACAAGTGTTATAGTTTTCACTAAACTTTTGATCTTTGTTTGGAGGAGTTCCAAGGATAAAAACTAAGTCAAATATAATGAAAAATCCTATTGATGAGACCAAGTTTAATTTGATTATACAGCTTTTTTTGTGATGAAAGGATAACAAATCCTGATGATGATGAAACTAGGCTTAACAATCAAAGGTGTGATAGATTTTATTATTTTGGTACTTTGAGATGTTATATCTTGGTTTAGGTTGGAAAATTACACTTGTAGAGGTCAATTTTAACAATTTTATATTCTAAGGTATCTAAGGAATGATTTCAGACTTGAAATTTTGCATTCAAACTGTGAAACTGGAGACAAATTTTCTTCCTATATGAGATGCCCAAATCTTTGGAAAAGTCTTGGATTTTGACAATAGTAAAATGAATGCAAGTTGGGATTGTTCTTTGAAGCTCTTTTGTAGAAATTGAAGACCAATCTCTCTCTAAATTCGTAGAGTGTTGAGAGACATTTTTTATGTTCTCTTGGACTAAGAACTTTGGACTTTGGTTTCCAGATTTTGATCTTTCATGAAATCATTTGATAAAGCACATGTTTAGACTTTGTTGTACCTGAGGAATGGTTTTGGATTGAAAAGGATTCCCAGAATGAGACAAACTAGGTATGTGCAGGATCATGATGGGCCAAAAAGTGGTGATATGATGGGTATGTGTAGGGTATGCGGATGACGACTTTTTTTTACCCAAAATTGATGAAACGAAAAGGGTTTTTAAAGGAGGTTCTTAGCTTTCCACCAATATAAATTATGCTTTACTTTGAATTTAATAAATAATTATTATTCATTTTCTATTTGAATTACAACTAAAGTCTTGATTGATAGGTTGATTGAAAAACATCTATAGCTTTCAAATGGTATCACATTTTTGGAATCCAAAACATGCATCACATTCTATGCTTCACATATTATAGGATTAAAAAAATGAATTTCATGAAGTTTTGACCAAGTTAAGGTGGTCAGACATATGAGTTTTTATATTTTTTAAAATTTGTAATAAAAAATTCATAATTAATTACTTACATGGAAAAAAATTACAAAAAAATATGCATCACATCCAGACATGATTCCTCTACTTATATCTAAAATATTATAAAAAAATATTATCATTTTAGTGTGGTTAGGGTGGTTAGACAAACACCTACTTCTTATTTCTTCCCTGAAATTTAAGTACTATTGCATTAAAATTTCAAATTTTCACCAAATAGATTTTTTTTAAATAAACTAGTAGTTTAAAAACTACATTCAATTTGCTACAAATTCTATTCTTACATATTTTTGAAATAATGTAGATAACTTATTCAAATTTTTACATCAAGTTGTCTAACTCTGATTTTTCTTTTTTTTTCCCACTTAAGGGCCTTTTTTTCCATGATGATCCTGCACATACCTGACTATCAGATAGGAGATGAACTTAGGTCACTAGTTTTCTAGTCTACAAAATGTGCTAGAAAAGGTGCAAGATACACCAGAAAAGGTACAAGATGTGCCAAAACAAGTGCAAAATACACCAGAATAGGTGCAAGATGCGTTGAAATAGGTGCAAGATGCACCACAGGACTTGCAAGATGTGCCAGAAAGTTTTACAAGGCTTTGTAAGCAGGTTTTGACTTGGGTAACTTGGAAAATATGTGTGAATATAGGTGCAATATGTGCTAGAAGGCAGCCAAGATGTGTTAGAAGGTTTACAAGATGCACCAAACTAGGAGAACAACATCGTTTCTTGAAAGTTTGTTTGATTCTTTGAATTATCCAGTTCGAGACTTGGTTGTTTCAATGAATGTTATTTTGAATCAAGGCTTTCACTTTCAACATATGATGTTTTGTTTGAAATTTGTTTTGAAAACACTTTGATAAAGACACATCAAGCAATGTACAATCCTAAGGCTATGAAAGATTGTATTCTTTTAGATTCCACGTGGGTTTTACCCCAACTGCACTTATTCTTAGCGGATGAATTCAAAAGCTTGGCCACACAAGCTCCCCCTTACAATGCACTCACTTCTTAGGTAAACCAAACTTCCAGCCCCCATAAAACTCCCATGGTAGGTTGATCATCTCTACTAAAAACAACGAGAATGTGGATGCCTTTGCAATGACTATTGCTACACCAAAGAATAGATAAAGTTTTTTGGCCAAACTATAACAAGGGTTTTAGTATGTACATTCCATTCGTGGGGGATAATCCATGCGGTGAGAGACCATTTTTTCCCTTCTCATCAAAACTATCCTCATGATACTTGTCTTTGTTCAAGTACCCACATTTATATACCGGCTGGAATTCGCTTGGCTTTAGTGTATTACTAGTTGGGTTGTTCCCTTGGATGATTACTCTTTCCCACAAGGTAGGCCCTCTAAGATAAATAAAAGCAAGCAAGTATACCCATAGTTCGATCACTCTTTATTCCACGTGAATAAAGAGAGAACACACGTTGTATACTCCACTCACACTCGTAGATAAACATGAATGAGTCTATATTTTTGGTCACCCAATTAAGGGGAGAGCATATTCCTACCATCCATCAAGCACGAAAGAGATGGTGTTCATTAATCTTTTAATTAAGCTATGTTCCTAACTTAACCAAAATCAAATAATTAAATCACTTCTAGCCCTTGCAATATGTCAGTAGTTTATGTTTGAGTCTTTGACAGCGAATCTAGTAAACCTGCAAAACAAAAACACAAAATATTAGTCTTCGTATTTAGTGAAAAATAGGGAAATTGCAAAATGCACCAAAACACATGCAATATGCATCAAAATAGAGACAATATGCGCCAAAACTCATGCAATATGCTCTAAAACTCAAAAAACATGTTTTTGAACCCTGGTGAACTTTTCTAAAAATGTGTAAGATGCGCCATTTCTCATGCAAGATGCACCAAAACTCATGCAAGATACGCCAAAACTAGTGCAATATGCGCCAAAACTCTAAAACTCAAAAAAACATGTTTTTAACCCTAGTGAACATTTCTAAAATTTTGTAATATGTGTCATTTCTCATGCAAGATGTGCCAAAACTCATGCAATATGCCCCAAAACTCATGCAATATGCGCCAAAGAAAGTGTCATTTGCACCAAAAGTCTCATGTTCGAACCTGCGAACATAAATTTTATAGAATGTTTAAAACAAAAATGGGGTAGTGCCCCATGGTGGGCACCATTTTGTGTGTGTGTGAAATGTGGAAAGTTAGTAAATCAACAAAAACCTTAATGAAATGAATTATATCAAAGATTCAAAGTAAAGAATCTACTCTAAATTGCCATAAAACAAATATTTTAAGAATGTCTCATTGTCCTCTATTATTAAATATTCCTTTAACCCTTTGGCCCTCATCTTTCTATGTGCACAAAGTCTATTAGAATGACACTTAAAAAATGAGATTAGTATTCAACATGCAAGCCAATTAAATTCCTACATGAAACTATATGATAAAAATGATGATGGATACTATGATGAATGGATGATGGTGTTAGATGATTTGAGGTAGATACTATGGTATTGAGATGGGATGATTCTACATATGCTCAAATGCTAACTATGAAAACACTAATCTAAAATGCAACTATGATGCAAACAAAGGATGACATAAAATGCAACTATGAAGCAAAGTATTACTCTAAGATCTAACTATGATGCAAAACATGGTATAAAATGTAACTCTAAGACTCCATAATTCTCCCAAGCTCAAATGATATTCCTGCATGATAACTCTATTCAAAATTGGATACAAAATACAATGCCAAAGGGTTGTCTTTATAGCATTTTCCAAGCATTTGGTGAGGTGGCAACGATCAGTGGTCCATATTCAAACAAGAAGAATGAACGGTGGAGATGGAGAGAATCAAGATGTTGTCCCCTTAACCAAAGACAACATGCCATATGGATGGAAGAATCTTGTGACCAATAGGAGACATGCCAAATGGATGGAAGACTCAAGTGTGGGAAGAAAAGATCATGTGTTTGAAAATTGGTGGAAGTGTGTGAGGAATAAGCCATGTACTTAAAAATTGGTTGAAGATAATTCTAATTAAAAATTAGAATTATTTAATTTCATGTGACCTTGGTGAAGTGGCACAAAAATTTGTATACATGTGGTTGAATTCCTAATCGAGATTAGTGAAGTTTAATTAAATAAAACAAGATTATGGAATTTTTTTTATTTAATTAATTTAGAAGAATATGATTTTAGATTTGGAGAATTAGAGAAGGGTAAACAATATAAATAAATTGAGAATTTATTTATACGTATTTGAATTTTAATTAAATAACTAGTATTTAATTAATTAAATGCCATGACCGATTTTAGGTGTATACAAAATGCATTTTGGAAGACATGTACAAGTGGGATGGATGAAGGGCTCAAGCATCAAGTTCCGTATGAGCAAATAAGATCCCATGTTTGAAGTGAGCACTGGAAGTTGGTACAACCTTATTAGGATAAATGGATTATGCAAGAGAATGGATTAAATGGATTTTATGAGAGAGATGTGGGATAATGGATGGGGTGTTGGAAAGTTTGTGGATGGAATGATGGGTTGGATGTGTGATGGTGGAATGTTTTTAGGACTAACATTGGCACATATGGTGGGGGATGTGAAATGATAGGAGGATTAATGGATGGAGAATGTTGGGATGATGGAGGAGTGGGGATAGTGAATTTCAAGACATAAGGACCCAAAATATATTTAAGAGATGGTGGATGAAGCTGTGTAGCTTTTGGATTAGCAACTTAGTATGCCATTATGGATGTTTCATTTGAAGGAATTTCATCATTTTTCTTTGGGGTCCACATGGTTTTTATTTTTTCTTTGGTGGGCCTTTGTGGCCTTTGGGATTGAGTGCACTTTTGGATTGGTTTTTCCTTTTTTGTGTCATGTTCCTTTGAGGGGACATTGGTATCTTTAAATTCATGTGGATGTTTGGATTTATGCATTTTTACTTTGGTGCTCAAAGTACTTCCAATAGAAATGGTATGGGTAGGAGGGGATGGATGGTGTGGAGAGAATATGAATGGAGAGATAGAGGTAGGATTTGGAGGATGATGTGTGGATGGGGGAAGTGTAGTTATGTGCCTTTGTTGATCTTGATTAGGGAATATGAAAGTGGGATGCTTACAATAGGTGAAAGGGATAGGTGATTGATGGATGGGGGGACGGGGAGGATGATATGGAGGAGGTGATTGTAGGATATAAGTTCCTAAAATGGACTTAGTACATGGTGGGTGTGTGAGGGTTGATGGAGGGACATAAGAACCCAAAATAGGTATTAGATGAAGGATGGGTGATGGTGGATGGAGGGACATAAGGACCCAAATAGATTCATAGGATGAAGGAGGAATATGGATAGTTGTTTTGAGGTGATATTATGGAGGAGGAGGGATGGTGACAAATGGTGTGGTGGAGTGATAGGAAGAGCCTATTGTTCTTTTGGAAGAGGCTCACTTAGTATGTACAAAGGTTGTATCAACATTTTTGTATTGTGAGTCTTGAGAGAAATGTCCAAGACCTTGTGTGCGTGGGTGTTCTTTGACATGGATGGGCTCCAAAATACCTTGCTCACAAAGGCCTAAGCCTTTGCCATGGTATTTCATGATCTTGAGCATCCAGCTTATGGTAGGATGCTTGTTATTTTTGAAGCATGATGTGATTTCATTATTAGGTGGAGGAAGGGTGGTGTATATGCTTTGTTCTTATTTTGTAAGAAAACCACCATGGATGAATGTAAGAGAACCAAGGGGATATATAATTGGTGTTAATATGTCTTGTATGGATGATGATAAAGGATCAGGAGATGGAGTAGTTGGTATGGTATGATCTTTATTTGGAGGGGCAAGTGATGAGGTGTCCTCAGAAGGATCATGGGATGGCATAGATGAGATGGTAGGATCCTCATTTAGAGGAGAAGATGATAAGGAATCATAAGAGGGATCATTGGATATATTGGATGAGGGGATACGATCTTGAGATGGAGTGGATGAGATGGTAGGACGTTGATTTGGATGAGTGGATATGTGGGTATGCTTTGGATCAATCTCTTGGAATGTTTCAACTTGCATAGGTAGCATGATGATGGAGGAGTGTTGGATGGGCTCCTTGGATGGAGAGACAGAAAGATGGAGGATTCATGAAGTTCAAGGGAGGGGATTTTGGTGATACTAGGACTAGGGGGTGTAGATTGGATTTGGGTTTCTTCAATGGGTTTGGTCGCTCTAGGAGTAGAATATGGGGATTTAATGGATTCAGTGGGTTTGATGGCTTCAACAATTTGGAGGTTGTTAGGAGTGATAATAGTAATGATAGGTGTGGGATGGAGAAGGGCCTCATCACTAGTGATTGTACATGGTGGAGTGGGATGGGATGGCTCTATGGCTCTATGACTTCAAGATATGGATTTGGGGATGTCTTATTTTTCATGAGTCCTTGGATGACATCTGGAATTAGATATTTGCATATTTTATGCTTAGATTGGGTGATGGGAATAGATGACGGATTATGAATGGGTGGAGGACTAGGATTATGGATTGGTGGATTAGGATTAGATAGAGGAATGGGATTGGATGGAGGACTAGAAGTAGGTGGAGAATTAGGACATGATGGAGTGAAAGATGGAGTGACATAGGAGAATATGGATGGTGGATTAGGATAGGAGGACATGGAAGGTGGATTAGGATAGAAATATGTGGATGGTGGATTGACATCAAAGGAAGTGGATGGGAAATTAGGGTAGAAATATTGGGATGGTGGATTAAGGTGGAGATATTGGGATGGTGGATTAGGATTTGATGATGTGGATGATGGTTGAGGATAATGCATTGGAGGATAATGAGATGGAGGATTTATACTAGGGGTGAAGTTCATAGTGTTGTTGTATAAAGATGGAGGTTGAGATGTGACTAGAGGAGAAGATGGAGGTATGAATATTGGATGAGAGGGATATGTGGGTGATAGATAACAAGGAGATCTGGATGACAGATAAGATGGAGATATGGATATAGATAGGATGGATACATGGATGGGGAAGATGATAGATATCCCTTTTCAAAGTAGCATAGGTATTTCTAATGGGTGTGGATGAAGGCATAATGGGATAGATTGGATAAGTGGGCATATTTTGGAAGATGGTTGGGGAATGATTACTAGTGATGATAGAATCAAGGAGATCTATTTCATACTCATCTTGGTCAACAATAATTTCAATGTCATCTTCAATGTAATTGGGATCTCCTTTGACTACTATTTTTGGTTGCATTGATGGAGGATAAGGATTCATGATGTTGGATTGCATGTATATGGATTGAAAATATGAGAATAGATTATTAGAAGAAAATAATAGATGATGACAAGATAAATAGAATGGATTAGAAGAACGACGAAAAAGAGTTCTTAATATTTTTTTTGATATTAGAAGATATTAGATGTGGATGGACTAAAGCTCAAATTGGGATGTATATTAAGCTCATATCATTGGATGGATGAAGGATAGGTTTAGCTGACTCCTTGCTCAAAGGAGATGATGTTGTAGACAAGATAGATAGTGGTTGATAAGATGAAAGTGATCATTTGGAGATGTATATGAAGAGGAAAAATGATTAGATTATGATTTTGGACTGAGGAAGATATAGGCTAATTGTGATAGGATGGATTGACTCTCTAGATTTTGGATGGGAAGTGGATTCACCCAAGAATAGAAAGCAATCACCTATCTATGGACATGTAGGACACATGATCACCTATCTATGGATATGTAGGAGCAGTATGACAGTGAGATTTCCCCTGTATGAAGCAAGATCCCCTGTGTAGGGATAATGTATGGATGAGGAGGTGTGGACTCAAATGCGGAATCGTCTCTATGAAAGGTGGATTTTCCTACCTAGGATGAGGGCATATGGATGACTCAACGGATTTTCCCTTTGTGGGAGTGAAATCACCTATCAAGGAATGGCATGGATGGAGAGTGAAATTCCCTCTTGGAGAAGATGGATTGCCAAAAGGGGTGGATGGACTGAATAAGAACATTTTCCTCTATGTAAGGAAAAATCACCTATGGGGATAACTGACTAGACTAACTTGACAAGGATGTGGATTCGCCCCTCAGGGGGCAGGTTCACCCATCCGTAGTGTGGCTTCACCTCTGTAAGAATAGAGTTCTCCTTTGGGGAAGGGAGGGACTATGAAAAAGGACAGAGAATCAGAAAACAAGAAGACAGTGGCCAAAGATAAAATCTAGAATGAAGACACTCACTGGTATCACACAAGAAGACACGCCAAGCACATGAATAGCCCTAGAATTAGTCAAAAGGTTTTACAAACTTGATGTAGGCCCACCACCCCTAGGGGTTAATACTCTATTATAGTTAGATGAAAGCATCTTTTCTCACGAAGGTAGATAGGTAGAGATCCAATGGAACAAGGTTGTCACTAATCACCATAGGCTCACCTTCTCTCTCTCAAGAATTATTATAGTTCACCATGAGGATTTCTGTCTCAACCTAAGGGAGTACATGGTGAGTAACTTTAGAGTACAATCTACATCCCCTACACTACACCAAGTTGTAGCTAAAACACGGGTCTTATACTAGGTTGAACAGGCAACTAGGGGAGTCCTTGATACACCAGGAGGGTGCGTGAGGCACAACCATGAACACCATCCCATCACAAGCATGGATCAGGAGCCCCATCGAGGTACTAGAAACTTGGACCAACCCTTCACACCTAACTAGGAATCACCTTAGTATCAGTGCTCCGCCAATCACAACATGACTAGATTAGGGTACAAATTTAGTTCTCCCCTAGATTTATATACCTCATTGGTAACACGTGGTTGAGATTGGCCATTGGGTGATGAAATCCTAGGCAGGTCTCCTAAAGGGAAAAAAATTCTAGGTGTTTATGATCCCCAAGCTCGCACATAGTGCAAGGGGGAGCATATGTGCAAACTAGCACTCCTAGGTAGACTCACAGATGGACTTGGATTCATTCACAATTTTTGATCCCTAGGATCACATGTAGCACAAGGGGAGAGCATACGCCAATTGACCAATCCCAAACATAGAAAATTGATAAATTAACCTATTAAGAAAACCAAGTGTGCCTAGATTATTATGAAAAATATACTCACACTTGTCTTCGATCAATCATCCTATAAGATATAAGTTAGTAGCTTTATCCAATGATCTTTGACAAACGAGAGCAAGCTGCAAAAAAAATGATTAGATGCAAATAAAATGATGAAATTAGAAGATGGTTAGCCCTGTTGGATGTTGTGGATGTGGTGTTGATATGTGGTTGTCATTGATGTCAACACTATTAGAATTTGGTGTATTAGAGGCTTTATATGTTGAGGATATTGAGAAAATTGTAAAATAAAGTGTTATAGGTTCCCAGTGGAATTGTGTAGGTCATTAAGGAATCTTGTTTTGTACGTTGAAGTTCAGCTATTGTGGATTAAAGGGTTTTATACTAAGTGTATCTAGATCACCTACCAGAAGTTTCAAAAGTCTGCATATAGATTTGATCATGTTGCGGTTTGACAGTGTTTCTATGGTCTCTATCAGTGTTCCTGAGTAAAGTTTGTGCAATTTGGAAATCTCAGTTGTTGTGGATGTTTCTTTGTTATTTCTTTGTGCTCTTGGATGTTTCTATATCATGCTCTATCTTTGTGGTACATCCACATTGATCGGTGTGCTCATGGTCAAAGATTTTTCTTGTGTATGTTCAGTTTTTCTTGTTCTTGGCCGACATGTTGGTGGTAGTGAGTTGTGGATCTTCAAGGAGGAAGTAATTGAAGTCTTTTTGTACTGGATTTGTTAATTTGGGTCTCCACTATGTTGTGGCTGACCTTGGTGGAATTGCATTAAAATTTTATTTGCAAATTTGGGTCAACATTGCAAATATGTTTTATTTTTATAGCCGAATAAGTTGTTGATGAAATCTCATGATGCAGATATATAAGTGTGAATGTTTCATTGGTGTAGTGTGTGGAAAAGGTGCTTTGTGTGTTGGGTTTGCTCTTATGTGTGTATGTGTGAATATCATTTGATTGCAAAGAAGAGTGTGAAGAGTGAAAAGAGAAGGAGTTTTTTGTGCTTAATTGGAACTGTAATCAGGCTTGTTCAGAAGCTAATTTTTTAGTTCATACCCTCTAGATTTTAATCCTATTCTGTATTGTTGGGCACTGAGCCCCTTTTGTAATTGAGTAGTGAGCTCTAGACAGTGTGCCTAAATGCATGTGCATTCCCCTTTATTGATTTCATTATACTTTTAAAAGGGTATAATCTTGTTGACTAACATCCACCATGGTTTTTCCCCTAACAAGGTTTCCACGTAAAAAAATATTGGTGTTCTCTATCTCTCTGATGTGTTAATTGTTTATGGTTAATTGCTTATTCGTCAAATCTTAAGTAAAGTTTGAAAATTGTATCATTTTGTGACAACTGATTCACCCCCCCTTCTTAGTTGTTTGTCTTTGTTTTTCCAACAATTGGTATAAGAGCAGGTTCCTCTAAAAAAGTCTAAAAGCTTGCAATGATCTAAGATGGCAAAATTCAAGAAGGGAAGTCTAATATTTGATGGAACTAACTACTCACTGTGGAAATTCAGGATGCAATGTCACCTAAGGTGTATTGGTGAAGCCTACTGGAAGATTACAAAAGATCCATATCTTATTCTTCAGAATGGTCCCTCCACTGCTAATGAAATCAAAGATGTTGAAAACAATATCAAGGCTATTGAAGCTTTGGTGAGTGCTCTAAAAAATTTGGAGATAGCAAATGTGGTAGGACTACAGACAACTCATGAGGTTTGGACAAAGTTGGAAAATTTGTATGAAGGAGATGCACAGGTGAAGATGGCTAAGTTACAGATTTTAAAAGGAAAGTATGAGAATTTGAAGATGGGTGAAGATGAAAATATCACTTCTTTTATGCAAAGAGTAAATTAAATAGTGATGGGTATTACATGTGTCGATGGTTCTCTGGATGAGGATGAAATTGTAGCTAAGATACTTAGATAATTTCCTTCCTCCTACAAATTGAAGGCTCATGCTATTGAAGAGCTCAGATCAGTAACAAAGATGTCAAGAGACACGTTGGTTGGTAAGCTTGTTGCTTTTGAATTAAGTGAATTTGGTGAATCTGTTCCAAAGACTGAATCAGCATTCAAAGCTACTATATCCAGAAGTAACAAGTAAATATATGGTCCAGGAGAATGTTCTAGAAAGATTTCCAAGTATGATGAAGAACTGAAGCAGCTTGAAGATAAAGAAAGAGACGTAGAAGAATTGGAAGCACTGATTGTAAAGAAAGAAGGCAGAGGAAAAGGCAAGTATGAAGGAGTGTTACCTATTAAATGTTTTTATTGTAGTAAAATAGGTCATTTTGTAGTAAGATGTCCTGAAAGAGTTCCTAGAACTAATCCTAACAAGTCTAGATTCCAAAATAAATGTTACTTTGTTGAAGAAGGAGTAACTGATGATGAGTCTGATAAAGATAATGGAAATGAAGATGAATGGATTTTCATTACTACCATTGAAAATAGTCTTGTGGCTACCGAATCTACTAAAGATGAGAAAGCTCTTGCAACCTGAGTTAAATAAAAGGATGAGTGTGTTATTGATAGTGGATGCTCACATCATATGACTGGTGATAAAAAACAAATCTGTAAGTCTAAAGAAGTATGATGGTGGTGTTGTAAGATTTGGAGACAATAATGTTGGTGTGATTCGTGGCAGAGGTTCTATTTGTCTTGGTGGTAAGGATAACACTAATGATGTTGTTATGTTGAAGGCTTGAAGCACAATATTTTGAGTGTTGGAAAAATGATGGGAAAAGGCTATGATCTACAATTCAAAGATGTTAGATGAAAGATACATGGAAGTTTCGGCAATATGATTGCTACAGGTAAACAGACAAAAGGTAATATTTTTCACCTAAATACTACTAGTGGGAGCTGTTTAATTGCTCAAGTAGATGAAATTTGGTTGTGGCATAGGAGGCCATGTCATGTAAATTTTGATAACATTATCAAAGTAAGTTCCACTCAAGTAGTAAGAGATCTACCTAATTTAGTGAAGCCTGCTAACACAATTTGTTAGGAGTGTCAAATGGGTAAATAGACTAGAGTCTCCTTCTAGAGCAAACAGTTTCATTCAAATGATTTGTTGGAGCTGCTACAATTGACCTCTGTGGTCCCTCCAGAGTCAAAATTATTCATGGATAAAGGTACTTTATGTTGATTATTGATTATTACTCTAGAATGATACAGGTTTCCTTCTTAAGAGAAAAATGTGAAGCATTGGAAAAGTTCAAAAATTTCAAGGCTATGGCAGAGAATGAGAAAGGTCTAAAAATAAAGTGTCTAAGATCATATAGAGGTGGTGAGTTCACCTCCAGGGAACTCAACTCTTTTTGTGAAGAACATGGAATCAAAAGATAGTTATCTGCTCCCCGAACCCCTCAATAGAATGGAGTTGCAGAAAGAAAGAATAGAACAATTTTGGATGCTGCTAGAACAATGAAGATAGAAGGAAATGTGCCCCAGACCTATTGGAGTGAAGCTATAAGCACTACTATGTACACTTTAAACCTGGTAAATGTTAATGGAAATTCTAGTAAGACCCCTTTTGAGCTATGGTTTGGTTACAAGCCTACTATTAAATATTTCAAGATCTTTGGAAGCAAATGTTATATCAAGAGAGATGATGATATAGGAAAGTTTGATGCAACAAGCAATGAAGGAATCTTTTTAGGATACTCTACTAAAAGCAAGGCCTACCAATGCTATAACAAAAGACTAAGAAAGATGGTTGAAAGTGTAAATGCTAGAGTTGATGAGGATTATACTAAATCATCTAGATATTGTGGATATGATTCAGATGAAGACAATACAAACAAGGGGAAAAATGTTTGGACACAAAATCTACTTCAGATTATTCCATATGTTCCAACAAAGAAACCTCAATTCATTCTGGTAAATCAAGTAAGTCAAGAATCATAGACAAGTGCAAGTGCAGAAGGAAGATCAGAAGAATTAGAAGTTCAAGAAAATTCCAAAACTCCAAGGTATGTAAAGCTAAATCATTCTGAAAACCAAATTATAGGAGATAAGAATAAAGGATTGCAAACTAGAAGGAAGATTGCAAATGAGTACTATCTAATTTCCAAGATTGAACCTAAAAATGTCACTGAAGCCTGCCAAGATGAACACTAGATGGAAGCTATGAAGGATGAGCTAACACAAATTGAAAAGAATGACATGTGGATACTGGTTCCCAAACCTAAATACAAAAATGTGATTGGTACTAAATGGGTGTTTCGGAACAAGCTAAATGAACAAGGTGAAGTGGTTTGAAATAAAGCAAGACTAGTATGTAAAGGGTATTCTTAGATGGAAGGTGTTGATTTTGAAGAAACTTTTTCCCCTGTTTCCAGAATCGAAGTTAGATTATTTCTTACTTATGCTACATACAAGGACTATAAATTCTATCAGATGGATGTGAAGTCAGCATTTTTGAATGGAGAACTAGAAGAAGAAGTATACATTGAATAGCCGGATGGATTTCAGCTAATTGACAAGGAAGATATGGTTTGTCGCCTGAAGAAAGCTCTATATGGAATTAAGCAAGCCCCCAGAGCTTGGTATGCTAGATTGGACAAATACTTACTAAAGCTTGGATTCACTAAAGGTATTGTTGAGAGCAACTTATATTTCAAATTGGATCATGATAAAGACTTAATTATAGAAGTCTTTGTTGATGACATCATTTTTGGAGGAGATGACAATCTATGTATGAAGTTTGTTGATGAGATGAAGGATGAATTTGAGATGAGTATGATTGGAGAGATGAAGTTCTTTCTATGATTACAAGTGACCCAATTAGACAAGGGAATTTTCATATCTCAGTCCAAATATGTGAGAGAGCTATTGAAGAAATTTGGGATGGAAGATTCAAAGCTTGTTGGTACTCCCATGGTGACTGGATGTACGCTAACAAAAAATGATGATTCTCCTAAGGTGAATCAAACTAGATATAGGTCAATGATCGGTGGATTACTTTATTTAACCCAGACTAGACCAAATATTAAGAATGTTGTATGTATGGTTGCTAGATTTCAAGTTGATCTAAAAGAATCACATGTGACTGTTGTCAAGAGAATCTCTAGATATCTGAAAGGAACAGTTGACATTGGACTTTGGTATCCAAAGGATGATGATCTCACTTTGAGTGCATATACTGATGTAGATTGGGATGGAGATGTAGATGACAAGAAAAGTACTAGTGGTGGTTCTTTCTTCCTATGGAAGAAGCTAGTATCCTGGTTGAGTAAGAAGCAAAATTCCATTTCTCTATCTACTATTGAAGTAGAATATATTGTTGTTGCAAACAATTGTACTCAAGTAATATGGATGAAACAAATGTTGAAAGATATCAAGGTGGTATAAGAAGAGCCTATTTCCATATACTGTGACAATTCAAGTGCAATAAATATTTCAAAGAATCTGATACTTCACTTTAAGACTAAACATATATCAATCAAGTTTCACTTCTTAAGGGAGAAAGCAACTGCGAAAGAAGTCAAATTAGAGTATGTGCCTACCAAAGAGCAGATTGCAGACATCTTTACTAAACCATTTTCAAAGGATACTTTTGAGTATATCAAGGGAATGCTAGGGGTAATCACCCCTCCTGATAAGAACTAAGAGATGCATTTACTTGCATCAATCCGTGAGCTACATTGCTATATTTTGATCCAGATTGATGTCTTTGTGGCTGCTACTCAAGGGGAGTAGTCAGATGTGTAGATATGTGGTTCAAAGTGTGTATGGTTACCTTTTCCATTGATTTCAAGGGGGAGAAGTGCAATGTGAAAAATCCTTTTAAGGGTTGAAGAGAAATTGAGGAGAAGAGTTAGAACCAAAGGGAAAGCAAGTGTGTTGGGTTGATGGTATTTTTCACATTATGTCTTTCCATCAATGCCAAAGGGGTAGATTGTTGGATGTTGTGGATGTGTTGCTAATATGTGGTTGTCATTGATGTCAATATTATTAGCATTTGGTGTATCAGAGGTTGTATATGTCGAGGATATTGAGAAAATTGTAAAAGAAAGTGTTTTAGGTTCCCAATGGAACTGTACAAGTCATGAAGGCATCTTGTTTTATACATTGAAGTTCATCTATTGTGGAATAAAGGGTTTTATATTGAGTGTATCTAGATCATCTACCAAAAGTTTCAAAGGTCCACGTATAGATTTGATCATGTTGTGGTCTAATGGCGTTTCTATGGTCTCTATCAGTGTTCTTGAGTAAAGTTTGTGTGATCTAGAAATCTCGGTTGTTCTGGATGTTTCTCTGTTATTTCTTGGTGCTCTTGGATGTTTCAAGATTGTGCTCTACCTTTTTGGTACGTCCACATTGATCAGTGTGCTCGTGGCAAAAAAAAATTCTTGTGTATGTTCAATTTTTCTTGTTCTTGGCCGACATGTTGGTGGTAGCGAGTTGTGGATCTTCAAGGAGGAAGTAATTGAAGTCTTTTTGTGTTGGAGTTGTTAATTTGGGTCTCCACTATGTTGTGGCTGACCTTGGTGGATTTGCATTAAAATTTTATTTGTAAATTTAGGCCGACATTGCAAATATGTTTTATTTTCCTGGCCAAATAAGTTGATGAAATCTCATGATGCGGATATATAATTGTGATTGTTTCATCAATTTAGTGTGTGGAAAAGGTGTTTCGTTTGTTGGGTGTGCTCTTATGTGTGTATGTGAGAATATCATTTGATTGCAGAGCAGAGTGTGAAGAAGATCGAGCAAAGTGTGGAAAGTGAAAAGAGGAGTTTTTTGTGCTTAATTGGAACTGTAATCAGGCTTGTGCAGAAGATAATTTTTTAGGTCATACCCTCTAGATTTTAATCCTATTCTGTATTGTTGGGTAGTGAGCTCTAGGAAGTGTGCCTAAATGCATGTGCATTCCCATTTATTGATTTCATTATACTTTTAAAAGGGTATAATCTTGTGGACTAACATCCACTGTGGTTTTTCCCCTAACAGGGCTTCCACGTATAAAAATTGTGGTGTTCTCTATCTCTCTGATGTGTTAATTATTTATGGTTAATTGCTTATTCATCATATATTAAGTAAAGTTTGAAAATTTTATCATTCTATGACAACTAATTCACCCCCCTCTCAATTGTCTATCCTTGTTTTTCCAACAAGCCCAAGGGGGAGACAACACCTAACCCAACAAAAAGGGGGGTGCGGGGGGTGGTCTGATTCCCCATGTAAAGGGGGCCAAGGGGCATAGCCCCCAAAGCAATTTTTTTTATAAAGTATAAAGCGATGTAATATTTTTATCAAAAATTGATGTTTTTATACCTTCTATAGACCATGCAGATTCGCCCTTGTAGGTTTCAAGTTCACCCCTCTAGAGTGTAGGTTTGCATTTGTGAGCATGAGCAGATTTTCCTTTGTACCTAGTGTAGTCGCCCATTCAAGTCACAAGTTCACCCAAATGCAGGATCACCTATCTAGAAAGAGGTGGGTGCGCCTTCGCCCATCTTGATATGGGGTTGCTTGTTTGAATGCGGGTTCACCTCTGTAACTAGGCGGATTCACCTTGCAAGTTCATTTTTAGATAGCGGAACATGAATTCACCTATTTAGAGGAGGGGTGAGTGCTCATTCAGAGAGCAGGTTCGCCCATTATAACAAGGCAGATTTGTCCGTCTAAGCGGATTTTCCCCTATGCATGGAAAATGTCTAAACTTGCAAAAATCAAACAACAACAAAATGTCAAGGACCCATGATATGGGTCCCACCAAGCATGCTAGAAATGTGTGTGGTTGTTTTTACCCTATCTAAAATGCATGACATAAACAAAAATCGTGCAAAAAGATAAAAAACAAAGACAACACTCAAGATTGGGCTTAAAGTTGAAATCTAAACAATGAAAAGAAATAAACACAAAATTTTACCTTGTCTAGATTTGATAGAGTTGTTTTCCCTTTTAGATGTGATTGGATGTGTGCTCTACATTGATTTTGACAACATAACGGCTTGATTTTTACTTGATTTGGATGCAAGGATGGTGGATTAGGCTATGGAGGATGAATGTAGGCTTGAGAGATTGTGAGAGCTTGAGATGAATGTAATAGAGTGAGTGCTAGAAATGAATGTGTGTAAAAAATGACCAAGTCTTTTAGTCATTAGCAAGAGGGGAGATGAATGAATGGCCAATATTGATTCTTGGAAGAGGATCAAGAGTTGACCAAAGGAATTAAAAATTATTTTTTAATGTGCATGGGAATGATAAAATGAATTAAAAATTCCTTAGGGACATGGGGTGAATAAAAAGGAATTTAATATTCCTTGGAGAAGGGGAAGAGGAATTAAAAATTCCTCTAAAAACCTTGGATGAATAAATGGAATTTAAAATTTCATTGGAAAGGACATGGGGATTGTAAATGGAATTAAAAATTCCATGAGGGGTGTTGGAAGAATAAAATGGAACTAAAAATTCAATTGAGATGTAGGTAGTATTTATTAGGGGTTTGACCATGGGTTAGACTAGGATAATTAATGGGTGATTAGAGGAAGGTTAGGTGGTTAAGAGAGATTATGATCCCACTTGCATTTTATGGAGGATGTGGCACCTCCCTAATCAATGATTAGGAATGTGCACATCCTTAATCAAGGATTAAGCAAGGTGGATTAAGATTAGGAGTGGATTATGGAGGATGGGACATGAGAGTATTAAATAAATAGATTATTTATTTATTTTTTGGAGGAAAGGGATAAGGGGTAAAGTATTTAATTATTTAATTAAATACCTTAGGGATTTAGAGGAGTGTAGGGGTATTAATTAAATAATAGAAATATTATTTAGTTAATGTAGATAAGAGGATATTTAGATGAAAAAGGATAAATTTAACCAAATGCAAGTGGCCAAATTTAGGTGTCTACAAATTCATTTGTGGTAATCCTATAAGGTACTTTCAATATAGGTTTTGACCTTGGTACTATGTCGATGGAGAAATCAAATATCCTCTTATGGGATAATCTAGATAATTCTTTTGGAAATACATCCACAAACTTCTATAAAATAGGATATTTCTACATATTCATTTTTCTAGACTCCAACACTTCACTCTCTTTGAAATCTTGGGAGTCTTGAGGTCCATAATATACTATATCATTTTGAGAAATTAACTCCCTGCATTCCTCAAGTTTCTCCATTTTTACTACAAAGAGTTGAAAACCTTTCTTCTTTTCCATATGCATTTGTACAGCAAATATCTATCATAACTTAACCTCTCTAGGTATTCCTTGTAATGAAATCCAGTTACCTAGATCGTCTAAGAATTTAATTTTTTTAGCATGACAATCTACCTTGGCCCTATGTTTCCATAACTAGTTCATTCCTAAGATTTCATGATAAGAACCTATGGGAGCTACATATAGATTTACTTCCATTGAGAAACTTAGAAGTTCAATCCTTGCTTCAAATAGACATCGACTTACTTCAACTCTTATCTAGTTTGCATATTCTACAACCCAAGACTTTTCCATGTAGCCAACTTTTCTAGACATTTGACTTGCTATTCTAGTAGACATAAAAATATTTGTGGCACTAGTATCTATTAAAATTGAAATGGAAATTCTAGATAAAGTACCTAAAACTTCTACTTGAATAATCTGGTACTCTGCTTTCTGATTATCCATAGCAACATCAATCCTTTGTTGGAATGTAAATCTTTGAGGTGGAAGAGAGTTACCATGTGGTTGTGTCCCAAATGGTTTTCTTGGAAAATTTCTCACATAGTGATCCCCACCACATGTACAACATCCCTTTTTGGTCCTCTCCTTTTTGTAGGTCTTCTAGAGTTACTTTCATTCCCACCAGCATTTCTTTTGAAGTTGTTGAAATTATTGTTGTTTCCTCTTCAATCTCTCCTTGGTTCATTCCAATTATTTTTTGGTACCTTATCCCTTTTCTTTTGAAAACTTTTCCCTTCACTAGGATTCCTTGGAGCTTGATTGGTCTACATCCAAATGAGCTTCTTTCTCTTTCTTTCCTAGTAGTTTGAGATAGACAGAAGCCTTTGTTCCTACTTAATTTCCTTCTTATACACCAAATCCATGGTAGCTAGACCATGTATGCCTATGTCACCACCTATTTGTAAATTAAGACCCATGATAAACTTTTTTATATGAAATCACTCATTATTCTTGTACATAGGTACATACTTTAGGAGTCGATTGAACTTCTCCCAATACTCGTTCACTAAGGAGTCACCTTGCCTCAAGTTCTGGAATTCAATGAGGCTTTCGTCATAGAAGAGTTGGGGCAACCATCGCTCTCAAAAAATTATTGCAAACTCACTCCATGTGAGACTTAAGGAACTAATCCCTAGCTCCATTTTCTTACTCATCCACCAATTGGATGCTTCACCAGCTAACCGAAATGCTCCCCTTATGGATTTAGTAACCTTGGAGTAATTTTTGATTTCAAAATACTTCTCCATCTCTATAAGCCATGCTTTTGTCGCATCTCTAATAGTAATACCTTCAAATTTTGGAGGTGTGATCTTTCTCATATCACATGAAAACTCACTTTCCAAATGCTTCCTTTTGGTTCCCTCAAATTGTGATTGTAACTTATCTCTCTCATGATCACTAGATCAAGTGCAATCATGGGAATTCTCCCCGTCTTCCTCATTCTTAAGAACTTCTTCTTCATTATTTGGTACTTCTTGTTCCTCTCTTTCCTTTCCCCCAACTTCTTGTTTTAGGTTTCCTATTCTTGTTCTAGTTTAATCCATGATAGCCAGAATGTGGTCCAACTTAGCTTTGGCATTCTCAGTGCCTTGGCCTACTTCTTGACTTCCCCCAAAGTTAGTTCTTGTCCTAACCATTTTCCCAAGAATAGTTATACCTGGAGTTTTCATTTTAATTAGATATATCAAGGTTTTTCTCAATGTTAAAACAACATTCCAAAAGATTTATTATTCACAGAAGAAATTTTAAAGAGAACTCATTCATAAATTTTGGAAAAATATGATTTTCATTATAATCAAATAGAATTTTTCAATGTCCTTGATTTTACATAGAATGACTATTTAGATATTCTAAGGGAGAATATCCCTCAAATGCACTTTCTGATACATAACTTTATGGGGTATAGCCCTCATATTTTTTCTCATATACATCATCAAAAGGATGATAACCCTCTGATCTATCATTAGACACATAGTTTTGAGGCACATAACCCTCTAATTCGCCACTTGTGGCTATTACATTAACTTCTACTAAAGGAAGAACACGAGGATCCCTAAATATAATGACTAGAATAACACTACATTTTGAGGGCATATCCCTAGATAGTGATAAGGAGTTCGACTTGGCTGAGGAGACATTGCTAGATTTTCCAAAAAATACAAATTTTCTTCTTTTCATCTTAGCATTCATTAGTATAATGCCCCAATTGTCTACACCTAAAGTAGGTGGTATCATCTCTTCTCCTTTATTCTTGGCCTCTACCTATACCACTTTCACCTATATAATTAGTATAATATACTCTAGCAATATTAACATAGCATACAATGGTTATCCATTTATGACTCTTCAAAATGATGTAAAACACACTCCTACTAGCTATTTTCACCAACACCTTCATGGCACCATTTCTCCTTGCCTAAATACCATTTTCATCATAGTCTAAAATTTGTTGTGCTCCATATGGATTTGAATTATAAGATTTCAACAATGTCATGTAGAAAGAAAAGACAAAATAGGTGTTGAGAAAATGTGTCTTAAACTCACTAGTATAACCTTGGCTCTATCACAAATCAGCTCAAAATTGCATAAGTGTTACTTTAATGCTTGTACCGCTATACCGCTAAGTGATTGTGAGAGAGGTGTAGTAGTGCAATTACTGCCATACCACGGGAGCCTTCTGGCTATCTAGCGGTAGTGAGGTTACCGCCATACCACAGAAGCATTCTAGCTATCTAGCGGTAGTGTAGTTACCACCATATCGCAGGAGCCTCCTAGCTAACTAGTGGTAGTGCGGTTACCGCCATACTGTGGGAGCCTCCTAGCTAACTAGTGGTAGTGCAGTGTATACCACCATACTGCAGGAGCCTCCTAGCTAACTAGCAGTAGTGCGGTGTATACCACCATACCACAAGAGCCTCCTAGCTGACTAGCAGTAGTGCGGTGTATACTGCCATACCGCAAGAGCCTTCTAGTTGTCTAGCAATAGTGCGGTAGTGGACCATGGGTGAACAAGCATGAACTTGGTTGACTGCTGAGGTGAACACCGAATAGTGGAGGACATTGCTGACTTGGAGATGGTCGTTCGATGACTAGTAAGTTTGAGAATTGCTCAATAGAGGAAACTAAACTGAACTATCTATACAAAGAACAAATCGATCATGGTTGTTGCTATACATTGCAACGTACTGTAACTATTATGGGTTAAATGTTCGATGGTCGAATGATCAATGTGTGTTATTCATTGTATGTTGTATATGCATTGTAATAGTGAGACATAACGAAGTGTGATTAGAATTTTTTCTGTATAAGGTTGATCAGGGAAATGTTGCTATTGTGAGATTGATTATCTAAAAGGAGAGTCTGTAACTTGTATGTAATTCAATTACTGTAATACAAGAGATTTTTCTTTGGCATGGTGGGTTTTTCTCCCATAAGGGTTTTCCCATGTAAATCTAGTGTTCAATTGTCTATGTGCTTATTTCACTATTCTGTTATTCCTTTCATGTGCATCTTAATGAACTATAATTACAAATTTAAAGACATACCTACATTCTTCTCTAATTTTTTACATTAGGAGAATTTTTTCCTCACCTTAAGCTTTCCTTACAAGTGGTATCAGAGCCTAGCTAGTTGTGTTATCCTTGTGGGTAGGTTGGGTTTTTTGTGTCAATCATGTTCAATGGGAGTTTTTTGTAGAAGTCTAGTAATCTTGATTGTAGATTAAGATGGCAAGCACATCAGGAAAGATTGAAATTGAGAAATTCAATGGTAGCAATTTTGAGTTGTGGAAACTCAAAATGGAAGGTTTGTTGGTTGATCATGATATTTGGCTTGTTGTGTATGGAACGAAACCTTCTGGCATGAAGTAAGAAGATTGGGACCTCATGGATAGGAAAGAAAAAGGGTTTATAAGACTCTATTTGGCAGACTTTGTTCTCCCGAACATTCATGAAGTGAAATCTGCATCTTCTTTATGGAAGAAGCTTGAAGACATTTATCAGGGCAAGTCCTTGGTGAATAAGTTGTTCTTAAGGAAGAAGTTACACTCTTTGAAGATGGAGGAAGGGGAATCTATGGCTGATCATCTGAATACTTTTAACACATTAATTGCTCAGTTAACATCTGTAAGTGTGAAAATTGATGATGAAGATGGTTGTATGCTTTTGTTTTGTTCTTTTCCCAATTCTTGGGATCATTTAGTGATGGTGATTGGGAGCACGACAACCACTTTCAAGATGGAAGATGTGCTTGCTTCTTTGTTGTCAAAAGAAATGAGAAGGAAATCTTCTGAGATGGAAAAGGAGGCTCTAGTTGTTTGTGGCAAATCAAAAGAAAAAGGCAAGAAGAAGGATAAAAAGTCCAAATTGAAATCAAAAGGGAGATCAAAGTCTCCTAGAAAAAATTCCAAGGTGAAGTGTTGGACCTATGGGTAGACTGGTCATGTCCGAAAGGATTGCAAAGAGAAAAAGAAGAAGAAGAAGAAATCTTCTAATAATGATTCTTCTCATAGCAAGACAGCTGTCTTTATTGTAGCCTTAGAAACTCAAGCATCAAATGATGTCTAGTTGATTGATTTTGGAGCATCTTTCCACATGACATCTCATAGAGACTGGTTCACAAAGTATGAAAAATATGATGGTGGAAAGGTGTATTTATCAAGTGATTCATCTCTAGAAATTTTTGGTCATGGAAGAGTCAAAATTTAGTTTCCCGATGGAAGAATTAAGGGAATTGATGGCGTAATGCATATACCAGGTTTGGCTTGGAATTTATTTTCTGTGAGTAAGCTAAATGATGTTGGAGTGCAAGTCTCGTTCTCAAGCAATGGTTGTAAAATGACTAGAGGCTCGATGGTGTTGGCTAGGGGTTCCCGAATAGGTACTCTGTATAAGTTGGACACACTTGTTCAATGTAACAGTGTCTCTGCAAAGTCACAAAATGCTACTCGTGTAGAGAAGGAGACTGAAGTCCCTATAGGGGAAAATTCTTTGGAGGTCAAACTTCAAGTAGAGAATACTATGCTCTGGCATCAAAGGCTCGGTCACATTGGTGAAAAAGGTTTAAAAGGCTTGAAAAATAAAAACCTAGTTGAGGGGCTTGATGATTGTAATCTGGAATTTGAATTTTGTGAACATTGTATATATGGTAAACATCATCACATTTATTTTTACTCTAGTCTTCACAAATCTTCTGGTGTTCTAGATTATATTCACTGTGATATTTTTGGTTCAATAAATGCTCCTTCGTTGTCGAATTAAAAATATTATGTATCTTTTATTGATGATTATTTGAGAAGGGAATTTGTATATTTTTGAAAAATAAATCAGAAGTGTTTAGTTGGTTTAGAGAGTTTAAGAACTTGGTAGAAAATTAGGCTAGAAGGAAAATTAAATGCTTAAGGACAGATAATGGTGGTGAATTTTGTTCTAGAGATTTTGAAAGGTATTGCAAAGAACACAGAATTAAGAGGCATAAAAAAAACCTTACACTCTGTAGCAAAATGGAGTTGTTGAAAGGTTGAACAAGACATTGATGGAGAAGGGGAGAAGTATGTTGAGAAATGTTGGTCTAGAGTAGAAGTTCTAGGTTGAGGTTGTGGCTACAACATGTTGTTGAATCGGTCTCCTTTGTCAATACTTGTTGACAAAATGTCTATGGAAGCTTGGTCTGGTAAGAATCCCTCTCTGAGACATTTATGTGCTAGATGAGAAGAGATCTAAATTGGAGAACAAAGTTGTTAAATGTATCTTCATTGGCTATGGCATTGGTGTGAAAGGATACAAGCTTTGGAATACTATGATTGAAAAGGTTGTATACAACAGAAGTGTAATCTTTCAGGAGCTAAAACTTTCTTCAATGGATCTACAGTCAGAGATGAAAGAAAATAAAGAGGAAAATGATGTTGAAATACCTCTAACTCTAGAAAAAGAGGAACAAAACATTGATAGTGTACCTAAAACTAAGGAGAGTTCTAGCAACTCTGAGAGTTCTGAAGAAGAACCACAACCTCAGTCTCAACCTATGAGGAGGTCTACACGTGAGAAGAAGAAACCTAATAGGTATGGGTTCTCTATGCTAGATTCTACTTGTGCCTATGCTTTGATTACTAATATTGATGAGCCTAGGACTATAAAAGAGGCAACTGAAATGCCTGATTCAGATTCTTGGTTAGAAGCCATGAATGAAGAAATGGCATCATTAAAGAAAAATGATACTTGGGATCTGGTTCCATTGCCTGAAGGTAGAAAGCCTATGGGATGCAAATAGGTATTTAAAAAGAAAATTGGTTTGGATGGTTCTGTTGAAAATTATAAAGAGAGGTTGGTTGCAAAGGGATATTCCTAGGTAGAGGGAATTGATTATGGGGTAATTTTTTCTCCAGTAGCAAAGCTAACATCTATCAGATTTCTTTTGTCACTTGCAGCAGCATATGACTTGGAGATTGAGCAGATGGATGTGAAGACAGTATTTCTTCACGGTGATCTTGAAGAAGAAATTTATATGTCCTAGCCTGAGTACTTTATGGAAAAAGATAAAGAAAATCTAGTTTGCAAGTTATTTAAATCTCTATATGGTTTGAAACAGTCACCTAGAATGTGGTACCAGAAATTTGACACATTTTTTTTGTCACTGGGTTTTGTAAGATCAAAATTAGATCATTTTTTGTACTTCAAAATTGAAAAATGATCAAGTTCTTATTATTGCACTCTATGTTGATGATATGTTATTCATAGGAAATAGTAAGTCTATGATTTCTGATCTAAAATCTCAGTTGTCTGCAAACTTTGAAATGAAGGATCATGGTGCAACAAGGTATATACTGGGAATGGAAATAACTAGGGATAGAAAGAGCAAAAATTTCTAGCTTAGTTAGAGTAAGTATATTAACACTGTTCTAGAGAGATTTAGTATGACTGATTGCAAGCAGCTAGTTGTTCCAGTTTTGCAAGGAATGAAGCTATCTATTGAAGATTGTCCAAAATCTCCTATTGAGATGGAGGACATGACCAGAGTTCCTTATGTAAGTGTAGTTGGAAATTTAATGTATGCAATGGTCTATATAAGGCCAGACATTTCCCAAGCAATGGGAGTACATAGTTGGTTTATGGAAAATCTAGGAAGGCCACATTGGGATGTTGTAAAGAGAGTTTTTAAATATTTAAAAGGTACATCACAATACGCTTTGTGCTATCATGGTAAATTAGTTGATTTACAAAGAACTCTTAGCATTCGTGGGTATGTGGATTCTGATTGGGCAAGGGACATTGATAGCCGAAGGTCCACCAGTGGATATATTTTCATGATGAATTGTGGTGTAGTTAGTTGGATGAGCAAGCAGAAATTTGTAGTCACTTTATCCACTACAAAGGCTGGAAGCCATCTGGCTTAAGATATTGTGTTTTGATATTGGTTTTGATGCAGAGAAGATTTTTATTTGTTGTGACAGTTAGAGTGCCATTTGTCTGGAAAAAAAATCCAACTTTCCATGCCAAGACAAAACATATTGATGTGCAGTACCACTTTGTATGTGATATGGTGGAGGATGGAAAGGTCCATTTGGAAAAGGTTGATACTCTAAAGAATGTTGTTGATGCATTGACAAAGCCAGTGAGCACGGATAAGTTCATATGGTGTGCAAATTTGATGGGCCTTGGGGTCCAGAATATTCAATGAATTCATGTTTTGAAAAGGGTTTAATGAGTTCTTCGTCAATTGGGAGATTGTTGAGAAGATGTGTCTCAAACTCACTGGTATAACCCTAGCTCTATCATAAATTAGATCAAAATTGAATAAGTGTTATTTTCATGCTTGTACCACTATACCGCTAGGTGATTATGAGAGAGGTATGGTAGTGCGATTGCCGCCATACCACGGGAGCCTTCTAGCTATCTGGCGGTAGTGCGGTTAATGCCATACTGTGGGAGCCTTCTAGTTGTTTAATGGTAGTGCAATTATTTCCATACTGTGGGAGCCTTCTAGCTATCTAGTGGTAGTGTTTTTACCACCATACCACGGCAGCCTCCTAGCTGACTAGCGATAGTGCAGTTACCTCCATACCATGAGAGCCTCCTAGTTGACTAGTGGTAGTGTGGTGTATACCACCATACTATGGGAGCCTCCTAGCTGACTAGCGGTAGTGCAGTGTATACCACCATACCACGAGAGCCTCCTAGCTGACTAGTAGTAGTGCGGTGTATACTACCATACCGTAGGAGCCTCCTAGTTTCCTAGTAGTAGTAGAACCATGGGTGAGCGAGTGCGAACTTGGTTGGCTATTGAGGTGTATGCCAAATAGTGGAGGATGTTGATGACTTGGAGATGGTCGTTCAATGATTGGTAAGTTCGATAATTCCTCAACAAAGGAAACTAAACTGAACCGTCTGTACAAAGAACGAATCAATCATGGTTGTTGCTATACATTGCAATGTACTATAACTGTCATGGGTTTGATGTTCGATGGTCAAATTATTAGTGTGTCTTAATTGTATGTTGTATATGCATTGTAACAGTGAGACATAACGAAGTGTGATTAGAATTTGTTATGTATGAGGTTGATCAAGGAAATGTTGCTATTGTGAGATTGATTATTTGAAAGGCGAGTGTAACTTGTATGTAATTCAATTACTGTAATACAAGAGATTTTTCTTTGGTGTGGTGGGTTTTTCTCCTATAAGGGTTTTCCCACATAAATATGGTGTTCAATTGTGTATTTGTTTATTTCACTATTCTGATATTCCTTTCACGTGCATCTTAATGAACTGTAATTGCAAATGTAAAGACATATTTGCATTCTTCTCTGAGTTTTGACATTAGGAGAGTTTGTTCCACACCTTAAGCTTTCCTTACAATAGGTCTGGGGTTCAGTGTCATGTCTTTGTCAATTCCTTCGATTATCCTCAAGATGATTTCAACATGACATCTTTTAAACCTAGTCCGCCAAGACTTACTAGGAATCCCATACTTAAATGGGTTTGGTCTAGTTTGGCATACTTGGGCTACCTCTTCCTTGAGATTGATAATTTCAAAGTTGGCCATAGTAGCCATCTCTTTGCACCATTCCACAATTAGAGCCTCTTTATTTATTTTTGACACAACTAGAAGACCTTTTTTAGACATTGATGTTATTTCACCTAGATAATTGATGAGAGTGGTTTTCAGGATTCTCCATTTATTTGTTACACTCTATCTTGATGTTAAGTGGGAAAAGTGATCCTAGATCTAACAAGTGGATTAGGTAGGATCTATCTTTTCTTTGTTTAACTTTGAAACATGAACCAACAAGGATTTAAATAATTGGATAAATACCTCAAAGGAGAGCCAATCAACCTAGGTTTAATTCTTTTGTTACGAAGAGGTATATTTTGTGAGTGTGATTTGATTAACCGAATTGATACAAGCCCTAATTTGAAAAGACTAATGATCACATAGATAGAAAAAAAATTATAGGAACAAGTATAGATTTGAGATGTTTAGATAAAGGGGAACCTATGGTTGAAAGTAGAGCCTAAAATATAGGGACAAGGACATGGGGAACCCTAGTCTAAGGGTCTTGGGATGTTCAAAAGACTTGGAAACTTGTAGCAATCTACTATGTAGATCCTACAACTTGTCATTGTTGAAAATTTTGGAGATGGATCTACACATATAAAAAGAGGGGAGGGGTTATGTTGTATAATATTTTTCCGCATTTGAACCCCTATGTTGGTGTTCCCACCTCCACAAAAACAATTTTGGTGGTGGTATAAATCACATGCCCTTGTTGAGGAAAAGGAAAAGTAAATAAATAATCAATGTAATAAATGAATAACATAATATAAAGTCGCCTTAGGTATGAAACCCTTATTGAAGTGATGTCACACCATAGGTTGCAAAAAATATTTGATGAAGAGAACATAAATTTCCTTGAAGACCTGTAAGGATTAGTCCACATAACACAATAGAGAGTTGTAGCAAGCACTTAGAGAAGTCACATATATCTTCACAATGTGTGCATAATAGTTCATCAAAATAGTTCATAATTCATAATAGATGTCCAAATGAAGGGAAATACTTATATTTATATGCATCCTGATTGATTTTTGGACTTAGGCTGAACAACATCATCTTTAAAACACCAAAGGTCAACATTAAAAGAAAGTTCCCAGGACTAGGGTGCCTAGCACCCATTTCTAGGATTTTTGGGCTACAAAAACTTGGTATGTTAGGGAATTAAATATATTTTTCCAATCTAGACCCTAAATGAACAAATTATGAATATAATTAATTGTACTTACATGCATAATAAGGTGTCAAACCTGGTGTGAAAGTTTTAGGGGTGACAATTTACTACACTACATTTAGCCATGAATTTAGTGAGGGTATGATATTATGTTCATACACATAATAAATGTATAGAGAAGATAAGTTTCTCAATTAAAACATTGAAGAGACAAGATGACCCCAAGCTAAGAGATGATCTAGCCCCTAGACCCAAGATCCTATCAATTTATAATGTCAAGATAAGAATATCACAAACAAGACAAGAAATAGTTTGAACATACATAAGGCATACACTAAGAAAACAATAAAGTTCACATAAAGAATACACAAAAAATATAGAGCATACATGAAGAAAACATGAATCCTACATGAAGAAAACATGAAACATACATGAATCATACAAGGAGCATACATGAATCAAAAATGATACAAACATGAAGCATAGAGAATATATAAAGTGAATACGCACTACCTAAAATAAAATTCAAGTCAACAAGGTAAGGAGACCTTAGTAGGAAATATTATCTTAATACCAAGCATCATCGCTCAAATGCAACAAACATAGAGGAATTCTAAAATAGGAGAGAAAAATATAAAGATTTGATCAATTGCTACAAAGAATGCATACAGATAGATAGGGAGCAATGAATACAAGCAATTTAAGAGGGTACATAACTAGCTTGCTCTATCACTAGGGGTCATGCACGTTATAAAGCACCCATGGACTCTAAGCTACAATTTGTGTTATTCTAGGTGACCATGAGTATGATAAGTAGAGACCATGGGATAACAAGTTGTGTTATGCTAGGTATATTGTAAAATACATAGATTCATAGGCTAGAAATTTGCATTATGTTAGGTGACCATGGATGTTAATGCCTTAAGGAGCATAAAAATATTTAACGTCTCAAGGGATGGTTTGATAATTTATTGGGGGATAAATAAAGGTTTAATGTATCGAGGGATGAATTGATAACCATGCCTTAGAGGTCATTATGAAGAACACCGTCATGGAGGGGGCACATCAATAATTCAAGGCTCAAGAAATTTACAAGCATGTGTGGATGCACAAATGGATAGGTGATATATCCCCCTTAAAATGTTAGCATACTTGCTATATCAATATTTTAAGGAAAATAAGGGAGAAAAAAGAAGAGAGGATATCCTCAAGAGGGGTTCCTTAAGGAGGATGCACACCTATAAAACTAGTCATCCTTTCCCCCAATTGTATAGGCAAGGACAACCGTGCTATAAATCATTGTGTTTCCACCATGAATATGGTTGCATGTAAGATCATACCACCATGAATGGCGATGAGAAAACACATAGAGCTATGAATTCCACATAGTAAGGAGTAACACAATAGAATAAATTTTATCATTTAGGATGAATAGGTGCATCAATAAATGAGTAAGACCCCACCTTGCATGTGACTAACACAACCTTAAATTTTTATATATTTCTCCTAAATATATGGTTAAATATATTAAGGGTGATAAATAAGGTGATTGTCTGACAATAACCTTGTAGTTCATTTTTACTTTATGTTATGTTGTCATTATTTTACTTAATGAATATGTATGTGCATGTGAACTATTGAATATGACTTGAAATTATAAGATGAATTTGAAATAAGATAATTGTTGTGTTGTACTATATTGGATGAGTAATTAGTTTTGTAAATGATTCATAAATAAAGTTAAGAGGATTCAATTTACAATTAATGTGGTTTATTATTATGGCTTAATTGTGTTGTGTAGAAAAGTAAGTGTGTCGATAGTGGGAAGGGAGAATCAATTCAAACCCTTGCCAATACTTCATTGGTTGAAGTTCTTGAATGTGACCTTGTGTAATGAAAAGTGAGTCGATGTGGAGTTAGCATTAAGGGTCAAGTGAGTATTGCGTGTGTGATTTAGTTATTTTGAATTTATAAATTAGACCTTAGAATCTAGGAAATATTTTAAGGACTAAGGTCTATGTGTAATGGTGATTTATGTGGTTTAGGTGTGAGGTGTGTTTTTGGAGATAATTAAGTGTTATACCTTGTGGTTAATTGTGGGAGTGGAGAATTAAGGTTGTGGACCCTAGTTAAGTTGAAATTCGAATTCCTTCTTTCATGAGCTTTTAAGAGGTTGTAAAAAGACTTATTTTATGTAATTTCATATTTTCTAATACCCTAAGGCAAGTACCTATAGGTTGGGAGTTTATTTATGACCATATTTTGGGTCATATCCAAGATATGAACCTCTTTTATTTCCCATTTAAGCGAGTGACGGATTTGGAAGACCTTGGGGTAAGGGATGAGTGTCTTGTCGCTCAAACTCATTTATGAGATGAGACAATGGAGATGGAGTGGCCAAGTACTCCATATTCCTCTTAATGAAGGGGAAGACTTCATTGGATGGAGTGAAGTACACTCCTCCCTTTCTTATCTCTCCAAATTTTTGCACACATGTGTAAGCACTTGTGCGAGATTGTATTTGAGGTTTGGATGAGAGAGTGACAAGTTTCACTCCCTCATTCAAGAAGATTCAAATTGAATCCTTTTATATTTTGTTAAAAAAGGAAAATAGGGTTGTACCCACTTCTCCTTTTGGAAAAATTTTGGTTGTATTGAGAAGAGGAAAGAGAGAGAAGGAGAGTCATCAAAAAAAGGAGGAAAGATAGAAGCTCTTAGATATTGAAAATGGATGATTCAAGCTTAGTATCATGTTGGGGGAAATGAGACTCATCCCTACAGGCCAAATAGAGAGATAAGTCTCCCTCTCCTTGCAAATATTTTGTTACTTCATTGTGTGATGTTTATGTATTTACTTATGTTTGAGTGAGAAAATAGGTTAAGGGATTTCATTTCTTGAAGTAATATGAAAATGTTGATAGGGGTGATTTTGATGTATGTTATTCTAAACCTCTTTGAAGGTATATAAATACTCCATTATCTTGGGTCTATTTAAATGTGTTTGCTCGGGGGTATGGCTAAATCCCATTAGGCTTCGTGATGCCATTAAGGTAGGGTGGAGAGCAAGCCTCATTCATTGTGCTTTATTCATTATATTCCTAAATTTTCTTCGTTGTAATATTGAAAACTAGTTTTTGTGGTAGAATGAAAGGAAAAAAAGTGAGCAAGGTTTATTTCATGGGCATGTAAGTTATTAATTTTCTCAACATTATTTGTATTAGAGAAAGTTATATTCTTTGAAAAGTGGTTCATTTTATTTCTAAGTATTCATTGTATTATGGAAAGTCTAAACAAAAGATTTGTATCTTATTGTAAAAAAGAGAAGATGATACACTATGGGCTTGTTTTGAAATATTATAGTATGGTTCAAAATGCATATGAAATATTTGTGGTGTTTAAAATACAAGAGGATGTGTATTGAAAAAGAGAGAAAGAAAGGGTGTATTTGTTTAATATTTTAAGAGTGCATTTTTTTAAGAGTGTATTGGAAACAATGAAGATAGTTTTTAAGCTACAAATTACATATTAGATAATGGTTATGCATGATATAATTAGAAGTATGTATAAATATTTGTTATGTTCCTGAAATTTTTGTTTTATCAATGAGAGAGTGTAATATATTATCTTTTTTCTCTTTTAAAATTTCACAATTTAAAACTAAGTAAAATATTAAGCTAGAAGGTTTATTAACACATTTGAATGTAACTCATAATGGATGTGTTTTAATTTTTAAGTAATTAAATCTAATTATTCCCTTAATAAATAAAAATAAAGGGGAGGATATAATTGAGGAGACGACACAGTAACGACTATTATTCAGAATTTGACAGACAACAAACTTTTCATGGCCTTGTGGATATCAAGCTTATGTTGACCATATTCAAAACACTGGTCCCACAGGGAATATTATCTAACAACATGCAGGCCCATATCTAAAGGAGTAAGACACATATTATCAAAGCCAAACTGGGTGTCATTCCATATTGTCGAGCATTTGGACCATGCAAAACAACCGATCTTTGACATTTGCAGTGAAGAGGGAGCCCCTCGACACTATATGCAAAATGATAAAGAATACAAGGAGCTTGAAAAAGACTTAGAATACCTAGAAGATCTCTATGAAGATACATAAAATGATTTAAGATCTACTAGGATTTCAAATTTGCAAGGAAAAGAAACATAGTTAGTAGATCAGCATGGTATCACGCAATTCAACAACCATCATGTTAAGGGTTTTCAGAACTCAGGGAGGAGGAAATAGCAAGGTAACATTGTTTTTGGGAAGAAGGATCAATAGATTAGACAAAAGGATTCAACCAAAGAGGTTTCTCATAATTTTGGGCATCAAGGGATTCAAAAGGAAAATTTTGAAAATAATGAACAAAAGAAGGATCGACTTGAGCAAAGGAATGGATCATTGGAGGGTACTGAAAGGAAAGTGCAAGTATGTCATAAACAAGGGAAAAGGAGTAAAAATAAGGGTTCCAAGAGAAGAAGCAAGAAAGCTTCTTCAAGAAAGAAAGTAACACAAAAGATATGGAGGCAGAAATAGGTTGCTTCTTTAGATCAAGACAAGTGCACCAATCAGGAGGGTAAAGGAGGCATCAATCACAGTAGCAAGCAAAGGAAAAACCCAGTCCAAATCACATTTCCTGAGAATTTATTGCAGCCTCAATTTAAGGATTTAAGGGAAAAATCTTTGATTTGTAATTTTTCCAATTTAATCTCTAATCTAGATAGATTAAAGGAATTTCTTAGTCATGAATGGCAAGGAATTGAAACACTTTTTTATCTAGATCAAAGCAAGAGGATTTTTGTGGTATTTTTTTGTGACAAAGTGTATAGAGATGCAATATATAGAGTTAAATCTTGGATCTTCGATGGCTCAAGGTTGTGTATGCAACCATGGGTATCGAATTTTAGGGCTAAGGATTTTTCTTCAAGATTGGTTCCATACTGGGTGCAAATGCTTGCATTACCATTAGAGAATAGGGATGAGAATTTGATTGAAATCATGGTTAATCATATTTGGATTTTCCTCAAACATGATTTTTGGTTTTTGAAAAACTTCATGAAGCCAGTCAGGGTTTGTGTTTTAGTTGATACCTCGAAAGAGCATCCATCTCAGATTCACTTGAATTCAAAATTTGGGAAATGGGTTCAAAATATTGTGTTGGAAACTCCAGACAATGTTTGTATGAATTGTCATACATTAGGGCTTAAATCAACAAATTGTTAGAACAGGGAATTTTTGGTGGCCCCTTTGGTCAACAATGGAGTAAAGTTCTAGATCAAGAGCCAATTAATGTTTCAACTCAGTTGGTGACGGAAGAGCCGGTAGATATTTTATGTAAGGGGAGCACAAGGGTGATGAAGGTAAAGGATCCTGTGGAGGTAATGATGTATACTAATTCTAAAAAGAATATTTCCTGCTCCTTGTAATTTCCTAACCAATTGGAATTTTTGAGGAGACTATATGAGGACTATTGTCTTTATCTTTATACGCCATATTTTCCCCAACTATCAGAATACCAATTGGAAGCTACAGTCCAAAAGCTAATTTTTGAAGGATGTTCTTACATCAGGAAGATTTTTTAAATAGTATTAATAATGGTAGGGTTTACCAAAATAACCTATTGCAAGATTCAACTTTTATTGCTCATGAAGATTTTGAGAATTCACATTTACAATTAGTGAATAAGACTGTAAAAGTTGAATTGGAGTTGTTGGCAGAACAAATTTTAATTTCTATAGGATTGGAAACATTTGATGAGTTAGTAGGAGTTAGTTGTAGAGGACGGTTGGGAGGAAGACGTCAAGATTGAAGGTCCCAAAGGGGCTAACATAATAGTAAATGAGGAAGTATGGGGGGTGAAGACATGAATATTGAAATTCAGAGTTCAGGTCAGACCTTGAATAAGATCCCAAAGCAATTTTTTGTGCACCAAATGACTATTTCAATGAGTGGGGAAGAGGCAGAATTTGATTTTTCAAAGACACTTTCTAGTATTCAGTTACCATCTCAATCTTTCTTGAAGAAGTCACCAGGGAAAAGGGGAAGAAAATCAAATTTAACCAAAATAAACCAGGAGATTGATGCAGGGGTATAGAAAACTATATGTGATTCTATTCCAAATAAATGCCCAAGGAGAGTGTGTTGCTCTCCTTGAGCACAATGGAGATCATGTCATGGAATGTCAGGGGTATTAATGCCCCTAACAAACGAGCTCATATCAAGCAACAAATTGATGCTTGTGGAACTGAGATTGTTCTTTTACAGGAAGTAAAACTATTTGTGGACTCATACGAAGCTTCCATATAGAAATGGACAAAGTGGAAGTCATATCTTTCTCCATCGCAAGGTGCCTCTAGGGGCTTGTTATTTTGTAGAACTCAAAATTAGTAAAGCTTGTACAGTAAGGTATGAATCTAATTGGTAGTTACTTGAGATTTCCAAATTCAATCTGAAGTTTTGGTTATTTAATGTTTATGGGCCCATTCCTACTTTAGACAAAAAAACTATTGTGGGAGGAAATAGCACGAATTTTAAATAATATGGGGGATGCAAAAATTATTTTGGGAGATGACTTTAATGCACTAGTTTCATTGGACCTGAAAAATCTGGGGGTGCTAGTCCACCATTGAAAGTGATGGAATATTTTAACTCCTTCATTGTTACTGATGCCTTAAATTATATTGTGTCGAGTAAAGGAAATTTTACATGGACAAACCAAAGGAGAGGTTTTTCACAAATTTCTGAGAGATTAGATGGAATTTTAGTGTCTCCTAATTGGTTTCAAGAACAGTATGGATTGGAGTCTAAAATTTTACCTACTACATATTTTTATCACTATGTAATTCCTTTAAGTATCTCAAATGTCTCCCTTCCCAAAAGAAAATCATCCTTTAAATTTGAAAGCATGTGGTTTAGGAATTCACAATTCATGCCTCCAATGTGACAATGGTGGAAAAATGCATCTTTTGTGTAGGTAACAAAAATGTACTAGTTGTATTGTAAAATGAAGCATGTCAAGCAACAAATAAAGGTATGGAATGCTCATGTGTTTAAAAATATTTTCCACTAGAAAGAAATAGTATTTAAGTAGTTGACAGAGGTTCATGAGCAAATCATACAGGATGGCCTAAATGACAATTTGTTTGAAAAGCAAAAGGACTTGTAGGTGGAATGGGAAGAATTATGTGTTAGAGATGAGATATTGGAGACAAAAGTCTCAGGAACTATGGCTCAAAGAGGGTGATAGAAATACAAAATACTTTCATGCTTCCACTCAACTAAAAAGAGCCTCATCTACAACATTCTTTATTCAAGAGCTATCTCCAGGTACTTAGCTATTGTCAAAAGAAGAAATAAAAAGAGAAGCGGTGAAATTTTTTCCAAGCTTTTAATAGCTCCTCAAGGAAAAGATGAGAAGTGAAGGAAGGATGAAGAAGAAATCCTTGATGTCATTCCTATGTTGGTTAACCAAGAGGATAATGATATCCTTTTAAATTATTTTACCTTAGAGGAAGTAAAAAGTGTTTTTTTCTTTGCTTCCAGATAAAGTGTTGAGTCTAGACGGATTCACAGCAATCTTCTTTCAAAAAAGTTGGGATTTTTTGTGTTATGATTTATTGTGGGATCTAGAGGAGCCAAGGAGAATGGGAACAATACTTAAGCAATTCAATGTGAAAAATATTGTCATTATTCCCAAAGTAAATGATCCTAAAACCTTTGCAGAATTTAGGCCCATCTCGTTATGCAACACAGTTTACAAAATATATACCAAGGCAATTCATTTAAAGCTGCAACCACTAATAACAAAAATTATTTCTCAAGAGCAGGGTGGCTTTGTTTCGGGCCATGAAACTTTTGAATGGGCCTTAATAGCACATGAGACACTTCATTTTATTCATAAGTATAACTTTCCTTCTTCTGTTGTTAAGTTGGATATGATGAAGGCTTATGATCGTGTTAGTTGGGAATTTCTAGATAAAGTACTTGAAAAGTTCAACTTCAAAGAGAAGTGGTGAAGATGGATTTTTTCTTGTTTATCAAGGGCCATTCTCTATGTGATTCTAAATGTCTCCCCCATAAGATTCTTTGTTGCAACACAGGGTGTGAGATAGGGAGACCTATTATCCCCCTTTTCATTCATCATAATGGCAGAGGCGCTCAGTAGGTCAATCATGCAGCAACAGTGTCAGGGACTTTAGAGAGGAGTTTCTATCTCTAACACAGACATTTCAGTGATGCATTCTCTTTTTGCATACGATACATTATGTTTTGGAAAATCAATAGTAGAGGAAGCTATTCAAATCAAGCAAGTGTTAGACAAGTACTATTCAGCTTCAGGTCAGAAAATAAATGCAACTATATCCAAAATATTCATTTTTAACACAAAGGATACTATGAAGGAAAGGATAGTTGAAGTATTGGGGTTTAAACAAGAAGAATTACCAAGCACATATTTAGGCATCCCTTTTTTCAAAGGTGCAAACAAGGCATATTATTGGGGTAAAGTTATAGAAAGACTAAAATCCAGAATTCTAATGTGGAAGGAAAGATGGTTATCATTATCAGGTAGGATTCTCTTAATAAAATTTGTACTTTTTGCTATCCCTAATTATTTTTTGGCAGTACTAAAAGTGCCAAAATCAATCCTTTTAGAAATTGAGATAATTATCAGAAACTTCCTTTGGAAGGGAAACATGAATGATCAAAAGAAAGTACCCATAACCTCTTTGGATAGCATGGAAAGGGATAAAATGCAAGGTGGAGCAAGAGTACATAACATTGCAATCAGAAACAAGGCTTTTGGAGCTAAATTAGTTTGGCTAATGTACACAAAACCAGAGGCAAAATGGTGTAAGCTAATGCAAGCTAAATACTTACATAATTTTAGTCTTTTAAGAATCCTTTCCATTTCAAACCCCTCAAAAGGTTCAACTATATGAAATTTCTTGATATCATGTAGGCCCATTGTTACTTCTTACATTACTTGGGAAATTCATAATGGACAAAATATAAAGTTTTGGGAAGATTCTTGGAAGGGTAAGCCTCCTCTTCAAGACATTCTGGATTTGCAGCCACTAAGGGAAGAATTAATAAATGAATGGGAGCCAAAAATTTTAGATTATGTCAAGTCAACACAAGTTTTAATAGGGAAAGTGATTTGGAAAACAAGATCTAATTCTTCCCTCTCATTAGATCAATTTTTGCCACTTTTGAAGTGTTGACAAGTATAAGTGTGTATCTTTCAGGGAGGGCTGACAGGATTTTGTGGGCTCCGTCAAAAGAGGGTATTTATTCAGTCCAACAAGGTTACAAAGCTTTAAGCTAGAAAAGGGGACAGTCATTTTCACAAAGAGCTTATACTTTCTGTTGGAATAACAAAATACTTCCAAAAGTGGGGAGTTTTGCATGGTTGGCACTTAGGAAGAGGATACTAATGAGTCGTTACCTAAAAAGATTGAAGATTGGGTAGGTGCAAGAAGTTGGGTCCACAAAATGTTCAAAAAGTGGAAGTGTTTTTCTTGATTTTTAGAATTTTTCACAATTGTACTTAAAATTTGAAGCACTTACACATTGAATCTTTAAAAAGTTCAGTAAGATGAAATTTAGTATTTTGAATCTAGTTTTCAATTATGTAATTTATTCTAATATATAGATGATACAAAATAATTTTTAATATACATGTATAAAAACTGCTTTTTAAAAGTCACTTTTTTAGGACCATACCATGCACATGTACGAACACCATAATTTGACATAAATAAAACTATTTTTATAATTCCTTTTATGGAAATATGTATATTATAATGAAGATTGATGAGGATATTTTTTATAAAAAAAACTTGTAATATATTTTTATTTATTATTTTTTTATTGGCCCTAATTTCTGGTTTTTAAAACCCTTGTGTACAGACATCATAACTTGACCTAAACTTATCATTTTTTGAATTTTTTTTCATTGTGTAAAGAATAATTTATAGATTGATGTCATATAATTTTTTTAACAAGAAAATTAACAAATTAAAAGTTATTAAAAAAATATGAAAACCTGACATTTCGAGTTTATGGACCCATTTCCTCATAAATTAATTAAAAATTAGAAAAAATAATCAAATTATAAAAAAATTACACATTTGAAAACTAGACATTGTCATATATAATGGGTTTTAATTTCATAAAATAATTTCTCAAAAAACATCATTAGCTATATTGCCAAAGTTAGTTTTTTCTCTTGAAATTTTCATGACCTTGTACTTGCAAGTCTAAGCCTTTAGTGTTGGGTTACCATGCCTTTTTTGAGCCTAAATCTAAATGAAAAACATGTATTGTGAGTTTCAAACCTCTTGGAACAAGTACCCACTTCAAAATGGGCACCTATTTTAAAAAATGAATGGGTTTTTGTTTTAAAGTTGAAAAATGACACTTCCCCTAAATGTGGACCCAACTTCTTGCACTTACTCGATTGTGGATCCCTTCAAATGTCCATTATGTGATGTAGAATTGGAAACAGCTGACCATTTGCTTGTGCAATGTAATTTCACATAGGAATGTTGGATGTTTGTAAAGAGAAAATTAAATTTGTAAATTCCTTTACCTAACTCCCTTTGGGATATCTTTCAAATTTAACCACTGTTATAAAAAAAATCCTTTTTTGCATCTATTTGGAAGGTTATTCCATCTGCAATAATACGGAGCTTATGGTGGGAGCGTAATTTGCGAATCTTTTGGAAAACATCATCCTCTCTTGAGTTCATTAAAGTAAAAATTGAGAATGCAGTTTCAGAGGTAGTAAATGCACATGTGATGAAGTGCAAGAATTCATCTTCACTCTACACAAGTTGGGATGATTTCATTTTGAAAGCTTGGAAAAATATAGTACTACCATCTTTAGGGTGTCTCTATCAAAGCATCAAATAAAGGGTGGATAGAAAAGAAATCAAATGGAAAACCCCAAATTTTGGTTACTTAAAATTGAATTTTGAACGAGCATCAAGAGGGAATCTAGGAGCTTCAAGGGCAATAATTTGCATACTTGATTTAGTAGGAAAGGTTGTTGTAGCATGTTCATACAAACTGCCAATAGGTACAAATAATATTGTTGAAGCCCAGGTTGTTCTATTAGGGTTAGAGGTGGCTCTAAATCTGGGTATATCAAGGATCCACATGGAAGGGGACTCATTGATTATTGTAAATGCTTGCAAAGGTAGAAAGATTCAAAGTTGTAATATTTCAATCATACATAATCTCACACACCTATCGAGAGGGAAACAATCTAGTAGATAAATTGGCTAACTTTGGTTGTGAGGGTTTAGAAATCTCAATATATAATGATGTTCAATTGCAAATGTATCCACAACTAGTAGAGATAGCTACATAAGAATCTATGAATGTGGATAAGTGATCCTTTAGAGAATATGTGTATCGAAGTTTGTAAGGTTCACACATGTTGTAAATCAGAATCAAATTTGGTGTGTATGCATTCAGTAATTCACGGCACTTAAGATGGCACCAGTACAAGGGAATGGGAAAAGTTGGATCACGAGACATGGATGTTATTGTTAGTGGCAAGTGAAGGTTTTTATGCTAACATGTTGCTCTATTTTGTAGGTATTGTCCTAATTAACAAAGGATCAATTTCCACAAGCTACCAAGTCACAAGTTACTGGGCCACTCATTGCCATATCAAGGAGACATCATATCATCTCCCTTCGACAGAAGAAAGTCCCTTTGATGAAGTTTATCGGGGTTCTAAATTGCCATAGCTATTGGGTCATCGAAGTGACTCAGGATAGAGTCCCGCTGATGAAGCCAAGTCACACTGACAAGAGTCACCAACATGCTTACCACATCCCATTGGTCTATCAAGGTGATTCAAGGCAGTTTTAGGTTGTCGAGGAGACATTTCACAATGTCTTGTCCAACCATCAAGGTCTCATCGAGAAGAGTCCTCCAGGCTCCCATCAATGTATCGAGGAGACAAGACTCAAAGTCAAGGTGATCCCATGAAGTCCCATCGACAATGATCCTCCATTCGTTCTTCGGCACTTCGACAGCTATCAGTCCACTCATCACCATGTTGAGGAGATAGCACATCCTCTCCCTCTAACATAAGCAAGTCCCTTTGATGAAGTTTATCAGGGTTCTAAATCACCACAACTATTGGGTCATCAAAGTGACTCAAAATAGAGTCCCACTGATGAATCCAAGTCACACTGATGAGAGTCACCAACATGCTCGCCATAGCCCATCGGTCTATCAAGGTGAATCAAGGCATTTTCAAGTTGTTAAGGAGACATTTCACAATGTCTTTTTGAACCATCAAGGTTTCATCAACAAGAGTCCTCCAGCCTCCCATTGGCGTATCGAGGAGACAAGACTCAAAGTCACAATGAACCCAAGAAGTCTCATCGACAACAATCCTCCACCCATTCTTCGACACTTCGACAACTACTGGGCCACTCATCGCCATGTCAAGGAAACAACAGATCCTCTCCCTTTGATAGAAGCAATTCCCTCTGAAGAAGTTCATAGACTTGTCAAAGTGTGTTCTCCCTTAGTCCCTTCATTACAAGATGTCCCATCTCTAGCATCGATCCATTGGGGAGTCTTGAGGTTGTGTCCCTCTGATATGGCCGTCTCCTCGATTGGCTTCCTTTACATGCTACATCAGGCCATTGAAGAGACTCGGGATTTAGTCCCTTCGATAAAGTTGATTCCCACTGATGAAGACCAAATAAAAGTTTTGGGCTCTCGAGGTGACATTTCACAATGTCATGTCGAACCATCAAGGTCTCATCGACAAGATTCCTCCAGCCTCCCATCGGTGCATCAAGGAGACAAGACTCAAGGTCACGGTGAACCCATGATGTCCCATTGACAACGTTCTTCCATCCACTAATCAGCATTTTGACATGGAAGATTAATTTTGATCATTTTCTAAGGCTATGTACCATCTATTGATAATGCATATTTGCTTTGTAAGAGGTTTTGAAATTCCCTTGTAACTTCCTAAATTGTATATAGTCTGAGTCTAAGTTAGCAATTTAGCAAGCACAGCTATAGGGGATTGTATGCATGATTTTTGTAAGGGATGTTCTCTAGTATGAATTTTGTTATGGGTCTCTAGTTATCATGCAATTTTTTTAATTATAGAGTCTATATGTTTGCCACTTTACTTGGCTTTTGACAATGACCCTTTGTAAATCTTCATTTATTTATTAATATATAGATAGGCTTACCCTGCCTTTTGCTTAAAAAATAATAATTAATTCTATAATAAATATACAAAATAAATGTATTTTTAAAATATCTAATTAAAATGAAGTTCATTGATATTATATATACAATATTTTACATATATATTAAATATATAACACATAAATATGTGTGCGTATATGTATAATAGTAGATATTAAATGATATAATATATATATATACTTAATATATTTAAAAGTGGCCATTATATATAAAAATAACATCAACAATCAAATGAAAATAAATCTTCCTACATTTATAGACATGCTATTTCAAACGGTAGTGCAAATTATTAACAAACGCTTCAAAAAGAATTAAATCTAGAAAGAAAAAAAGACTTTACAACAAATCATTCAATGTAAAACAGTACAAAATATATATACACATAAATAAATATAAATAAATTGGGTTGCAGCTTAATTTGTACAAGTATTCAACCATAAATGAATACCTAGGTTTGTATGGCCATGAACTTGCAGGTTGCTACTCTATAGAATGGCAGAGAAAATAAAAATGAGTGAGAGAAATAACTAAGAATGTTAAAGAAAGGAAATATAAACTGTGTGGAGCTTCAGCACCCCCTCAAATCTTGCATCAAACATTAATATGAAAAATAAATTATGACATGAAAATATATCTTTTATGGCATTGGGAATCCTGTACCAAAAAAAATAGCAATAGTGCAGTTAACTCCATGGTGTCGACAGAACATGGAAGGAGAGTGAAAAATGGTATAAATTTGTTCTGGCAGCAAAGACTAATAATATCTCATGATTATTACATACTTTCCTATTCTCTGTTGATAAATTCTTCATGTCGCTTTGCAAAATATTTAGGACTTTGTTGTAAGCAAATCACGAGATATAAATCTTTCTTGTTGCTCTGCAAGTTTGATTGGGTTATAAAGTAATTTAGGGCTTTGTTGTTTGAAGGAGCCCTAACAAAAAAGAAGATAAAAAAACAAGGGGAAATGTCCTTTCTATAATACTCCATTTTTCCATATTTAAATTCTTATTTGATTATTAATTAGATTTCATTTATATTTTACATTAAACGCAAGCAAGTTTCTTTTTCCCCGCCTACTTAATTAATTCTAAAATCATTTGTCTTGATACCTCGTAAACAATAATATTTCTCAAACTAAATCATTATATCTCCTTTAGTGTTGAAAATTTGCTTCTCATGCCCATTAAAGACATGATTGATAGGTTGAGACCTACCTTTGTCCATATATCCATCACATGTTTACAGGGAGTACAATTTGGAGGCGGATATTCTTTCTAAGGTGGGTTTACTTTTGGTGGTGGATAGATGGGAACTCAAGGAATATTTAGAGGGCTCTATCTTTCCGACCGCTCGATGATCGATTATTCATGAAATATCGTCACTTCCAAACTTTTGGCAATCTACTCTTTGTTTGCTTTTACCTTTATGATGTGTGGTTTTGTTTACTCTGGAGTCTGACTCTCTGTTTGTTTGTAATTTCTCTATTTTTTTTCTTGACATTTTTATTCCTACAAAGCTTTTCTATCTTCTACAATATTTAATATATTTTTAATCAAATTGATATTATGAATTATTTTTTAGGGAAAAAAATGCATATCAATGAATTGATAGCTTCATTTGGTAGCAGATGCATAGTTGGCATGACCTCAAAAAAAAATCTTGGTGGAATCAATGTAGCAAAATAAATTAAATACTCCCACTTGGCATTGCATTGCCGGGGAAATCTTTCAAATTAATATTGTGAGTTTGATTTGGTCGTTGGTTACAATCAATGCAGTTAAGTCTGAAATAGATGATTACTGTCTTGGAATTAATAAGAAAGTGTGTATTTTGATATTCTAAATAATAATTTCTTTTTGTTTAATGGGTAAGAGGGGCACTATCTATTGTGGTAAATTTAATGTATTAATTTAAACAATTACTCTATATGAGTAATGATTTTGTTATTAAAGGAATTATTAATATCCATAATAATGAATAGTATTCACATGATAGGTTTTAATAATTAAAAAAAATATATAGCATTGTAATAATTATTAATGATAACGTTAATAAGAAAAATGGAAGGAGAATATTATTAAAAAATAATATTAATACAAATCATATTTTTCAATATGACAAAGGATATTATTCCTAGTAACTAATAATATTACAAATATTAAGAGTAATATTAATAAGAAAACTCACGAATATTAGGGGCATTGATGTTGTGATAGCAACAAGTATTATTATCATATGATTCATATCAACACTATTGGGGTTTCATAGGAAATGTTAATATCCATGAGTTGTTGATTTAATTAATATAATGTTATAATAACTATTAACATGCAAATAAGAGAAATCTAAATATTAATATTAGTATCATTTTAGTTAAATATAAAAGTAGCAATTAATTAATTTAAACATTCATATAAGTATATTTTTTAGCAAATAATGGGATGTAAATATAAAAGTGATAAGAACAATTTTAATATTCTATTATTATTATTTTAGCTAATGATATTAATATCAATATGGAATTAATAATTAATATTGTTACCAATAGGACTAATAATAATTATATTAACTCTAGACTACAGTTGATCGTGGCATAAATATTGTTATCCACAAGAGAACTCACTTCATGAAGAGCTAATAATAACATTAATGTTAATGCTAAAATTATTGTTATTATTTGTTTGGTGAGCGATAGTAAGTTTATACTATCATGGGTATTAAGGTCAATGTTAATATTAAGAGTAACACCCTATCAATATTTTAACTTCAATTATAGGCAGGAATGTAAAAGAGTATAGTTATTTGTTAGTACCTTAAGTATGGGCGGAAAAAGTTTATAATGGTATGGTTGTATACCACTCATTAGTCAATATTGAAATCAAACGATGTTCCCTTAACTCATACACTTCAAATGCTTAGAGCATTAATTAACATAACTAATGGAAAAAAATAGTTGAGTTTTTTCTAGTTAAATTTTTGTGCATGACAACATGGCAAAGTGATAGCACCAGAATCACAAATTTGTATTTTATTACTCAAGACCTGATATTCACTAGTGGGATGACCAAGAACTTGATGATACACACAAAAATAATGACTTGTTTGATTGTGTTTGTGAAATTTCCTACGTGATGGAGGAAGAGTAATCAAGTGGGCTTTGAGAAGATTCAAGAAAATATTACCTTGCTTAGATAGAGGATGAGTAGGAAGCAATCCTTTCTCTTGTGACAAATTTTGATTACTCACAAGAGGAATACATAAATGCATTAGATAATGAAAGAGGATATGTAGACAAAGGAGGAGGTTGGTAACCTAAACCTCTTTTAGAAAGGTGCAGTGTAAGTTGCACGAGAGCCCTAACTCTTTGTTCCATGCACCCTAAACCATTTTCCTTGTATCCAAGTTTAGATAGAATTTTGAAACCAAGCCCATAATGTGTCTTCAATTCAGATGGAGAAGGAGAAGCCGCCTTACTAGTCTTTTCTAAATGAGAAGTATGATCATTTTTTGAAGGAGTGGCAACATTGACATGAGAAGAAGGATCGATTCTTTTGCAAGAATGTAGATCCTTTTTCAGTGTTAAGATGTCAGGATTAGGAGTTTCATTCTTAGATTTAATTAGTACTTGAGGGATGAAGGCTAAAAATCCCCTATTGTTAGAGGAAGAAAGTATGTTATGGTTGAGTTATGGTGTTTGTGAATTTTTCAAAGTAGGAGTTGGAATAGTAGACTTAATTTGTTTAGAAGAAATAGGTTGCACAAACGAAACTGAAGACTCCTTAGGTTTATATTGTGAAGTTTTATACTCTCCAACAAAAGAGGGTGTAAAATCTAATGAACCCCAATCGTCACCAAAATATGTTCTTGAAGATGAAGCATCATACAGATCATTATTGTTGTTAGGAGTTGTAGTGTTGAGATTACATGTTTAATAAGGACAATATTGTTTGGATGCCACTGAGACAACCTTCGCCTCCTCAAGCTCTAATGGTGAGATTTTATACTCCAATGAAGGAAGGAGTAAAATCTAGCAAACCCCAACCATCACCAAAGAGCACAATTGTAGGTGATTTATAATCATCAAAATCATTATCATTGGAAGGAAATGTTTCTAGTTTTGAAGATGGAATTGAAGTATTAAGTGATTTAGAAATTGGAGGTTGATGTTTGGCTTCAACTTGTAGGCAAACTGTTAGATTTGGATTTGCTTCAACTATATAGAGCTTCTTTTTGTAGATAAACTTCATCTTATGGTGAAGAGTAGACAGGACTCTCCCTATGGCATGAATCCATGGTCTACCAAGAAGAAGATTATATGAAAGAGGATCGGGCATGACATGGATAAGGGTAGGAAACGTGATAGGTCCTAAGTCAATTGGTAGTGTGATTGTACCTAGTAACTATCTACCAACATTATCAAAGCCATGGATAGAAAGAGTGGCGGGTTTGATGAGAGATGTATCTACATCAATTTAATGTAGCAAGTCAATGCTACAAACATTAAGTCTTGATCCATTATTGATTAGAGTACACTTTATTCCAGTTTGATTAATGATGGCTAAAATCATGAAGGGATCATGTTACTTTTGGATTTCAAGAGAAGGTAATTCATGTTGGTGGAAGACAATTTCTAAATTTGTTGACTGCATACCACTAAACAAGGTTGATATTGTGATAGTACTAGTTCCAAAATAAATAAGTTTAAAATTTATTAAATAAATAGAGTTTTATTATTATCAAAAGAACAATAATTAAATTTCATATCAATTTTAAAAATGTGTAGCACTAAAATTATTAATTATTGAAAAGCCAAAACAATCAATAATGCTTATCTTTTAAAATGTGCAGAGGTTTATAGAAATTGCTTAGAGTAGATTTTTGGTTCAGCCTCTTTTGTTTGTGAGTAATCTAGGAGGAACCAATTCCTTTCAAAACAAAATGCACTATTGCACTCTACACAAGTGTTGGTTCAACAAAACAATGCTCAACACAAGTGCAAACCAAGCCTTGGCCAAGACTGTCCTGAGTGTACGTTGTACCCCAAGTTGGACACACTCTATGTGCCCCCTTCTCCAATGCTCGCAGCCTACTAACCAAAAATCATCCTCATAATTTTTCTTCTTCAATTTATTCTTTTTCCTACTTAGCATAATTAGTTTTTTCTATGGTTTAAAAATAATCAGTGGGCAGATCCAATTGTCACACCCTTTCACAACATTTAATTATTAATGATAAACACCGAGAGATTTCATGAAAATAAAAACAAAGCAGAAATAATAATTTTGATACACTTTTAAATCTTCAAATTTTAAATCTTTTTTAGACTTTTAATTAATTTAACTTGAAAGTAAATCTCTATTACATATTTTTTACATTTCCTCTTTCTTTTCTAAGGGAAAAATTCTCATAACTACATCATTCTGTCTAACAGAAGGTGGTACCAGTATCTTTTGTAAGGCCTCCTAGAGCATCTTATGGTATGTACAAGCGATGTTTGTATTAGGTCCCAAAGGGAGATCTTAGCTAGAGTAGCATGGAGCTACTTGACAAGATTGTACTCTTTGCTCATATGTTGAGGGAGACAAGGTGTGGGGGCAAAAGGTTGAGGAAATGGAATGTAAGTAGGAATGGTTGTGTTGTTTTAGGTTGCGTGTTGTTTTGAGTATTGTATGTGTGAGAAACTGCATGATAATGAGGTTACTACGACACATTTTGATTGTTTTGAGTAATTTGATTTACAAAGTTGAAAATGCAATTAGGAGATTGAGGTTAGTTTGGAATGCCTTGAATAGTAAGAATAGATTTAACGTTTGGTTAAGGAACATTAGGATGAAGATGCACAATAATTTTTTGTTTAAGAAAAATCTTGGAAGAGGGTAAAGTGGTGAAAGGAAACATCTTTAGAAGGTAATTTGGTAATGACACAAAACTAAGCAAGAAATTTTATTTGACTAGTGTCCTCAAGGGAGAGCAAAGAAGGTTGGTTAGGATTTTGACTTGTTTTTGTTAGAATTGTGAAACAAGAACAAAACCATGAGCCACAAGATCAAACAATGAACAAATAAACCTTCCACCCAAGAGATCTGCAAACAATATATGCAATATTCCTCAACAAGGAAAAGCTACATAAGCAAGAGACTATCAAAAAGATATGAAAGCTCAAGATCATAATTACAATGAGGGTTGAGTTCTTATAAGAGCAAAACCCTAAATGAGAAAGGGATCAGATCATGACAAGTGTCAACATCACATGAGATGACATAGAATGATCTAATATTAGCTCAACTAATAAAAGCATAAAAGCACTCCTAATTTTAGCTTAAGTGCATGAGAATAAATTAGACTAATAATCAATTTAAAAGTAATAATTAATTATTAGCTAATGCATGATAACTCTAACACCTCCCCTTAAGATGAACTTAGGGAGTAGCTAAAAACTCTAAAAAGAGAATGCATGATGGGTCCTGGAAAACAAGACCCGCTGAGGTACCCATGTACAAACAAAATATCTCTATAATACGAAGAAACAGAGAAAACCTCATGGGAAAGACTCCATTCCAAAAAGAGATGAAAGCCAAGTGAAGGACTGGAGAAGCCTCCAAACAAGAAAATGTCCTAAAAAATAGGAATGTTCATGTAGAACATCATTGCAGCATGAAGAAGTTGTAGACTGTTATCAAAGATGACTGATATAATGCTAAAATAAAGAACCTCCTTTGAAACAAATGATGATCAGGATCAAGATAATAAGAATCTGCATGAGTGCCCACAATGACACTACTTGAATCAGATGGAAAACAAAGGAAAAACATCTGAAAATCGAAGATACAAATGTCAAGATCAAGGAGACTATATTGCATGAGTCCCCCTAATGACACTACTCAAATCATGTGGCAAAACAAAGGCAAACATCTGAAAGTCGAAGATACAAATGGTACATGAATTTGTAGGAGTGATCCTAACGACACTACTCAACATGAAAGATGCAAGTCAACAATACAGGTACCAACTAGTTTGAAGAACATTGATCAAGAGAGACAATAATCTGCGTGAGTGCCCCCAACGACACTATTCAGCAAGCACTTGATGCAAGTTGAAAATACAGGTACCCAATAGTCTCTGATCAAACAAAAATGGAAGGTCACCTCTAGAAACAGGAATGTAAGAATGTCCATATGGTAAATTCTCCAATTCACTTAAATGCATATAACCAACCATTGATGTACGCTGCATCCAAAAGTACATAGGAAAAAAATTTGTATACATAGCTCACTCTAACGCAAACCCAAGGAAGCATTAGCATCAACAATAGAAACCCACCCATAACATTTGGTAAAAAGAGAGAGCCATGATAGGAACGCTGAAATTATGTGAAACCAAGAAGTGCATGTAGGAGAAACAACCTGTAAATAAAAGGGTGTACAAACTAAGGGCACACATGCATGAGGCAAGAATCACTAGGATTCACTATTGTCGTGGAAGGGACACTCACTTGACAAAGGTGTGATGGCAAACCAAAGGAAAACATCAACCCCCCATGGCACTTTATATCATAGTGTGAATACAAAAGGCACAACAAGATGTACAAAATCCCCAAAAGATATACACCAGAATGGCACTTTATCTAAATGTGTCTACAAAAGAGAATGTGCATGAAAAAGATGTTTGTGATGCCCAAGTAGGACAAAATACTAGAAATACATATAGAACAACCAAAAATGAGTCATTCCATGCAAACAACAAGTTCTTAGGAGCTAAAACGTCCAAGTAATTCATTAGAGTGCAAAAACAAGGTGATTCCACAATACTGGTTTACAATTTTTGGCCAAACTGGACACTAAACTGATTTTTTCTAACTAAATATTCACTTTCTGGCACCTATAGTGGCTAAACCGTGAGGAATTTGAAGATGATGCAAACTAATGATTTGTGACATTTTGTTTGTAGATTCTAATTTATTTTTTAAAATTTTGGAACCAGATTGCACTTCTTTTTCCATCTCCTTCAAAAACTAGTTTTTTCAGTAAACACCATTTTTAAGGAGTGACACTCACCATATACAACATAATTTTTTTCCATGAAGGATAAAATTTTATTTTTTTCGATATCTAGTGCTTTCATTTGGTTTCATAGTGTTTTATTAAATATTTTTTCTTCAATCAAGTTTCGAAGTCAAACCATTTACAATTCAGACATAGGCAGACCGTATACAACATTACTTTTTTGTGTATTGAAATTCAATTTTATTTTTTTTGTTGGATCAAAGACTTCAATATCTAGTGCACTGATATTTTTCAAAAATTGATAATCTGCTATTTTTCCACATGTGCAGAACAAAGAGCTTGATTTTTGGTTGAAAACCTATGTTTAATCAAACTAAAAATAATAATAATAATAAAACCAAAACATATTAAAATTATATTCGTTGAATAGCTTGTTCTGAGGACTGCCATCATTCAGTTGGGCCTGTGAAGTCTCCTCCATTTTCATCCTCAACTTGAGCTTCGAAGAGCAAAATTCTAGAGATTTTTGGTGCCAAAGGGGGAGAAGGGGGCAAAAGAGGGTTTCGAGTGAACCCCCCTTGGAGGTTTGCTCGAACCTGGGTTTGCTCGAACTTGGGTTCAAGCAAACTCCCTTTCCACAAACTTTTCTCTTTTTTTCCCAGGAAACGTGGGACCCAGCATTTAATGGGTTCACTCGAAGGGGGATTCTTGCGAACCCCCTATGGGGTCGCTCAAACCAAATGTTCGTTCAAACCCCAAAAACCAAAAAAAAATCCATGGGAGTGTTTTTTGCAACTTTCCTTCCTCACTAGAATTGTAAACTAGTTTTGTGGGTTTACCCAACACAAAAACTTGAATAAAAGTACTTGGAGAAAAATAAGGAAAAAGTGCATGGATGGTTGTGAAGAGCTCTGAAATACGGTTTCAACACCACTAGAATCGCAAAAAACAGAGAAACTGGTCAAAAGTTATGAACTCGAGACTGAAAATAGCACCTTTGACTTCAACATGATGTAGAATGCACCAACAGCCAAAAAAAAAAACGAGTGATGAGACCTACACCACTAGAAAGTTGATGGAACCAACTTTCTAACGATATCTCGTTCGTCAAAATATGACATCATACGCCCAAGTTATGGCCAAAAGAAAAAAATAGCTCCCTAGAAGCTAAAGAGAGGTCAAAAAAGGGCCAAGGTGGCATCCGTACAGCTGACATCATCATTTGTATGGATGATGTCAGCATGACATTGGCAGAATATTCCTCCCCGACGGAAAAAAATTTGGCTACTAGTTTTTGGAGATTCGTCAAAATATTCAAACATTCCCTGGCCAAAAAACTTTGTTGGAAAACTGCAGATTCCCGAGAAAAACACCGAAAATAACTTTAACTGCCAATAAAATTTGCCTCTCGCCAGAAAAAAGTAAAACTGTCAGAAATTGTTTTTAAAAAAACAAGGGTTTTGTTTCATTTTCCCCCGGGTAGACCTTAGAAGCCACATCAATGGCTTTAAAGGCCATTGGCGAGCTTATAAGGTCATCGACTGGTGATATAGGGAGCCTGCAGGTACAGAGGTACCTGCAGGTAACCTTAATTAAATGCATCCCAACAAAAAAATAATTCGCCTACATAAAAAATCGTCCCCGATCAAAAATTCAACCCTACACATTTTTTAAACGATTTAAAAAAAAATAAAACACGCAATTTTTAAAAAACTCAAAAAATTAAAAAAATCACAACTTTAAAAAAATTGAAATTCATGCATAGGAATTCGTACACGGGCTATACAAGGCCCTATATGAAAAAAAATTGCCTCAAAAGCTCCCGGTAGATAAATAGCTCGAATTTATAGTCAAAATTCGTGGAATCGGCCTCCTGAATCCAACGGCGAGGTCCATTTCATGCCAAAATGCACCGAAAATGCAGCTACCCACCAGATCTAAAAAAAACACCCACTTCAAACCCTTCCAGATCTAACGTCAAGAACCCCAATCAGACGAAACAAAAGGCAAATCTGACTTTCTTGACAGCTCTAAATCCAACAAAAGACTCTATTTTGATTCTAAATGCACCAAAATTTGCCTACCTCCAAAATTTGCAAAAAAACAAAGGGGATTCAAATTTGAAGTCTGTAACCCTTGTTGAAGAAAAAAACCTCATAAATCGAGAAGGGGTTCATTGAATCGAGGCTATGATACCATGTTAGAATTGTGAAACAAGCACAAAACCACGAGCCATAGGATCAAACAATAAACAAATACACCTTCCACGCAAGAGATCTACAAACAATATGCAAGAGACTATCAAAAAGATATGAAAGCTCAAAATCGTAATTACAATGAGGGTTAAGTGCTTATAAGAGCAAAACCCTAAATGAGAAAGGGATCGGATAATGACAAGTGTCAACATCACATGAGATGAGACAAAATGATCTAATATTAGCTCAACTAATAAAAGCATAAAAGCATTCCTAAGTTTAGCTTAAGTGCATGAGAATAAATTAGACTAATAATCAATTAAAAAGTAATTAATTATTAGCTAATGTGTGATAACTCTTAACAATTTTGTTGTAGGATCCAAGGATTGATAAGGTAGTGCAATGAATTAGGTGCATTGGGATCAAATTAACTATGTAGCAAAATCCAAAAGTTACAAATCAAAGTGAAAGAAATGGAGAGCAAATCTAGATAGAGATTGCAAAGAAAAACCTTGTGCAGAAAATTGGGGCAAAAAGGGCAAAATAGGGGTGCTAAGTGCCTTAGTCCTTAAGCTAGAGCTTGCACAGGTGTAATCTATGTAGATCTCTGATAGCAAAGAATAGGGTATGAAGTTTGAAAAGGCTCGGGAAATAGGCATGCCCTAATTTGTTGATTAGGGGTTCATGCAAGCATGACTTAGGGTTTTTAAGCATTCAAAGGAGATGAGAGGTCAAATCAACTTCACACATGAATTCTCCCAAGAAGTATAGAAAAAATTGTTGACAAGACGAATATGCCAATGAAATGTTAGAAGAATGTGTTTTAGGTTTGTGTTTTTGCAAAGAATAAAATGTTTTAAATGTTTTACTTTTCTAAAGAAAACTTACATTTGAAGATGTAAATGAAATATTCAAATCTAATGATTTAAATGAGTATATAAGATCTAAAATTATGCTATTAAATTTGAAAACATTGCAAACTATAATCTAAGTTGGTTTCACCAAAATGTTAAGTGTTTGGTGAACAAGTGTAATGTGTTTTATTGTCAAAACCAAATGAGTGCATATGAACAAGATGTTCAAATAGCCTAATGTATTGATAAGATTGCAAAATATATGCTTGTGAATCAAAAGAATTGTAATTGTAGGAAGCATCAACTTCACCAAAATGTTAAGTAGGAAAAGTAATCATAGATCTAACAAGTGAATTAGCTTGGGTCTAGCCTTTCTTTGTTGAACATTCAAACATGAACCAAGAAGGGTTTTAATAATTGGCTAACCACCTCGAAGGAGTGTCAATCTTATTAGGTTGCGTTCCTTTGTTGCAAAGAGGGCAGATTTTGTGAATGTGATTTGATTAACCTAATTGATACAAGCCTTAATCCGAAAATAAATGATAGCGTAGATGGAAACAAAAAAAAATTAGGAATGAATACAAATATGAGATGTGCAAACAGAGAGGCACATGTGGTTAAAAGTAAAGCCTAAAATTTAGGTACAAGGGCGTGGGGTACCCTAGTTTGAAGGTTTTGGGATGTTCAAAAGTCCTAGCAACTTGTAGCAGTTTGCTCTGTAGATCTTGCAACTTGTCACAGTCAAAAGTTTTGGATCTAGATACACACAAATAGAGGGGAAGGGTTGTGTTATATAAGAATTTGCCTCGGTCAAACCCATGTGTTGGTGTTCCTACCTCCACAATAGCAATTATAGTGGTGGTATAAATTGTGTGCCCTCACAAAGGCAGAGGCAAAGAATACAAATAATGATTGTTATAAATGAATAACATAAGATAAAATTACCGTAGGTATGAAACCCTTGTTGAAGTGATCTCACACCATAGGTTTCCATAGAGTTGATGAAGAGAACATTAATTTCCTTTAAGACCTACAAGGGTTAGTCCACATAACAAGGGTTAGTCCACATAACAATGTATCTTCACAATGTGTGCATAATAGTTCATAATTCATAATAGATGTTCAAATGAAGGGAAAGACTTATATTTATATGTATCTCGATTCATATTTGGACTTAGGCCGACTAGGCATCATTTTTAAAACACCAAAGGCTAACACGAAAGTTTAGAACTTTTAAAAAGAAGTTCCCAAGATTGGGATGCCCAACACCCTTGTATGAGACTTCTTGGCCCCAAAAACATGGGATGTCGAGGAATTAAATATATTTTCTCAATTTGACCCCAAAATGAATAAATTATGAATATAATTAATTGTACATGAATAATAAGGTGTCAAACCTAGTGTGAAATTGTTACGGGTGACAATTTACTACACTACAATGGACATCCCATTATCCTCAACATTTTGAAGAGCTCCCTCCATGTCCTCTCTTGTCCAATCCTATTCTAGTGATGTTTTATTCTTCATTCTTATAGTTGCAATAACCTTAACTATTGGTTGAACTAGTTCCAAAGTGCTCCCAACATGAACATGAGCTTCTTTATTTGTTTGAAATCTAACTCCTCTTTTATCTGCAGGTGTGGTTGTCTTTGGTCTTCTTACGCCATGCCAGGTCCTCGTTTGAGCTATGTTCTTCATCTACAAAGAAGAGCATACAACATTAAACAAAAGTTTTGAAGTTTGAAATCTTTTGAATCTTTTTTATAGAAAGTTAAGGAAACAAAAAACTTCAAGCATTCAACTTGAAATTCCACCAAATGTTATTGTGCTTAGAATATAATGAGCAACAGAATCAAATTTTTCAATATGTTTGGCAAACAATAAAACTTATACCATTTTCGCAACCACTAACATTTGGTAGTTCACATTGATGCTTAAACAGAATATTAGTAAGTGATGCTCGAATAGAAGTGTAGTTTTCAAATTGAGGTGTACAATTTGACTTATTGTAAAAGATGTTTATAGTTTGATTTGTATACCTTTTTACTTTGATGTTTACAGATATATTGTTTGATGTTTTCAAGAGAAGGAAATAACTAAAAACATATGAGCATTTACAATACACTTGCGAGAGCATTAACAATACAGTGGCTAAAGCATTTACATCATATAAAACATGTAACCATTTATAGTTTACTAAAAAGAGATGCATTTACAATGGGCATAGCATTTATACCTTATAGAATAGATGGGAATTTACAACGGCTATAGCATTTACATCGTACAGAATAGTTAATAACCATTTAAAGTTTACTAAAGTGAGAAGGGAATTTACAACGGCTATAGCATTTACATCGTACAGAATAGTTAATAACCATTTAAAGTTTACTAAAGTGAGAAGCATTTACAGTGAGTATAGCATGTACATCATATAGTACAAATAGGTTATAGCATTTACATTGTATAGAACAAATTGTTTATAGCATTTACATCGTATAAAACAAATTGGTATTAACAGTAAAATTGAAAACCCCATATATGCACTTACAGTATAATGGCTACAACATTTACCTCCTAAAGAACAGATAGGCATTAACAATTTAACGACATATAGGCAACAGTTAGGCATTTGCATCATATAGAAAAAAATGGGCATTACCAATTTACAACAAATAAGCATTAACAATATAACTAAAAACCCCATTTATGCACTTACATTATAGTAATTTTTTAAAGAAAATACAGTTCACGTCTGATTTGTTTACAACAAGAAGTTTCAGCGAATCAGGATAGGGATTACACATAGCTCAATGCCTGCACAATTTTCTAAAATGTTGCTCCTGTCTTTGTATAACATGAACATATACATGCTTCTTAGTGAAAGTAGTATTAATAAAGTAGACCAGCAAAAACAATACTGTTACCAAGAAATCTAAGATATAATAGCAATGTATACATACTAATTTATTTTACTGAATCTCCTTAGCATGTTTAAATACTCCAAAACAGGGAAGAACATACATATGAATCAAATTAAAATATTTTTATGCACACAGAAATAAGCGCATGGCAGTGAGCAACAAAAAATGCAGTGCACCAAAGATTCAGTGTCAAATCCAATAAAAAACAAGCTTTGAACTGAATTCATAACTTAGAACCAAAGTTGTTACTCATCTATGCACAAGTTGACCAAATTGAATCAAAAAACAATGCCGATCATGAACAGGTAGTTATATTACCTAAACTACAAGTATCTGAACATGATTATATGACATTAGGTCGTGCTTTTAGTTGGATGCACTTTATTTTAGGATCTTGTGACACACAACAGTAAATAGGGGAAAGAGAGTTTCTTATTAACTTATTTCTTACTAAGTAACAACAGTGGACTATCTAGAGCTAATAATTCCAATGAATAACTCAACATGTAATAATTTGGCATGTCAAAAATTAACTATTTGCCAATTGTGGAATTACATTATTAAGACCCTGACCACTTGAAGGAATATGACCGTTAGCCTGAATCTGACAGCATTCAAATGTGAAAACCTCCAATAGAACCTCAGAAATAGCAGAACGCATTCCTAGCCACAGTTTTGAAATCAATGGTTGTACCCAGGCGTGGACTTCTGCAATTTGTCCAGGGAGGAGGAAACAGTAGACAACAGAGTACAGAAATTTTGACTCATGATGTTCCTTGTATGAAGAGAAACAAATGTGTTATACATCCAAATGAAAAGCCTGATCAATGACTTTCCTATAGTGAAAAATCAGAAATAAGTTTCAGCAGCCATTGCAGAGATCCCATAACAATCTCAACCGGAAATCATGAGGACCCATTCTTAGAATCTCTCCCCAAAGCGTACCAGTACTGAACCAGTCCCTGCATTATGGTCTACTGCATACTCTGCTCTTACTAACCCTAACTTGACACCAGCACCATATGAAGCACCATGCCCAGCTCGGCGAAAGAACTCTGTTGGGTTTCCTTTCACATCTTTTGAGCTACCCAAGTCTGTTCCATATTCAGCAAATGCATATGCATGTGTCTTTCTTACTGGCAACCGAAGTTCTGCTGCAAGCTGAAATCTCATGCAAAGAAGAAACATGAAAGAAAAAAGTCTTTAATAATTTAATAGCATACTTAGTTTGGTACAGTAAATAAAAGAATCAGCTTCTGACCTCAAGAATGTTTCTGCATGCTCCAAGTTCTCCCATGTTATAACCCCTGACAGAGTAAGGACCACCTAATGTAAAAGCATCATAGCTGGGAAGGTCCCCTACACAACCTCCATAACGCCCATGGAGAACCATCACTGGAGGTGGTCCACCTTCATCTTGTGCTCTTTTAAGTTGTATGAAGCGAGTCATACTCATTTGGTGCCGATTGAAAAATGGGAATTTGCTACCAATTCCTAAACCTTGGTCCAACTAGAGCAAAATATAATTAATGCTTAGCAAATTAGCATGGTTTACAACAAAAATGCGAGTGAAAATTAACAAAGGAGAAGACAATATAGCAGAAGATAAAGAAAAACAATATGTTAAGTATCCTCATATACTTGTATGCATATACCAAACACAAATGTCATTGAAAGATACCTGGAAAACATCCCTGGCACCAACAGGAGTTCCATTAACAAATGTAGTGTTGTCCCGTGTAATATTTGCTTGCAGAAAAGCCATGCGATCAATGCCAGTACCACTCAATGTTGTTGGAGGTCCATCCATGCTCAGTGCCCCGCTTGGCAAAGCACGAGCTCCGCTGGTGCATATAGTACTAGTTTCATCACGTGTTGTTATTTCTTCAATCACCACTCCATAGGTGAATTTACTTTGACGACTAAAATTCTGCAGATATGATCAGTTTTCTCAATACATAAAAAGAGTCGCAGAGACATTCCATGACCCTGAAATTACTATATGAAACAAATATTTACAAACAAAAACAATTTGAATTTCTTTTTCTTTGGCTATCAATATACAAATGGTTTTTTCATTTTGAAATGCAAACTACAAGAAACATTGCCAGAACAACGAACTAGACAAGAATACTTCATTCTACCTCTGAGATATTTGCTTTGAAGCCTGCTCGATCAACCCAAATTGCTGGAACCTCTTCAAGACCCGGTCCCCCAGTAAACACAGGACTCAATTTACGACTATTAAAGCAGTTAGCACGAAAAGTGCGATTCCGGTTATACTTACTTAGACCGTCTATATAAGGATGGACATATTCCATTTTAAAGCCCAGATCATCCTGCACCACAAAATCCCAAATCACACAATGGAGCAAGGCATTTTTGTAAACATAACTTCTGCTCGTTGCATGATGAATGAGTGATATCATAATACTATTTTTGCAGCTGCCAATTAATTAGTGTCATATGCATAACAAAAAGTAATATTAATTTAATAAAAGTATGAGTTCTATATAAAAAAGAGTACAAATTGGTTGTAGGATAAGCAACTGAAGCTTCTTGTAGTCCAATACTTTGATATAATGTGTTCACACATCCATCACCTCTAACTACATATCATGTATTGAGACCAGAATCATTGAAGGTAAAACATGTCACATGATCTAAATATTGCATAATATGGAGATCTGTGATGATCAGTTTTAGCAAAATTGGTTCTCCTTATGCTCAAGACTAAAGCATAAGCATACAGACAAGAACCGTAATTGAAACTGATAAGCTTCATCTTACATTGACAGCATTATCTCTCTAATGGTGCCTCATTAGATACATCCTAAAGCACCAACTAGCCAATCACTGACAACACAATTTGCATGGTTAACTCCTCAGTTCAATATGGTTTAGATGGACATCTGATGACTTCCACTTATGATATAAGCGAGCTCATAAGCTGCAAAGCATTATTAAGAACAGATTAACAGTCAAGACCAGTTTGACAAAGAATGAATGCAATGCTATTTACAAAACAGCTATAAAATTGAGAGATTTGAAGTTTCCAGAGTCCATAATAATGAGAAAAAGGTTTTCTGAGTAAAAGCTTTGTGTCAGAATATTTTAACAACATTTCAGACCTGGCCCATCATCAGCTATAACATTACCATCATTAACTTACTTTGGTGCCTACGGTTATTGTATCTTCAAGAATAGTTAAGGGATCCCAGCTTTGAGTGAGAATTGCTTAAAAATAAGGTTTCAACTAACCCATGGGTGGCACCCTGGCAGTAAATCAATGAATAGACTATGGTCGCTGTATCTTCAAAAATATTTTGAGAGACAGACTGATTTTTTTAATAAGGTTAGAATGGAACATTGAGTTAGCAACCTAGCAATAAATCAACAGTATGCATATAGTTGTTAAACCTTCAAATTCAGCAATGTTTTAAGAACTCACATCTTGTTACATACTGATGCTTACTAAAATTAATGTTTCAATGAATCATGGAGTAAGGACAATAGCAGTAAATCAATAATGTCAAGTGAAGTATACCTACTAGTTTGATATAGCATCTGTGCACTTGTAAAGCATATCTTATAATTTCTGTCATCTCAATTTCAAGTTTAAGTCAAATATTCATTTAGAGTTCATCTCAAGAGAATACATCTAAAAGTACTCTTCTGGGGATCGCCTTCAATTTGGACAATTTAGAATAGTGTGCAACTTTGTAGTCGCACACAATCTGAAATTGGCATTAAAATTGACAACATCAAAGCATCATACATCAACCATTAAAAATAGAATAATAATGAGAGAAGATATTTACTAGACCTTCAGTTTCTCGAATATAATTGAAAGCTTACAACATAAAGCTAAGCTACTTACAAATAAATTAATCAGAAATTTTCTGCAAGTTCTCCAAGAAAAAACAATAAAAGAATATTCATGTAAGCATTCCAGTAATAGTCTGCTATACAAGGTACTGGGTACTGCTGTACACATGCTTTACTCAACTTGAACTTATAAAGACAAAAAATCATAAAATGTGGCTTTTAGATCACCACCAAGCAAGATACCAATCTGATATATGAGAACCCCTTTATATGCAAGCATTCCATCAGGGGACTGTTTTTTCAATTCATTTTATATTGTTTCAAGTTGTACAACATACCTTCCTCAGGATTCAAACATGTGACCTCCATTATGAAGTACATATGCCTACAATGTTAGGCCAACTCAGGAGTAATATCTTATGAATGTAGTGTTGTTAATTCTCCATTAAAATCTTCATATAAGTTAATGCACACAATTCATGTAATATAATACTGCATAGTGTACCATTACCTGCTAATGCAAAGCAAATCAGAATGTACAAAAGAGGACATACACTATATAAAAAGCAAAACACAGAGTTGCATTTTTCTTAAACCCCTTGGTTATTGAAGTTATCACACAAAGTACTTGAAAATAACAGGATCATATTGATTGGAAAATGTCCAAATTGGTGTAAATCTACCCTGGCCTCCTAAACAATTTAGGCATACAACCTCTGAACTCGTGACTGCACTGAATGAGGGTTGGTCATGTCTACTCAATCTGAAACTATCTGGACTGGTACTGCGGAATCAGTAGCCAATGATGGCAATTTAATAATCTTCCTGAATTTTTGCAAATCATTCTTCCGCTGATGCTGTATCAGACCAAGTTGTGGAAGGCTTTGAGAGCGTAGATGATGCAGGATCCTTATAATACCTCCTTTATTGCCATCAATGCCTTCCTAAGCTCTTTCAATTCAATATATTTTTTCATGTATTTCAAGCTAAACTATCTGTGTGTTCCTGCCATTCAGCCAAAGTTGTGTCTACTGATTTAGTAAATAATTGAATCTCTCTAGGCAGTGTAGCTTTTTGCAAGATCATGGTATGCAAACTTTAACACTGGATTGTAAATTTTAAAAGTCTGCAACTATTGCTCAAAGAACTGCCATAAATTGTGATAAACCTGAGCCTCAGCATTATTTTACAAAGTTACCGGTTCTTTTTTGGGTTCGGGTTCGGGTTCTAGGGTTTGGTTCACGGGTTCGGGCAAAATTTCTTTTGGGGTTGGGTTCGTTTTGGGTTCGTTAATTCAAAAACATATAAAAATCAGACATATATACATATTTGCAGTAGTAATTAAGTTAAAAATACATTACCATATTAATAGTCAAATAACATAGCAAAAATACACCACCACTTTCATAGTCAAATATTAAAATTTAGTGATACTCAAATGTCATGATATAAAATTATAAATTAAAGTTCAAACATAAAAATGTCAAGTGTTTACAATCAGCCATTAGTTCCTCTCGTAAGCAATTTTCTTTGGATAGCAAAATTTGATTGCACACGTTGTCAAGGATAGGAATGAGGGAGAAGTGGTGTATGAATAGCGATTGGAGTACCATCTGTAGAAGTTGTACCATGTCAGCCATGGTCATCCATCTACTGGTCCATTTGTCCAACTTCAGTTGCAATTTGGAAATGACCATATCCAAGTGCAGAGGAAGTCCTAAATGCATCATGGGTAATTTTTTTTCTTTAAATTATAATATCTTGATAATTTTCTGTTTTCTCCTGCATGGTTGGGAAAATAATGCCAGATTCTAAGCATTCATTAAATGTACAAAAGCTTGCTGATATGCACCTAGGGTTTTTTAAATATTAGTGATTTCTCACCTGATCGTTAAAGAGAATAAGTATGTCATTTGCAAAGTGAAAATTGGTGAATCTAGGTCCTCTATCATTCAACAAAAGGCCATATATTCTTCCCTTTTCTTTTGCACCAGAAAGGATTTTTTTCAAGAAGTCACATATTATGATAAACAGATAGGGACTGAGGTAATCTCCTTGTCTAAATCTACTGGAAAATAGAACCCTGACTGAACCCACAGTGCCAAAATCGAACCCACAGTCAGGGTTTCCAACCCTGACCGAACCCACAGTGAAAAATTCGAACCCTGCCAGTACTTGTGTCAAATCGGAACCGAATGACGTATCAGGATCAAACCAGATCAAACCCTGGAGCAAATCTGAGCGAACCGGTAACTTAGTTATTTTTTTAGCGAATTCAAACATTTGTAAGGCATCAAGTCAGTAATTGATATAGCATTGAAAGAGCCTAAAAAAGCTTGTTCCATCAAATTTTCATTCTCATTTCCATTTGACTTATAATAAATCCAAAGACAGTTCTTTGGATCCTCTAATATTGTTTCATTGCAGCCAAATCATACAGACATGGATTTTCCAATTCTGACAAACACGCTTTTAAGTTAAACGCACTACGGCTTTAATCAATAAGAATTCCACACTTTTAGTACTTGATAAAAGAGCCATGCAAAGGCAACCGAATTTTGAAGGATTGACAGTTATCATCAGCACAATGTTACCAATGGTTGTCATCAATCTTGGTGTGACAATGGTTGCTATAGTTGACTTCATTAGTCTTTCAGGAAGCAAGAAATTCAACTTCCTCTTCAGCATATGTTCTTTCTCCATTTCCTACGTCTTCATGGTACAAACTTCTAAGAAACTTCAAAGCAGCAGGCATTAAATGAGAGAAAAAAACATTAAGAATTTGTGCTTCACCAAAAGAAGCATAGCAGCTGTGAAGAGTTTACTTCTTGAACAAGTGCTTTCTCCATTTCCTAGGTCTTTATGGTACAAACTTCTAAGGAACTTAAATGCAGTAGACATTAAATTAAAGACAAAGAATTTGCACTTCACCAAGGAAGAAGAGTAGCGGTGAAGGGTCTGTTTCTTGAACAATAAATAAAATTCAGAAGAAACTTCCCATTGATCCTAAAAAATGTCTGTATTTATGACTGGTATAAATGATTCATTAAAAAATCAGCAACTTGCACAAAAAACAGTTATTACAGAGTGTACAGGGACGTTTCCACATATCCAGGTTGAATCTGCTACTGGAGATAATTCTGCAAAGAGGTTGAATTTGCACCTGTGCCATGGGAATGACTCTTGACTCAGCAAAATCAGAATTCAAAACAAAAAGGCAACTTTTCAGCTTCTAGCTTCCAATTGGATTCTTCTAGGCCCTGAGAGAATGCTCCAACATAAACAGCAATTATAAAATATAAGGGGTAACCATGTTTTATATAAGGGAGGATTAATTAAATATTGTATTGATTGAAGTAGGAGGATTCAGCTGATTCATTAGAGATTTTAGCTGCCAAGACAATTGTCTATACAAATATAGGAGCGACAGAGAGATTGCATCCATAGCAACTCATAGTACTTGGTAATTTTTCTAATATTATTACTGTACTAGTACATTTGCCACTACCAAGGCTGGTTTTTCCCTCTTCCAAGGGTTTCCAAGGTAAAATTTTTAAGTTACTGTGTTGATTTGTTTATTTTCCAGAATTTTATTTTTCTATTTTACTAAACATACCTCTCTTAACACTATATTTTGGAACTCTGGTTAAAAAGACCTTAATGGCACTTACTTGAATGCTAAAATGCTCAAAAAAAAATGATTTCAAAAATGATGAAAATGAGTGTTTTTTGGGGGCAATCAGTTTTATCCTAACGTGGGCCAAGATTTGACTTAGCGTAGCATGATTTTGCCAACATTTCAGTGAGTTTACGTCAAAGACTTGGCACCAAGTTGAGTTGACCCAAAAGTACTTACAAGTCAAGTAAGTTTTTCAACTATGGTTGGAACAAGTAGAACAATAGAATTAAATAATTTGTGGTTCTTACATACCACTATTCTTGAGATTTTATGAATCATTTTGTTATCAGAGCAGTTTTGATCTTTGTGGATTTTATTGAAGTGTGTGTCTATGACAGTAAGAAGAGCACAGAAAGCCCAAATGGAAGAGTTGAATAAATGGGTCACCACATTGGAAAAAAACATGAGAAATGTGACAGAGAATCAACGATGGTTGGGGCAGCAACAAGAGCATATGTCAAGGGAACAAATGAAGATGGCACAAGAACAAAGCTCATTAGTGTAATATCCCTAATGGGATCTGCCCTAATTCTGTTTTCTGATTTTTATTTTCTGATTTCAAACAAAAATATCACAGCGAACATACAAGTGTCCGAACATAACAAATAAACATGCCAAATGATGCTACCAATTGATATTCATATCAAACATGAAATCCACCATAAAAACACAAGATAGGGCATCCAAATGCAACATACAAATCTGATTTTCTGTAGATAACTTCTGCTGTTACAAACTGAATATTCCGGACTGAGTTTACAATGAATTCATGGGCTCAAACATGCCAAACATATGCCCAGATTTCTGCTCTACAAATCAGATCTAAAACTATGATTATAGTTATACATACCAAATATATGCAAAATAGCCTTCAAATATCAAACCCTTGATGGACGAAATTCCTCCTTGGCAAGTGCTTAGGGTTTGCTGCTCCAAATATACAAACTCGCCCTCCAAAAGTGGGTACTCAGGTCTGCTCCAAGTGGCGCTCCAAATTAGTGCAAAACCTTAATGCAATTTGCTCACAAAATGCCACAATAATTCTGCTCCAAATCTGATCTTCAAATTTGATTTGCGATGATGCTCCAAACCTCCAATTGTCTCCAATGCAGTGCAATTGGAATTCCGTCATGAATTCTCCACAAGGTGAGCTAGGGTTTCATCCAACTCACCACATTCACAAGGGTTTCCATCCTTGGAATGAAGCCCAACCAAAGTTGCAACCAAAGAGAATTAGCTCCAAAATGAAATTAGATATGAATGGATCCAAATGACTTGAACTTTACTTTCTTTTATAGCCCTCCCAAAATAACCTTATCAAAGCCAACCTCCTTAAGCAATATATTCTTATTTTATTTCCCTTTTTTCCCTTCTTCATAGGGACGAACCCCAACAAGGCATGCTAGGCACCCAAAAACACAAATAAAATATTTTATTTTATTTTTCATTCCTTTCTCCCAATAGAGTGAACCACTTATGGCATTAAATATTTTATTTCTTGACCTCTCACTAGGTCCTCCACCTCAAGGGAAATTTATTTGGATTTATCTTATTTTTCTCCTTCAAATTTGGCTGACCACAATAAAGTAGTCTTATTTTATTTTATTTATTATTATATTATTTATATTTTAACATTATATAATATATATACTAGTGTTTAAAAACACTATTAAAATAGGGTGGATTTAGGGCAAGAAAAAGGGGACAATAAGTCCTCCCTCCCCGAAATTGCTTGCCCACAAGCAATTGTGGGCCTAGATACTGCAAAACATCCTCAAGTGGCAAGTTTCTCCAACTAGACAAGTAGTCCATGATCACCCTGCTCCTCAACTTGTGGCTACTCCTCCCATAGTGAATATGAAGAATTAGAATAGTATGCAAAGTGAGTTCCAATGGCCAGAAATGAAACATGCTCCTCCTCCATGTAATCTGTCTATGTGGCAACATGTGATAGGTGATATCATAATTATGAGATTCATGACATCTGAAGCACAACCACTTGCACCAAACCTTCCACTGCTCCACTCTAATACAAATATCACTTGACCAAAAATTGTTAAGCAACTCATCAAGATCCTTGTGAAGTATTGCATCAACTTATCAACCACACCAATACAGGGATCCCAAGTTATTACACCATCACACTAACTCAAAATGAAAAGATAAGTATCTCTCAGCATTTTTTCATCACCAAATATCCATCTAAATCTCAATTGTCCCATATGGACATGAAAAATATCTATCATATGTGCATAATCAAACATGTATACCCACTCTAGGCTGCTGGAATAAATCAGAACAGCACTAGGAAAACTGAAAATCAGACCTATGATCATTCTAAAAATGCTTCTGTTGTCATAAGATGATAGTGTCTCATCATCATGCAACCTCCCAACGCTGTAGTGACAATCCCATGCACACCAATCCATCCAAAAAGCTGCAAACATGAATGTACAGTCTGAAAACTCCATGATCAGCAATATAGAACAGCCATCAATCATCAAGGAATGAGCTGAAAACCAATAGATTGGGTCTGAAAAATTGTCTGCTCTCATGCTCATTTCCCTGTCTTGGACTATATAGTCCAGCTGAAACTCAACATCCCCATGCACATACAACTCCAAATCAGATACCTTCATGACATCTCCTTCAATTTTTGAAGCTAGGACAGCATTGTGTTCACTCAAAGGATCGTCATCATGATAGCATGGTGTCAAAACATAAGTAGGCTCATGAAGCTCTTCAAGAATGGTAAAACTCTTAACCAAATCGGAATCACAAATGTTCTTCTCTACATATGCATAGCAATCATTATTTGCTGGTCCACAAAGTATATGCACAACTTCCACCTCCTTAACCTTGACTCGAGCCTTTAATTGGCTCTCCAAATGATGTGTTTCATGAACCCTATGATTAAAGTCATTTGCACAAAATAAATTTTCTGATTTGTTTTCAAAATCATACCTCTCAACAAGTTCATACGAATCCGATTGGTCTTCATTTCTAACATCATAAGGGGTTCATCCTATAGAGGTTCAACCATCATAGTTTCTTCCCTTGCAAGTATTAGAGATTGACGAAGAAGAGTATCTCGCTGCTGCCTCTCATGATCCATGTGACTGAATTGTTCCCTGATATTCTCTTGGTGTTGTTTTGCTTGAGCAACCAGCAACTTGGCTTCCCTAGACCTCCTTAGCCACTCATCGCACATGCTTTTAGTCCTCTTTACATCTTCTATGCTATGATGCACAAAATCAGATTGTTTGTAGGTTGGATCCACAACCTAATTACCTCATGCTTAGCCATCAAAGCTTGAGTATCAAAAAGGTGGGGTTTTGTCATGACCCCGGATAATTCAAACAAGTTTTGGAGGGAACTACAAAAGTGTTTTTAGACACTACTCTACATTTAATAAATATTTAAATAATAAAATATTTAAAATAATATTAAATAATTAAATTCAAATTATTGAAAATAATATTTAAATTTGTATAAAGGTTCGGACCCAACTTTGAGCCGACCCATTTGGGAAGGTATTATTTCATATATACTAAGCGTGGATTGTTTAAATGGGCATCACAGAATTAGAATCACAATTTTGGTCATTGGGATGGCCATCCGTACTACTCACGCGTGGTAGGACATAGCCCCTGTTGGAATTTTTGTCATTGATCTCAAGGTTTATTTGAGCTTGTCAAGTTGTTGATTATTCATTACTATTTAATTGAGTTGGTTGACTTGCTTGAGCTCTTTACTTGCCTGGTTGAGGTGTCTTCTTGCTTGGTTGAGCCGCTTGAGCTATTTACTTGCCTACTTCAGCTACTTGTATGTCTGGTTGAGCAGCTTGAGCTCCTTGGTACTTACTGGAGCTGCCTGGATGTCTGGTTGAGCTGGGTGTGTGTCTAGTTAAGCTTGTTGTGAGCTTACTTGTGATTTATTTGTCAGCAGTTGAAAAGTCAAGACTTCTTTTGAATAAATCCTTATATGGCTCGATATATGGACTTCATGAATGTTTTGTCTAATTGATGGGGGCGACTGGAGTTTATTCCTTCTACATTCTTTCATTGTGGACGGCTTTAAATTTATTCTTCTGCCTTCTATAATTTGTGCGGTGGTTTTGTTTCATGAAGATTTTACTTTTGACTGAAGTATGCGATATTGAAATGTGGATTTAATAATGACTAAAGGAATTTCGGGCTTTATATTGTGCTTCTTCCAGAATTTTATTGTTTCCAAGACGGCTTCTATTTGAATGTCCTAAAATCTCCACCAGCATCAGTTTCTTCTTCGTGGCCTTTTTTCGAAGGCGGCTCACGATTTATTTTACTAAGATATACCTGAGTCGTGGATATGCAAAAGTGGTTAAGCCATGAACGTTTTTTTAAAGGAGTCGTGGTTTATTCATTTTACCATCTCTATTTTTGGAGGTGGTGTTAGTCTCTTTCATGCCTCGACGTGGTCTTTAGTATTTGCGAATCTTTCTCTTTTGTCAATTTGTAATGCCTTGTGAGGCAACGCAAATGATTTGGGGCTGCTTTGAATTAATGTAAATCTCTGTTTTGTTTTAGCATCGATTTTTGAAAAATGCCAATTGCTGCTAAAATTCTATTGCCAAGTTTTTTCAAATAAAAAACAAATATTGTGTAAGGATATCGTTGGAAGTATGGGTCTTAATATATGTGTCTCTATTATTGCCAATGATTCAAGAAGCTGCATTTTTTTTGGTGGTTGAAAAATATGTTTTTATTTCTAACGAAATTCCTGGCTGAGACTTGTTTATTCAAAAGATAACAATTTCAGAGTTTGGTGTGTAGCAGCATAAAAAGGGGGTGTTTGATATTTCATGGAGATCATCTATTTTGGAGGGCAGCTGATTTTATTCATGAAGATTTTTGCATTCATGATATTTGGGAGTTATTTGTGTTTATGGTTCGAATGATGGAGATAGAACTTTCTCATGCTGTTCTGGGTTAGATTACAGTCTTGTTCAAAAGAATGATGTTCTTTCTTCCTTTGCACAAAATTTTTTGGGCATATGTTGTGAGTGCATTCAACAATGGTGTGAATATAAATTTTGTTTCAGACTTTATAGAGTGAGTGAAGAACAGAACGTAGTTTTGTCTATTTGAATCAGATTTGTGGAGCAAGTTTTCTTCTTGGATATCATCAAAATCTTTTTACATGAAGTTTATTTTCTAAAGTTGGTGCTTCAGCTACTGGAGTTGGTGCTTCAGTCTATTTGGGGAGTTGGTGCTCTCAGAGAGTTGGTGCTCTCTTCTCTCTTTTGTAATCTGGGTTGGATCCCATTTTTGTTTATGAAAGTTATTTGATGTCATGGTTTTTTACCCGAAAGGGTTTTCCACGAAAAATTTGGTGTTTGTGTCTTGTGGTTGTTCTCTATATGCTTTATATAGTTTTATGCATTCATAGATTTTAAAAATAGTTTGAAATACTAATTCACCTCCTCCCCCCGTCCCCCCCCTCCTCAGTATTTCTTGTTCTTATCAAGCCTGGAACAATCGAGCAGTTGTGAAGGATTGTAATTGGCATCCACAACAGTCCAAATACTCTTGTATGAATCGATAATACTCACTCCGATGATAGTATTCGGGCCTAGAGATTGTATGTTCAGAACTTGCGTCAATATCATTTAGTCTGGTGTCTCCTTCTACTTGGGCGATCTATGTGTTTACTGGATCTGAACCGGGTATCTCTCTGTGTATGCTAAGTGTGACATTTGCTATAAATAATGAATATTCAATGACTAGTATTGACTGTGGTTACTTGCACCTATTTGCTATGTATGCGAACCTCTGTTTGTTCTCAAATCTATTGTTGTTCATTACACTGGGTTGCTATGTGATTGCTAGTAGCTGTGTGAAGTTTCCATTTCAGTTCACTACTCAATTATTTGTATGAGTTCCAAATTACTTTTGAGTTGACATTTCATTCTTACAAACAAAATCAAAATTTGTGCTCTAACAGTGGTATCAGAGCCTCGATCCTGCCAGCCTAAGGGAATGTTATGCGCTTGAGTCAAAGAGATCAGCGAGCTATTGAGAGGGAAAGACGAAAGGCTAAAGCTAAGTCATCTGGAATAGGATGCAGAGGTAAGAAGATGGCTAATAGGGATGAGCAATGGGAGACCTTAAGAAAAATGGCTCAAATGCAAGAGCAAATGGCCAAACAACAGGAACAAACATCACAAATGATGAGCATGTTGATGCAGACTGTGAATACCATGACCAATGTTTTCAGATACCAATGTTTTCAGATCTACATAATTTAATGGCCCAAAAGGCCACCATTCCAATCAAAATGGATCTGAAACTCAAAGCAATAAAGGTACCCACCCCACACAACCTTCATTACTGCCCAAGAATGGACCTACCAATGGAGGAGAAGAGCAATGAGTTGTCCAAGGTGATGTCAATGCTAGCATAGATGCTTATGCATAGATCAATCCAGATGTGAGAAGTCAAATTCCATTCATTTAGTTTCACAAAGCAAGGAATGGATCAAAAGACGGACAATCAGCATATTATTCCAATAGAGATCTACAACATAGGGTGAGCAAGTTGACTCTCCCAACTTTTGATGGTTCCAAAAAAGTGACAACACGAGCATGGGTACTAATGCTAGACACATACTTTTCACTCAACCCAATGCCCGAGGATGAAGCGATCAAAGTTGCCATTTTGCATTTGAAGGGAATAGCACATGAATGGTAGCATCATGGAATTGTGACGCAAGGATTTAATCTTGTCACCACATATGTTGATTTCACACAAAAGCTTATAGAAAGATTTGATAGAAAGGATCCTAAGGTATACTTACATGACTCGGGCAACATGGGACAGTGGATGATTATGTTGCAGAATTTCAAAGGCTTGTTGTTATGGTTCCGGAGATTTCAGATCGAAGACTCATGTTCTTGTTCATTGAGGGGCTATCAAAGTCCTTTCGTGGTTTACTGAGGGCTCTAGAGCCGATATCTTTGGAGGAGGCCATTCGGAGGGCCTTAAGCCTTAAGGATTCTACCATGAAGAATAAACTTATGCCCAAGTGTGCATCAACAGGGTAGCCAAAGAAGCCACCTCACGAGATTACTCAATCTACGAATCCACCACCGAGGTCTAGCGAGATGGACATGTCTAAGAATGAGCTCCGATGGAAAGGGTTATGCTTCACTTGTTAGGAACCTTGGGTACGGGGTCACAAGTGTATGGGGAAAGGACACATCTATTATATTGAGGTTGTTTAGGATGATGACACTAAGGAGGGGGTAGATGCAGGGACTCTTGAGCACCCAAAATCAAAGTTGCTTGAGGGCAAGCAACATCTGAGCGGGGAGGACTATCATGACCCCAGATAATTCAAAAGAGTTTTGGAGGGAACTACAAAAGTGTTTTTAAACAATACTCTGCATTTAATAAATATTTAAATAATAAAATATTTAAAATAATATTAAATAATTAAATTTAAATTATTGAAAATAATATTTAACTTTGTATAAAGGTCCAAACTCAACTTTGAGCCGACCAATTTGGGAAGGTATTATTTCATATATATTGAGCGTGGATTGTCTGAATAGGTATCCCTGCTACCCACGCCTGGTAGGACGTAGCCCCTACCCTTAGCTGTGGTTCTCTCCATTACATTCCCTTCCACCAACATAAGCGATCATGATCGAGACGGTTTATGAGTAGAAGCAAAGTCAGCAATCATCAGTTGAGTCATACTCCACGAGATTTCTGTGGCACCACCTTGGGCACCAAAATATTGATAATCCTTCAAGCGTTGGGAATCGAATCGATTGTATTCTGCCTAGGCGCACTCATTCTTATCTGCAGCATCTCAATCGTCCTGGTGTGGCCATTGCGAGTGCTTGAGCAATCTCCTGGAGACGCAACTGATATAAACACATTCTTATCAATCCAGGAACAGTCAAGTAGTTGTGATGGGCTGTAATTGGCATCCACAAAAGTTTGAATACTCCTGTATGAATCGATAATACTCACTCCGATGATAGTATTTGGGCCTAGAGGTTGTATGTTCAAAACTTGCGTCAATTTCATTTAGTCTGGTGTCTCCTTCTACTTGGTTGATTTGTGTGTTTACCGGATCTGAACTGGGCATCTCTCTATGTATGCTAAGCATGAGATTTGCTATAAATAATGAATATTCAATGACTGGTATTGATTGTGTTTACTTACACCTATTTGTTGTGTATGCGAACCTGTGTCTGCTCTCAAATCTATTGATGTTCATTACACTGGGTTGCTATGTGATTGCTAGTAGTTGTGTGAAGTTTCTATTTCAGTTCACTACTCAGTTATTTGTATGAGTTCTAGATTACTTCTAAGTTGACATTTCATTCTTATAAACAAAATCAGAGTTTGTGCTTTTACAGGTTTCTTACTAATATCATCTTCATATGATTTGTCTATCACCTCATGATCATGTGAAGATAATGGACTGTTCATAATCAGAAAATCACAACTATCCTCGTACCTTTTTGTGGTGTCTTCATGGAACTCAAGTTCATCTTCCTTCATTGTTGGATGTCATCATCAAGTGCTGGTCCAACAGATGTATCCAGCTGAATACCAAGGATATTACTTGTCATAGCTTCTATCCTATGGCTGCAAGTTGTACCTTCATTGACTTTCAACCCTTGCCATGCTAAACGTCTATGATCCAATTTATCCAAGTCATTTTGCTCATCACATAACAAATTGCCTTCATATGTATTAACAATATCAGCTTCAAGGTCACCCAACTCACAATTTGATCTCTAGCAACTACTATGTAGAGATGGTGAGACTATGCTATGCTCAAATAATGGATCATCAAAAGAATTCATACCTTCATGTGGCTGATCATTCACTGCTGGCTTGGCAAACTCTATAACAGCATATCCTTCAACCTTGTTGTTGTCATGAAAACTCATGTGCCCCTCACTTGTGGATGCATGAAGTGATTCTTCTTTGTCCATATCATCATTCTGCTGAAGTGAAATTGTAGGTGTGGCTTCATCTTCTTTAGGGCTTCCACATGTATGACTAGGTGGCCAAACTTCTAGGCAAGTGAAGCAACGTTGTTCTCTCCTCTTCTTAGGATCACCCATAGGCTGCAAATCACAAGGAAGCAATTCTTCTTTATTTTCTTCCTTCTTTTCTTTTTTCTCAATGCTCTTTTGGATAACTTCTGATTTTTCTTCTTTTCTTCTCAATTTTCTGATGTAGTTATATAGATCTCTCTTTCTTGGATTCCCATCTTCATGCATTCCCAAATAAGCATCAAAAAATTGACCCTCAAGGGAGTATCGTAATGTAGCACCAATGTGTCTATCCTCTTTGACCCTCAAGGGATCACCTAGATATGGAAAATTTGGAACTTGAAACAAAGAGTCCACATGCCCTATACTGCAAGTTGTATCTCTTATTCTATCACCTTTTCTTGCATGCTTTCCATGATGACAAGAATTTTGCAAGACATAGGAAGCAACAAATCTTAAACATCTTCGTACCTTTGGGTGCGAACAAAATGCTCGTCGATCTTTTGCTGATATGCACAAACATTAGAAATTAACAAGGAATCTTCACCTTCAATTTGCCTATTGAGGACCTCTTGTTCTTGCTTTGTAATGTCATGTAGCTTTGGTTTTCCTTCCTACTCTACGACTTCCTCCTCTTGTGAGTCTAGCTATGATGTACCCTCACTATTTCAAGTTCCATTCTCTTGGGCTCTTCTGCTTTCAAGAATGATTCTTCTAGCTCTTTCCCTTTGATCTCCTCAGCAGTTTTTGAATCTTCCTCTTCTATCATAGGGCTAAGTGAGAGGTGTGTATCCATTTTTTTCTACCCAATCTCATGCACTGACCTTCCACGAGCCATCAAAAGTTGGGAGAGTCAACTTGGTCAGTCTATGCTGCAAATCTTTGTTGGATTGTTGCACTAGTTGTCTCCCTCTTGATCCACTCCTTGCATTGTGAAACTTTATAAATAAGATTTGGTGTCTCGCATCCAGATCAAGCTATGCATAGGCATCTATACTTGAATTAACATCACCCCCAACATGAATCAGCTCTTCTTCCTCATTTGTGGGTCCATTTTTGGGCAAGAATGATGGTTGTGTGGGCCTGGTAGCCCTGCTGCTCTAAATTTCAGGTCCATTCTGATTAAAGTGACTGCCTTTTGTACCATTATTTTGTGTAGATATAAGAATGTTATTCACATTATTCATGGCCTGCATCATCTGTATTGTTTGTTCTTGTTGTTTGGCCATTTTGTCTTGTGTTTGAGCAATTTGTTGTTGGACCCTCATGAAAGCATCTCATTGTTTACCCCCATCTTCTTACCTCTGCCCCCCATCCAAGATGATTCAGCTTCAATTTTCTTTTTTTTCCTCTCAAGAGCTCATTGATCCCTTTGACTCCATTGCATCAACAAAGAAAAATATCCTCAGGTTGGTAGGACAACTGCTCTGATACCACTGTAATATCCCTAATGGGATCTGCCCTAATTCTGTTTTCTGATTTTTAATTTCTGATTTCAAACAAAATATCACAGCGAACATACAAGCACCCAAACATGTCAAATAAACATCGTATCAAACATAAAATCCACCATAAAAACACAAGATCTGGCATCCAAATGCAACATACAAATCTGATTTTCAATAGATAACTTCTGCTGTTACAAACTGAATATTTTGGACTGAATTTACAACAAATTCATGGGCTCAAACATGCTAGACATATGCCCATATTTCTGCTCTACAAATCAGATCTAAAACTATGACTATACATACCAAATATATGCAAATAGTCTTCAAATATCTAACCCTAGATGGGCAAAATTCCTCCTTTGCAAGTGCTTAGGGTCTGTTGCTCCAAATATGCAAAATCGCACTCCAAAGGTGGGCACTCAGGTTTTCTCCAAGTGGCGCTCCAACTTAGGGCAAAACCCTAATGCAATCTGCTCACAAAATGCCACAATAATTCTGCTCCAAATCTGATTTGCAATGATGCTCCAAACCTCCAATTGTCTCCAATGCAATGCAATTAGAACTCTATCATGAGTTCTCCACAAGGCAAGCTAGGGTTTCATCCAACTCACCACATTCACAAGGGTTTTTGTCCTTGGAATGAAGCCCAACCAAAATTGCAGCCAAAGAGAAGAAACTCCAAAATGAAATTAGATATGAATGGATCCAAATGATTTGCAAATTGCAGCCAAAGAGAACTCCAAAATGAAATTAGATACTAATGGATCCAAATGATTTGCACTTTACTTTCTTTTATAGCCCTCCTAAAATAACCTTATCAAGGCTGACCTCCTTAAGCCATATATTCGTAATTTATTTCCTTTTTTCCCCTCCTTAGGGCCGACCCCAAGCAAGGCATGCTAGGAGCCCAAAAACACAAATAAAATATTTTATTTTATTTTTCATTCCTTTCTTCCAATAGGGCGAACCACTTATGGCATTAAATATTTCATTTCTTAACCTCTCACTAGGTCATCCACCTCAAGGGAAATTTATTTGGATTTATCTTATATTTCTCCTTCAAATTTGGACGACCACAATAAAGTAATCTTATTTTATTTTATTTATTCTATATTATTTATATTTTAATATTATATAATATAATATATATACTAGTGTTTAAAAACACTATTAAAATAGGGTGGATTTAGGGCAGGAAAAAGGGGACATTACAATTAGGAATTTTGATGAAAACTCTAGTCAAGAAATTAGGCATAGAGGAAGACAAAGGTATGAAAAGTGATGATTATTTTAGTGAGCCATTTAACAGAAATAAGGTAAAAGAACCAACTCCATTTATAGTAGAGACAAATTTATGAGCCATTTAATGGAAATAAGGTAATACTTCTGACGAACAAATTCATGCAGACAAGTTGAATTAATGGATTAAACAATTGGAAGTATATCTTAGTGTACATAAAGTTGATTAGGTGCAAAAAATCTCTTTTTCATGCCTCAAAATGTAAGATATGCTCTTGTCTAGAGGGAGCATTATGTAGTTAATTGTGGAAAAAGAAAATTGTATGTAGTTGGGAAGAATTTAAGGAACTAACACATACAAATGTTTATCTCATTGGCCATAAAATGGATCAGAAAAGTAAGTGGCTAATGGATATATCTCAACAGCAAGATGGGCACCATGTACAAGATTACACTGCAAAGTTCAAAAGACAAGCCAAGTAGGTGTGAACTTTAAATAAGAGGATATACTTAACAAGTACCTCAGAGGACTCCACGCTAACATCAAAAGAGTAGTAGCCACCACCAACCACAAGACTTGGATGAGGCTTGTGTCCAACCATACTATGTAAAACAACTACCACCCTCACTCAAAGTCTCATTAAGCTTTTGTGAGACCAAAAACCTCTCTAATAAGAGGCATGTGCTTTATAAAGATAACAAAAAATGTATGTATTTATGACCAGTAAAATGAATTCGTCAAAAGATTGGCAACTAACACAGATAACAGGTATTACAGAATGAACAAGGATGTGAACATTTGCACATCTACAAGTCAAATCCTGTCCTTTGCAGATGTTGAATAAACAACTGTGCAGATGAACCTACACCACAAAACTGAGGCCCAACTGTACAAAATTGGAATGCAAAACAAAAAGACAATTTTATAGGTTCCAGCTTCCAAAGGGATTCTTCTAGGATTTAGGAGAATGCTCCAGCACAAACAGCAGGTAAAGTATGTATTTATACATGGGAGGACTAATTAAATGTTGTATTGGTCAAAGTAAATAGGATTTGACTAGCTCGTTAGGGGTTTTTGAGACTCAGACAGGTGTGTATGCAATTAGTGGAACAAGGGACAGATTGCATCTATAGCAACTCATTGTACTTGGTAATCTTTCTAATATCATTACATTAATAGTACATTAGCCACTACCAAAGCTGGTTTTTCCCTCTTTGGTGGGTTTCCAAGGCAAAATTGGGTTGATTCATTTGATTCCAGCATGTTATTTTTCTATTTTACTACGACATACCTATCTCTTAACACTGTTTTTAAATTCTACTATTCTTGAGAATTTACAGATCACCCATTCTCTTCACAAGAGACCTATGGAATCCAACAAGGACTTAAAAGACAAATTATGACTTACTTTTTATCACTCGTTATCACCAACAGCCTCAAGGTTCACTTCCATCAACATGATGATGCAAGATTTCTTATTTTTGTCATTTCTGGTTGGAGAGTGTCTCATCATAGCAAAACGAGAGAACAAAACAGAAGGTTCATCAAGCCTCCAGAAAATGCATATGCATACAAAGATAAATAATCTGCCCTTTCGCATTCATTAAATGCCTAAGCCACACAATTCAGGTGTGTCATACTAAAAATTGTTAATGATAGGAATCTGATACATGATATGACCTAGTAGTGCAGATAACATGACACTTATACAAACATTTGATTTTCTCATCCCTCAAAATTTTGGTGTGCACTGCTTCAAGGTGTACTTAGTCACTCAATAATCATCCTTATTCCAAAAAGTCAGTCATAAGGAGGCAGCTTGTGGCTACAGGTACGTCATTTTCAAAAAGGGTGCAGCAGCATAAGAATAAAGTAACCATTTAAACATAGTTGCTTAGGCATGTGGAAAGAGGGATGTCAACATCCCCATCCTTGAACCCAAGTTTCCACCGTCCATAATGAAAATTAATTGAAAACGGGAAGGTAATGAGCAATTTTACTAAACTGAGCAGGCAGCAATATATACATAATAAGGTTGGTAAATAACCAACCTAGTCAAACATACCCAAGCAACTTATAACTATGTGAAATAGTTATAAGTTAATAGATGTTAATAATATAATAATATTTAAATATTATTAACATCATACAAAAGATGTAATATAATATATGCTAACAATCCCCCCTTATTACATCATACGCCCAAGAGACAAAGCAAGAAAGTTTGAAAAGCTTTGAACTTCACAGCTGCAAGAGATTTGATAAATATATCAGCATGTTGCTCTTGAGTTGAACAAAATTGGAGCTGGATATTCTCTTACTGCTCGTTTAACATGTTCACAGATATAGTGGCATTGAATCTCAATGTGTTTGGTAAGCTAATTGGAGTGAACAAAATAATTTTCCTTTTTCTTTATTTTAATATTTCTTTTTGCACTTTAGTTGCCACTTTGAACATGATATTAATTTAATAATAAAATACTAGTTGCACTTTATTTATAAAATAAAGTTATTTTGAGCAATTGAATATTAAATTATTAAAATAGTTTGATTACACAAAAAGGGTACATGACATCTTCCTCTTCCACCACCTCAATCGTCATCTTTTGTACACAAAAAAGATTCCTAAGTGGTATCAGACCACAATGAAGAATGCCAAAGATGATAAAATTGGAGATACATCTATCAATGGACCCAAAACTCATAGCTAGACTCCTGGGAAGGTAAACTAGTCACTTATGTGTACAATTATTCAAAGTTCAGAACCTCAATTAGTACAGCATATTGTTGAGTCACCACCTTCAGAAGATGCTATGGATGCAAAATATCAACCTTTACTAAGGATCAATACATGGGAATTTGTTGATCTTCCCCCAAGGATGAAAGCTATTGCATGCAAATGGGTTTTCAAAATGAAATAAGGTAGATGGTAGCATTCACAGGTATAAGGCTCAACTTGTGGCTAAGGGCTATGCACAAAGAAAGGTATTGACTATGATGAAACTTTTGCCTCCACAACCAAAATAAATACTATTCGCATGGTCTGGGCAATGGCAACACAATTTGGAATGAAAGTTCATCAGATGGATGTGAAGAGTGCCTTTCTTAATGGAGATCTCAAGAAGAAGTCTACATAATTCAACCAAAGGGATATATTGCACCTAGGTAGCAATAGAAAGTGTGTAGACTTGTCAAATCTCTCTATTGTATTAAATAGGCTCCTCAAACCTAGTACATCAAGATCAATGAGCATCTCCTTAATCATGGATTTATCAAGAATCACTATGATCTGAATCTCTTCCTCAAAGAGCAAGTGGGGAGATTGTCATTTGATTGTATATGTTGACAATCTGGTCATCACAAGGAGTTCTCCACAAATGATTGATGCAACAAAGAATGATCTCAAATGATCATTTAACATGACAGATCTCACGCTCTTGCATTATTGTCTTGGACTTGAAGTGTGGCAATGAAAGAATCAAATCTATGTCTCTCAGATGAAATATGCCAAGACATTGATGGAGAAATTCATGTCGACTTCCATGGAGACAGGATTACAACTTTCACACCATGATCCATCCCCCTTAGGTGAAATCTACTCTTTATTGTTAGTTGTTTGGAAGTCTCAACTATCTGACTTTAACTAGGCCTGATATCAACTGTGTTGTTATCTATCTTTCTAGGTTTATGTGGGAACCCGAGGTTGTTCATTGGAAAGCAGCAAAGTGTGTTAGATACATTTGTGGTATGGTGGCATGTGGCTTGGAATACAAACATACCACAAATATTTCTTTGTATGGACACATGGATGCAAACTATGTAGGTTTTGTGGATGATAGAAAGTCTACTTGAGGCTTTATTTTTTTCTTGGGATTTGTTCCAATATTTTTGGGGAATAAAAAGTAATCTACTATTGCTTGCTCATCCATAGAGGCCAGATATCGCACCGCAAGTGGAGTTATTTGTGAGGTGATATGGTTATGTAGCATTTTGATAGGCATGGGTGCTCGTGAGATGGGTCCTACCACTTTATTTGTGACAACCAAGGTGTGCTGAAGCTTGTTAGCAATCCTGTTTTTCATTAGCTTACCAAACACATTGAGATAAACGATCAGAAAGTAAATAAATATCTGTACTCAGGAACACAGCAGGCACATAAATATAATCAAGGGAAATAAACCGGAGTATGGGTAGAACAGCAGATTGGGAAGAAGACATGAATTATAAGAGATCTTTGGATTAAGTATCATTGGAAGAATATATTCTAACAGTAAGTTTAAATATAAATATATACATCTAATCATATGAAATAATTATTAGAAGATTGAAAGTGCTTAAAGTATACATATATTTATATATATTATGCAATAATGATGCTTGCAACAATTATTAATCCTTATGAGTAATTATTCATTTGCACTAATCTATTTGTTTCTCTTTAAGCAATATCTTCTGAATGTTGAAAACAGATCGAACAAAGGAATAAAGATTCTATCAACATCTATTAGAAGACTGAGCAATCTGTAACTCTGATATTTCAATCAGATTGGAAACATCAGTAGATTACAGGAGGGTTATTCAATTGTGGTATGCAAGATAATAAGAAGAATGAGTATATATTTATATACATAGCCTATCTAGATTCTACAATGGGATATATAGTCTATCAATTCTTTGTGATGATATTAATTAATCTCTCTAATCATTTATTTATTGAGTTTTCCTATAAGCAATCATGAAAGGGTTAGTGAGGAACCTCAATAAGGTCAGCAGGTGCGTCTTCCTCTCCTAAGTAGCCCACCCCATGCGAGATGGACAAGAGTTCCTGCCCCTTGGGGCCAAGGGGTCGAGTATGGATACTCTATCCTATTGGGCTTAGATGTGGTGAAGTTAGGGTGTCTTATTGAGGAGTAATGATTAGGGAAGCAGGTGCGTCTTCCCCTTCTAAGTAGCCCACCCCATGTAGGATGGACAAGAGTTCCTGCCCCTTGGGCCAAGGTGTCGAGTATGACTACTTCGCGCTCTTGGGCTTAGATGTGGTGAAGTTAGGGCACCCTAACATGCTTCCTCTCCAACCCCTTCATGGTTGACTATGGGAATAGTACTATTGATTTCTTAAATGATTTATTCAAATGGATTGCAATGGTTGATAATATTTATGCATTATATGTACTCTAACTCTTACTGAATCATTGGTGGAATTATATGTTATCTAACATGAATGCAGGACCTATTCTAGGGTTTTAGCTAAGGAAATGATGATTGGTAAGTTTAAAATCTAACTATATTATCTCTTGTTTCAATTGAATTTGTGATTCTAGGGCAAGATACAGGGCAATCCCAAAAGGGGACATTACAAACCTGGTGTCATAAGGAGTCTAATAATCCCAGTGTTACCCCAAGTTTCTGAGACGGGGACGGCAAGGGACAGTGGGACGAGTCCCCAAGTTTCAAATTTTTCAAGCCAAATTTGGGGATGGCAAGGGGACGGCTATATAAAATATAGGAAAATTTAAAATATATAGGGAAACTTTAAATATTCATATGAAAACATGGATAAAGCATGCATATATACATTATAGAAATTTAGCATATAACATTTGTGTTAAGAATTCATTGTCAATACCCAATATGCATTCAGAATTCAGAATTCATTGTCAATATGCATGTGATATTAAACAATAATATACAAGTTATATAACAAAATGCCCAAAGCCTACATTACTGCAATATAGTTTTTTTTTCAATTACAATATGAAAATCAAAATAAAAAAAGCATAGTACATTGCTACCGTCCCCTGGGCATCCCCTATCCCCAGGACGTCCTCGGGACGAGAACGGAGATTTAGACCCAAGGACGCGTCCCCAAGTAACACTGAATTATTATAATCCCAATTGCCTAGCATTGAAACAAAATGTGCAAGGTAGTAAAAAAAAAAGGTATTGCAACTTTGTCTTAGGAAGTTGTGGATTTTATCCTCTCCTGCCATCACCACTTTAGAGACCATATTTCTCAACGACAACCCAAAGGAAGGACATGCAAACCTATTTTGAAATAGGAATCACTGAATGGGTTAAGAAGTGGGTCGCTAACAATGAATGAAATGGATTTCAAGTAGATAGAAGTTACGAAAGACAAAATGAGAATATTATTGTTGGTCAATGACTTGAAAAAGTATGACGCCAAGTACTATGCCAGCGTGGAGAGTTGAGGAAGTCACCTTTGCATTTTGAAGGATTTGCAACTTAACATCTAGTCGCAACATTTGTTATATGTCACTTGTTTTAAATCATGCCATTTTGGAGTGTACAAGGGAGGTGTGAGTTCCCCAGGGGTAGCAATATAATTCTTGGGCAATCACTGGGGTTTAAGGAAGCCATAAAATGCATTGTTTGAATTTGACCTTCATAAATCGTGCTTCAACAATCTATAAATGACCATAACAATCTGAAAGGAGTTGCAAGTCTCAGTTGGGAGACATTTCTCCATCTCCAACAATTATGAATTACTTCCACCTAGACACCCAATTCCAGTAAATCATTTAAATCCTCAAAATTGTATTGCTAGTATAAGGCCAAGGATATTCTTATTCCATGTCTCTAGAATTTACATGTTAAAGGCTCCTACCTGTGGTATATATATATGATGAGCACACAATTGAATTAGTATAACACAACTTTTACCAATTTAAAACTTTATCAATCACAATAGCAACTATGCAAGAATATAACAATAAGAACAAGTTGACACCAAGATTTTACATGGAAATCCTTATGGGAGAAAACCACGGTACAAATAATGTACTTTATATTTATATAAGTTTACAATCATTGTAGACACCAACCTCTTAAACTATTTTGTAGGCACCAACCTACAAGGAGAACCAACTCCCTATCTTGGTATAGTAGGCACCAACCTACAAGGAGCACCAACTCCCTCTTCCAAGGCACCAACCTTGGCTAACAAGAGGCACCAACCTCTTATGATAAACTGAAAATCTGAATTCTGCTTTTTACTTCACTCCAATCCTTTCTTTGTGATGTATGTTGTCTCTTCAATGCCCACACATGAAATATAATCTTCTGCACTTCTATTCACATAATCATTTTTACACTCACTCTTCCTCTCATTACGAAAGAGCATTTTATACATGCTTGAACAGCCACAGTCTTCATGAAGGAATGCATCCTTTCATTCAGAATTTTCAACCTTTACTAATCGCACCACTTCATATTTAACATGAATAAGACAAATTTTGGTCTATTATATGAAGCGCTCCATACATGTCTCCTAACTAATCTGCCTTCTAACATTTGATCGCTGCCAGTTAATTGTTTTATTTTATTCGTCACAATTTTGTATTATTAACAAACTCTTATCCTATATATGGAGATCGCACCATATCATTTCTTATGGAAAGACAATTTTTGTCTTATTATGATTTGTCTTTTCTCTTGTTTGTCTTATTCCCAACCTGTTTTGTCTTTTTTTAATTACCTTGCTTTTAGTGATGAAATTGCATCACTTTGTAAAGTCGTGTCTTTCATTTTATGAAATCGTCTCATTTAGTTAGCCAATCGTATCATTTACTTAATCTGTTTTTCTTTAATAAATCGATTTGTCTTATGATCTTTACTTTCAGATTTTTTGAAAACGATTTATTACAATTTTGCTCCTTCTTTCCCAAGATTCATATGCAGTTCGTTGCATTCTTTAATTCGTCTTTATTCATCTTTTGTCTCACATGATTTTTGTCTCTTTCTGTTTTTCCTTGTTCTCTGATTTATCTTGTTGATGCATACTTAAACTGTTCACACTCTCTTTTGTATTAAATCTAGATGTTCTTCTCAAATATGTTATCTTCAGTCATGCTGTTCGGGATTGCTTGACATCAATGACAATTTCCAACAATATATATAGAAATTTTTATGTGGAAGTATATCTAAATTGGTTATTTGTTCCTTCATTGTTATTGGATGAGATCTTTGTGTTTGATCTGTCATATACAGCATTAACTTGCAAATATCATAGAAAAACAGCAACATTTCATTCTAAACAAATTGTATAGAGGAAACTCATCCAATGGAAACAAAGCCTCTGCTTTATCAAGTTCTTGATCTTCAGGCTCAAAAATTCTTGGTGTTTGAGAACTAGGAGATTGTGAGGAAGAGGTGTTGCATCCTAGTTCCTCATCAAAAACGACATCCCTACTTATGTACACATTCTTTGTCACTACATCCATTAACCAATATCCTTTTCATTATGAACTGTACCCAAGAAAAATACATTTCCAACATTTGTTATCCAACTTTTTCCTTTGTACCTTGGGAATATGCATGAAAGTTGTACACCCAAACACTCTGAGATGTGATATAGAGGGCTTTTTCTTGGTCCTGGCTTTTCCAAGTGTGATATTTTCAAGCACTTTGATGGGTGCTCAACTCAACAAGTACATTGTGGTGTGAACTACTTCAGCCTAGAACGCAAGAGCAAGATTTGCATCCTTTAGCATACATCGCACCATTTCCACAATAGCATGATTATGCCTCTCTGCAACACCATTTTGTTGAGGCCTGCATGCAGTGGTCAATCTTCTTTTAACCCCATGTTCTTGTAGATAGTGGGAAAACTCCTTACCCATCTAAGAGTAGGGCTCTAAGAGATAGACCTAAAGACCTTTTTGCAAGGGCTCAAAATTCTTTGAACTTCTCAAAAGCTTGATCTTTGTGAGCCAAACAATAGAAACACATTTTTTTAGAATAGTCATCCACAAAGAGTACAAAATACCAAACATCGTTATGACTTAATGGCATAGGTCTGCATAGAACAGTGTGGACCAAATCTAAGGGACCTGAGGCTCTATATTTTGCAACGGATATTGTTTTCCAACAAGACAATGGGAGCAAAGAACTTTTGTTTTTTGCAAGGAAATTCTTTCACCAAATGCAAGAAGATAGCCAAATTGTCAACACCAAAAAGTAGTGGATGCATTAGTTTTGACTGCAAGGAACTTGTCTTCATGTGTGACATCAACAAGTTGAAACACTTTTCTGACCCATGAAGCACAAGCAATTTCACCTCTTTTGGACTTATCTCTAATTAGACAAAGTTTCGCACCATTATGACAGTCAAATTCAACTATCAAGTTGTGCTCAAGTAACTGACTTACTGAAATAAGGTTCTTTGTGAGCCTTGGAACATATAGAAGCTTAATAATCTGCATTTGTGAGTTTAAAGGGGCGCGGAAATATCTCCAATTCCCTGAACTTCATAAGAAGTATCATAGCCAAGGAAAACTTGCTCATAGGAAGTTGGAGTGAAATCACAAAACCACTCTTGTTCACCTATCATATGTCTGGATACCAAACTGGACTACCAAAAGTGGAAGCCTAAGCTTTTGCAGCATATAGAAATTCTTCATCATCCAAGTCACTTGTAGTTGCAACATTACCATGTTACTTATTAGCCTTTTTCTGACAACAGGGATCCTTCTTTTTGTCCCACTGAGAAGGTTTTGTGGCTTTCTTTGACTGGATTCACTATCGGCAAAGGAATTGTACAAACAATATTGCAGACTATGTCCCTTTCTTGCACAAATGTGACACTTATTTTTCTTTGTAGAAGAGTTTTCTTGGTGTGACTTTGAGGATCCCAATGGACCACTCCGATGTTCAAGTTGTTTTCCCTTCTACTTTGATGTGAGGGCCTGATTGTCTTGGGAGTCAAAAGTCTCACCATGAATTGCTTCTCCTTCTAGAAGAAAATTTACTAAATCCTCAAAAGATAGCTTTGTCTTAGCCACATTGAGACAAGTGACAAATACACAGAATGAATGAGATAGAGATCTCAAGACAATAGGCACAAAGAGTCATTTGATACATCTTCCCCTAATGTTTGCACTAATGTCATAATCTCTGCAACTCTTCTAAAGGAATTCTCTTCTTTTTCACCACTTTACATTTGTAGACAGTGTAACTGATGTTGTAAATGTAGAATTTGATTTTGGTTTTTGGCCTCATAACTGTTTTGAGACAATCCCAGGCATCTTTGATAAGAGGTAGTTGTGCAAATGTGAGATTGAACCTTATCAAAAATCCAAACAAAATAATGTGTTTGGTCTTTTGATTGGCCTTGTCAAATCTGGTTTGATCAGCACCAATGTGTGCAAGTCTGTTGAGATTTATGGAGACAATGTCCCATAGGTCTTCAAATTCAAGTTGGTTTTGCACTTTTGTTTTCCAGGCAGCATAGTTGTCTACTCTAAATAGTCGACACTCAAGAAGCATGATTTTGGGTGAATTAATAGCCATTATTTTTAGTTTTGAGGATCCTTCTCTTTCCAGAACGGAACCCTTGTATCTCCCTGAAGTTTGATTGGAATTGTGTTTTTCAAAACTAATAATGGCTTGCAAAATTTTACGATATTTCTTTGAAAAAAAATATAAGTGCAAAAATAATAATATAGTTTTTTTTAATGAATGGAACTATATTAATTTGCATTATTATTTTAGCTTTTACAATAGGAAAAGAATTTAAAACGTAAATTATAGTGATTATTATTTTAATTGCTTTCTATTCTAAACTTTGATGGCTTCCTAAATATTTAGGTTTTCCCAAAAAAAAAATTTAAAAACCTGTGAGACAAATAGGAAAAATGCACCTTTCCTCTGCAAATGGCAACTGTTTGCACTTGTTCACCTCCTATGCCTTCTACACAAGCAACAAATAGCTTTTGTGTCTTGAATAACAGTAGAAATTTCAACTCCTTATTGGCAGGCATAAGATACGAGACATTTCTGAAATGCCCTTTGTTTATTCTAGATTTTTGAAGAGTTTGGACTGCACAATAGTCTACTTTCTCATCCGGTTTTATTTCATATGGCCAGACAAATCGTTCAGAATTTTGCAACTTGTTATTTTTGCAGTCTTCTTGCGTCATCTTTGCAGACATTTGCTTGTGATTCATAGTAGAGCTTTGCACATGATTTGCAAGAGCATTAAAATGTGTTTCTTACACACTTCTTGTTGTGTTTCAGGATTATACAAATGATGCAATTTAATAGATGCTAACAAATTTTGCTTGTCTAACTGTAACAAGACAATTCAGATGTGTGTAATGTCCCCTTTTGGGAATTACCCTATATCTTGCCCTAGAATCACAAATTTCATTAAAATAAGAATTGTAAGATAGCTAGAGATATAACTTACCAATTAAATGCCTTTTAACAAGATAAATCCTGATTTAGGTCCTGCAATCATATTAGACAATATTGCATATGTATATATAATTCATAAATCCAACTATTTCTATTAGGGTTAATAATCGCACATATGAGTATAAATAGGTAAAATCATCATAACACACTAGATAAGCCATGTTACATCTATACTTATTTTTAGTATTCAATCACAATAGGTTTGAATGAGCAAGTATGATAGGTTGGCACAAAGCAAACCCCGCACTATGCCCAAGAGTGGACACTCACCCTCTTGGCCCCAAGTGGCAAGCACGTTGGACATCCAACATGGGGTAGTCTACCTAGGGAGGTGCTTCACTTGTATCTGCCCTCCCTATTCATATCTCTTTATTCATCCTCTTATGACTTGTGATTTCTCCACAACCAACCATCGTAGAGGTTGGAAAGGAAATCGCAATAGAGTGCCTGGAAATCCCCCTATCTAAGCCCAAGAGCGGACACTCACCCTCTTGGCCACAAGTGGTAGGCACATTGTACATCCAGCATGTGGTGGTCCACTTGGATGGTGATCTCGTATCTACTCCCCTTGCATTTCCTCTTCTCCTCCATATGATTGCTTAGTGTAAATCAACGACTCAAAATCTATTATCCACATTTATATGAAAGAATCATAATTAATTATAAGACTCAATAATTGCTGCAAGCATCATTATTGCATAATCGTAAATATATATATATATATTTCTAATTACTTTCATTCTTCCCCAGCTGAATCTTTGAAAGGTTAAGTTTTATAGCCAATTTTAAACCATGTAAAAGTGTTTGTGCCTCCGCTACATTATGCATCCCAGGAGAAAGCCAAGCTGATGTAGCCCTTATCAGTGTACCCTTACAATCCCTTATATATATAAAACTTACTTCCCTTATAATCTATATATAAACTTACTTCCCTTATAATAAAACTTACTTCCCGTATAATCTATATATAAACTTACTTCCCTTATAATCTATATATATCTATGGATTATAAGGGAAGTAAGTTTATATATAGATTATAAGGGAAGTAAGTTTTATATATATAAGGGATTGTAAGGGTATGCTGATAAGGGCTACATCAGCTTGGCTTTCTCCTGGCATGCATAATGCAGCAGAGGCACAAGCACTTTTACATGGTTTAAAATTGGCTATAAAACTTAACCTTTCAAAGATTCAGCTAGAGGGAGATTCATTGGTGTTAATCAATGCGTGTCAGGAAAGTGAAATTCAAAATTGCCAATTAGATTATATCTTGCAACAGATATATAAACCCATATATATATATATATATAATTTCCTCATCATTATCATATTCTTCTATGATGACGCTAGGTGGTTGATTTTGTGTAGCTTTAAACGTGGGTTATCTTTGAGGAGTTGTAAGGTCATTTGGATTGTAACCCCATGATTGAGGCTCCTCATTAGTAGTATTCGTCTTAGGTGCACTAGAACTACTCTTGTTGGCTTCCATCTTTTTCCTGTGTTGAGATATCGTTGTTGTCATAAACAAGCTCAAGACCTAGGTAAATTTTGTGATCACTAACTATAAAATGGGATGGTGTTTTATTTTTGGGATTTTACTTAATATGACATATGGAGATGATGTGTGAAAAAATTTTTGGTCAAAGACTTGATGATGGTTTTCTATGGATTGTATGTTTGATGCTCAAGACTCTAAACTATGAGTGATTTTGGTGGATGTTTTGAGATGACACTAATTTTGGGACACAAAGTATACAAAACTTGGACCGATATTTTGCTCTATTTTTAGAGGATATGTTGATACTCTACTTGAACTAGCCTTGAGGTTACAAACAAAAGTTGATGTTGATATCCAAGAAATTGAGAGCAAGAGGATAATCCAAGTTGTTGTGCTTGATTTTTCTTAAAACTAGGTGATGTTTTGGTTTGCTAATGGATATGGAAAGATATATATATAAACTTACTTCCCTTATTGATCTATCATTGGTCTGCATATATCTTCTTTTGAGATCTGTAAATTTCTCTTTTTTAGATCAGCTGTTGTATATATTTCTTCCCTTTCATATCCCAAAATACAATTACTATTTATATCTTCATGTCCTAATGATGAGAGATACCTCTTCAAACTATGATGCCCTTATGAAGAGACATATCCCTTTGTTTACCAAAGTGATCGCTACTTTTCCTTCAACAAATCTGAGCACTCTTTTTTATTTGTTAATTACTGCATATACATTGCTGCTCCTCAACTATATTCGCTGCCCCTCCAAATATATTAATTACAACCTTTAAACATGAATCGTTGCTGTTTGATCTGATCACTGCCCTTTTTCTGGGCCTCTTATGTATTATAAATTGAATATACTTATTTTTATATTTAATATTTATAGTATGATTATAATGGTATTTAAATTGTTTTTGATAATATAAGCTGCATTTACAGAGTGCACTACCCTTTACATGAGGGACCTAAAGGCCAAAGTGAAATGAAAAAACAAAAATTATAACAGCATATAGTCCAAAAATAGAAACAGTAGATAGAGAACAAAAGGACCGCCCACCCAACAGAAAAACACACCCCACCCATTACTTAGCTAAACCCTCCCATTCCTTAAAAGAGGAGTTTCAGCACATCATCCCCAATCCACTCATTTTTTGATTCCACTTCCACTGTCGTCTTGTTAACCTCCTCCTTCAGCACTCCCGACAGTGTAACAACAGACAGTGGGTGATCTTGATCGTGAAGCGGGTCAGCCTTGTGAATTTCTTTTTCAAGTTGTTGAGCTCCTCGTCCTTATCAGCTTCCTCCTTGTTAGTCATCTTCCTACAGTCAGATGATCAAAGGACTCTGGTGTGGAATCCTGTTGAAACATCTTTATATTTAAATTGTTAATTTTTATATTTATTTATATTTTAAATATTTATTATTTTATTTATTTATTTGCATTTTGATAGTTGGTTTGTGTTGCAATTTTGCGGGCATGACAATGTGAATCATCCTCAACGTTGTTGATGCTAGGCAGTGCCACATATAAACCTGATATAGCCTATACGTACAGAAATATCAAATAAGTCATATCGCGAATAATTCACACAGCCATTTGATCTAATCTACTCATTCCTCTAATTTTTGGTGTGAATTTCGTCAAGGTGGCCCTCCTCGCTCAATAATCATCCTTATTCCAGACAAACAGTCACCAGGAGACATGGGAAAATGTAGTCACATGGCCTTATTACAATAAAATAGGTCAATGAGCATTGAAAATCAAGTCTACATCCTTTAGCCCTAGTTTAATAGTGATTGAAAATTTCACTAATGAAATATTGACTGTCCTCTCTAAACAGCAAGCTTTTCACTACCACCTTCAGTAGCAAGGTAATCCAATAACTAACTCAACATCCTCAAGATCAAAGGTGATTGTGTAGAATATAGACTCAATATAATAAGCAGGCTTTCCTCTATGGATTGTAGCCTTTGAAACCATTCTGCAGATTTTCTTTGTCAAGGAAAATGACCACAATGACTTCTACGATCAGCTATCTGTCCACTCTTAACATTTCTGTGACACCTAATTTTTTGTTTTCCTTCATTTTCTTATCTCTGGCAACTCATTTTGTAATGATTGGCTTCAATGATAGTTAAAAAAAAATTGTTGTAAATAACTTGGGTTAGGCACCCAAGAGCTACAAAAATATGGTCTTAAAGCACCAGATTCTAGTAACTAGAGGCTCACCAGATCCCAATAAAATTCAATTTATCCTCTCAGGAAAACTGAACAAAACAGAAACAAATCCATCACTCCCAGATCTCTGCTATGGTTGCCACCTGATTGCTGCAAATCCAAGAACAATTATGATATTGTATGTTCTGCCACTGTCACAATCTTCACCCATTATCAGGCCAAACCTTCCACTAATGATTTAAGTCATTGACCAAGAAGAGTCTAACCAGCCAGAGAAAATCAGTATCCCAAATCATAAGACCTATACCTTTTTTACTCATCAAATCTATACCTTCATTCACCGCCCAATCAGTATTGTATTACCTTTCCTCTCGATATGTGTATGTTAATATTCTTGAATAATTTTGCCTCCAAAACTACATTGTGAAGTTTCCAACAATTTCCATTATCTCTTTTCAAATTATCCAGCACAATCTTTGAATCTCCTTCAATATATAGAGGCAGCCTTCCTCTTTCTGCTGCCCATGCCAAACCATTAGCCAAAAAAAGCTTTGAGCCATACTATTGGTATCCAAACCCAAATCCATGGCCATAATTGCCACAGGCTGACCACAGTCATCTCTAAAAACACATGTATTCCTACTTTCCCAACATTATCTCTGGCAGCCTCATCAAAATTCAGTTTAATCCATCACTGATGAGGCAGGTTCCACTTCATTACATTATCCATGGATCTGCACTCTACCACCATCTTTACCAGCCAATTCAATCTTGGCCACATCTGAGCCCAATACTTTTCCTTCTAATAATATAATCAATAACCCAACCATGATTACACAGAATTTCAAAGAAAATTTATCAGGTTCCCAGGCACCACCCAACTTAACCCCAAATTCTCAAGAGCCCAATCCCATAATTGAGCACAGAATTTGCAAAAAATAAAGATACAACCGTTACACTCAAGATTGTCCACAAAGAAAGCATGTAGATGGACAATTCCACCCCATTTTTATCAGGCAATCATACATTAGAACCCTTCCTTTAACTAACCAAAGAAAGGCATTAGCTTTGGGAAGCCCAAAGCTAGGCCAATTTAAGTGAGAGCAAAGGAAATAATTTCATCAGTTTTTGAAATATACAAATAAGAAGATTTCACATCATCCCCTCATAAAGAACTCCTAGACCAAGTGAGACAGTCCATTTCCAACAACCATCAATCAACACCATGTAATCCTTCACTTTTCTGCCCCACACATTGCTGAAAGGGCCTACCAACCCCTGAAAGAACACATCTGCTAAAGTGACATCCAAGATCCATGCCTCATTGCAAAAATCCACTAACAATCCATTCCCTGCATTCCACTTTTAATTACCCAGCAAGAATTGCCTAAAATGCTTTATGATATTCCAAATCCCCAAACCCCAAGGCAAATAAATCTGAGAAAAGATTCTTGTTTGACAACAAAATAACATATTTCAAGTGAAGAATTCTGCTCCATAATCTTTCTTTCTCTAAATATATTCTCCAAATCACTTTCATCCCTAAATCTGTATTCATCATTTTACAATTCCTAAAACCAAGATCACCATCCTTCTTATGTCAATAAACACGGTCCCATCTAACTTGACAATATTTCTTCTTATCTTCACAAACTCCCCAAAGAAACTTTCTTTGAATGTTGAAATATCTTTAGCAATCTTCCCAGGGATGCAGAAAATATACCTCACATGAATAGGAATAGTTGAAAGTGAAGATTTTATAAATTGAATTCTGCAAACCAACATGAGCCACTTACCTTTCCACAAGGAAAGTTATTTTGATACAATCAGCCACAACCTTCCACTCCAAAACCTTCATTTAGAAATTGCAGATGCAAAACATTATTCACATTGAGATTGATTTTCAGCCCCTTGATATTTCTAAGCAACATCTTATTTTTCAGAATCCCCACAAAGCTTCAGCTAGAATAATGAAAAGAAAAGGAGTGAGTGGATCCTCCTGCCATGGACATCTTTTAGCATTAAAAAATCTCGTTAGAATGCCATTGACAAGCACTAAAAAGGAGACAGAAGAATTACAACTCTACACCCAATCTCCCCATTCCTTAGAAATCCAAACTTTCCCAAAACTTTCAACAAGAAATACCAAGAAACTATATAATAATCCTTATTAATATCAAATTAATTGGCATACAATTAAATTGCCTCTTTTTTGCTGAATGAATTGCCTCATGAGCAACACCAATACCATCCAAAATCTGCGTACAAGCTACAAAACAACTCTGCTCTTCTGAAATTACATGGTCTTAGCAATCTTTCAACTGGCAAGCCATGAACTCCATCATATTTTTATTAATAGTATTACGCAAAGCAATAGACCTGAAGGAATAAAAATACTCCACATCATTTTTTCAGCATTAATGCAATAAATGTAGAGTAACAACTTTTCAATACAAACTTATAAATTCTACATTCCTCCACAGCCTGCCAAATGCCCTTTTCCACAATATGCCAAAATTTCTGAAAAATACTAGCTTGAAACCCATCTGGACCAGAAACTTGCTCAGCACCAAGCAAATTTATAGCAGACTTGACTTCTCCCAAGGTAATTGGCTTCAAAAGAGAATTACTTGAGAATCTGTAATAAGCAGAGGGATATTATCAAGAAGACAGTTCTGCGCACACACATTCACCTTCTCCTCCCTAGCAAACAATTACTCGAAGTATGATACAACTTCTTTTCTCTCTGTATTGCAACATCTGTAATCTCCGTCCCACTAGGAATATAAATTTTTTCAATCCTATTTGCTTGTCTTCTAATAATTGTACTAATAATTTGGTATTTCAATCTCCCTTCTTCAACCATCTGATCCTAGAATTTTTAAGCCAAAAAATTGTTTCCATACTCGATAAATTTTGCAACTCAGAGAACAGGGATTGCTCTTCTTGTTGTCTATCCAATGTCAAGCCAAGATTGGTAATCTCAAATTCCTCAATATTCAAATTACTTACCACTTTCACTTTCATAACAAAAATATTCCCTACCTTTTTTTAATTCTACTTGTTGACTTCTACTTTAATCTAAGTTACTGGTTCGGTTTCGGGTTCGGGTTGGGTTCGAGGGTTCAGTTCGCAGGTTCGGTCAATTTTTTTTTTGAGGTTGGGTTCGTTTTGGGTTCGTCCATATAAACACATATAAAAATAAAAAATATGTTCATATTTTAATATCTAAGATGCAGGGTTCGTACCCGCAGGCCACTAACCTGGTTTGGGTACGCACCCGGTTCGGGTTTGCCTACGGGTACGTGTTGGGTGTGCACCCTATGCGCACCGAGCACAAACCCGGGCCAACCCACAGGCCAAGTCAAAGAATGTGGACCCAAACTTGATTAAAAATCCTTTTTTTTTTTTTTCCTCCTAACCCTAAAACGGCTCAATATGAGGCCTTCAAACACACATATATTTCATTTTTACCTCTCATTTTGCTCTCTCCATATTGGCATTTTGAAAGGAGGTGATTGTATTTGAAGGAGATAGATTGTGGAGTGCCAAATAGCTTCCACAAAGAAGATTTAAGTGTTTAAGGTATGCATTTAAACCCTATTCTTTAGTCTTTTGATGAATTTTTTCAAGTTTTTGATGGAATTTTTCAAGTTTGTGAAGAAGTTTTTCAAGTATGTTTTTTTTTTTTTCATTTTCTTTTATAGATTGCAACAATGGCTAGTAGTCAGAGTTCAGTGGGTGGGGAGGGAAGTCAAAATTTCAAAATTGATAAAGGATCTCCTTTATGGAGACATACCACAAGAATATCACAACTTCCTGGAGGTGGGGGGTTTGTTTGGAAGTGTAATTTTTGCAATGCACAATATAATAGCTCCTATTACCGAATGAAACTTCATTTTATGGGCCCTGCTGGTAAAGGGATTAATATCTGTGAGGGTCCAAATAAGAAGGGGTTGCCTGTTGTACAAATAGCAAGATTTATAAAAGAACAAGAAGATGTTGACAAATTGATTGCAAAAGGAAAACAAAGTGGTTATAGTTTCGGAAAGAAAAATACAATGGCATTACCCTCTCAGATAGTTACGGCCTCCAAACATCCCTTCTTGCCTATGCCCTCTATGGAAGATGAAGATGAAGAACCACAAATCAGCACCCACAAGAGAGGTCCATTGGAGAGGGCATTTAAAATGGAGGCAAGAGATATTGCTGAAGAAAAAATTGCGCATTGTCTCTATGCCAATGGTCTTCCATTCAACTTGGTGAGATCACCATATTGGCGGGACATGGTGTCAACAATAAATAGCGCACCTCCTAGTTTCACAAGTCCTAGGTGTGCAAAGGTGTGTACCACCTTATTGCAAAAAGAGAAGAAATCTATAGAGGCCCAACTGAAACCAATTAGAGATTCTTGGATTGAAACAGGCGTATCTATTGTTTCTAATGGATGGAAAGATTGCAAAAACCGTCCACTGATCAATGTTATTGCAATGTCCCCCAAGGGGGCAATGTTTTTGAGGGCGGTTGACTGTGAAGGGGAAGTGAAAGATGCATAGTTCCTTTCCAAGATTGTCATTGACTCCATAGAAATGGTGGGTAATGAAAACGTTGTCCAAGTAAATTACGCACGATGCAAAAGTTTGCAGGGCTGCAAGTGCTTTGGTAGAGGCTAGATATGAGCACATCTTTTGGACACCGTGCACCATACACTCCCTCAATTTGGTGATGCAAGCAATTGGCAACCAAATAGAGTGGGTGAAAGAAATATACCAAGAGGCTAAGGAGATCCAAATGTTTGTGACAAACCACCATATGCCACAAGCAATTTTCAAAAAAAAATCAAGATTGGAATTTGCTGAAGGTAAATTTAATTTATTTAGTTTCATTTATGTCATGTTTTACATAATTGAATAAAATATTTTTTTGCATTATTGACATATTTTAAATGTGTTATTAACTTACTATTAACATGTTCTTAGGTTGCTAAGACCCGGTTTGCATGTCACACAATTGTTCTGAGACGACTTGTGAAGGTGAAAGAGGCATTGAGTCAAATGGTTATTAGCAACCAATGGGGTATATGGAAGCAATCAAATTCAGAGATGGCCCAAAAGGTCAAGGCATTGATCTTGGATGACGATTGGTGGGATTGTGTGAATTATGTATTGGAGTTCACTGAACCTATCATGTCTATGCTTTGGTTTGCTGATACAAATGAACCATGCTTGGGGGATGTATATGATAGCATGGACACGATCTTGGAGAAAATAAAAAATGGAAATACAAAAGAGAGAGAATGATCCTAAAGACACCTTTTACAAAAGGGTGGAAGCAATCGTTCTTCATTGTTGGAACAAGATGACAACACCATTGCACCTCCTTGCATATGCCCTATCTCCGAGGTACTATACCACAAAAGTACTTTCTATCCCAGGGAGAATACCACCATATAGAGATTTTGAAGTTGCTAATGGGTATAAGAGGGCATTTAGTAGACTCTTCACTAATCTAGAAGTGCAGACAAATGTTATGAAAGAATTTGGATTGCTTATCTCAGGAAAAAATCATACCCCTTCTATTGTCAAAGACCAATACAAAATGGATGCTATTCCATGGTGGTACCTCCATGGTCAAGATTATATGTACCTCCAACCTCTTGCAATCAAGATCCTCTCACAAGTTTTTTTTTTTTTTTCGCCACTTGTATTGTAGAATTTAACACTTAACATTCTTGAATTTTTCTTGCATTTTTTATTTTTTATTTTGTTGGTTTTCTCTCCAAGTTGCAAGCTTGTCTACCGCTAAACGGAATTGGAGTACATACTCCTTTATCCACTCAGTGAAGCGTAACTAGTTGGCTGCAAAAAGAGCTGGAGACTTGGTGTATATTCATTCCAATTTGTGTCTTTTGTCACGTAAGGATCCTCAATACAAGCAGGGGGCAGCAAAGCTTTGGGATGTAGCACCCAAGTTGCTGACTTGGATGCAACCATTCAAGATCTTGCTAGAGCCACTATGGATGATGTGGATGATAATGATGACATACTACATGGTGCATCTACTGCAAGTGGAACCGCTTTGGGTTCAAATGATGATGATCTTGAAGTTGAAGCTGCTGAAAATCCAAGTCACGATGATTTTCATTTTTTTGATAATCCTTTTGATGATTGATGAACAATGAACATTGAATCATGTTTCATGGACTACATTTTGTAGTTCAGCAATTGTGATGATTTCCATTGGAATTGTGAACATAGACATATATGATATCATTGATATGGCTTATTTGAATATTTTTCAACTATCAATTGGCATTTAATATTTATCTTTGGCATTTGGCATTGATCAATGATCAAGTATCATACTACGAGTTAAGTAAAAATTTGAGTTAAGTAAAAATTTATTATATCACTTGCAACTCTAAAGAAAGAATAGGCAAGACAGAAAAGTATAATTCTAGATAAAAGTATTTATGAATATTCCACAAAATGCAAAAAAAACATTACAATATTTGCATCATATGTTCTCCAAATAGATTAATTCCAAAACATGTTTCAAGCTATAAGCCCTCATCAGTTGGAATCGAAAAAAATCCACTGGGAGGAGAAAAAAGCAAGATACAAAATGTTTTGTGGAAAAAAGAAGAGGGGGAGTGGTATAAATACCCAACTCAACCTCAAGGGAGGCAACCCCCCATGAAGGGAGGCTGCCCTAAGTGGTGGGACACACCATATGGTGCAAACCCCACTAAGTGGAAGCGCACATAAAGTGCACCCCACTTAAGTGGGCCGCACACATATGTGCACGCCACACCTAAGGTGGGCCGACCCATAAGGGGACCCCCACCATGCATTTTAAATTTTTAATATTTTTAAACGAGCAGGGGATTTTAGTCTATGAAAAACCGGAGAAACAAAAGGCCCTAACGAATTGATGCATGTTGTGACGTGCTAGAAAATCTGCTCCGGAGGAGGAAGGAACCAAGTTTTCTCGGATTCCGCCAACAAATTCTCGAGAATGGGATTTGACGCAGTGTGGGGACTTCTTGGCAAAGCCGATAAAGTATAGGGTTTAGGGTGGCCCCCAAGTTTAAAGCTCTAGCAAAAGCGTTGTGGTCGAGCTTAAGAACAAGGGGGATCCCTTTTCTCTTAAAAGAAACATCATGAAGATGAGAGAGAAGCACTGACTTATCCATCTGAGAAATTTACTGAAGCAAGAAAGAAGGAACTTTCTGGGATAGCCACGAGCATGCAATCTAGAGTAAAATTGTTTTTGAAGACGATGTAAGCCATAGGGATCAGATTCTTGAAGAAGATACCTCTCAAGTTCACTCACAATGAAGGATTTCTTCTGATGAGGAGGATGCCAAGAATAGTACAGAATGTACTGATAAGCATTGAGAGGTTTCTGAAAACATTTGGTGTCAAGAACACCACAGGCACAGAAACTATCACCCTTGAAGAAAGTGATGTCGAGAAGATCCACATAACAGGTAGAAACAAAAGGAGTAATCTTTATCTCTAAATAGAAGCCCTGATACTAATCAAAGAAAGAAAGCAAAGAACCTTCATCACCTGTCCAAATTCCCATAGCATCATCGATGAATCTCTTGAAGAAGCTAAGATTAGAGCAATCATACTGAGCGAGGAGTCGTTTCTCCAAATGACAGAGAAAGAGACAAGCATACACCACAGCAAAGTTACTACCCATGGCAGTGCCCCGAAGTTGCTTGTACAAGACGCCATCAAACTCCAAATAGTGTTCACGAAGAACAAGCTCAGCAAGACTCATAATCATATCGATAAGACGCACATCCAGGTTCTGAGAACTGAAATACTCTGTAACCATCTCTTTGAGGGAAAAAAGGCCCTCAGTAGTGGGGATGCTCAGATACAAAGATTCCACGTCGAAAGTAAACAGAAGACAATCCGGTGGAAAAGATCTGTGATCCAGCTCCCTAAGAAGAGAAAGAGAATCAGGAAGATGCAACTGTTGTTGCAAGAGGATTGGAAACAAAAGAAGATGAAGAAGCCGGGATGTACGTTCCAACATGTAGCCAGTGTAACTGCAAATAGGTCTTCCCACAAGTACAGGCTTATGAATTTTGCGGAGGAGATAGGATTCTTCCTCAAACATTTGGAAGCAGGATCTAGAAAGAACAAAAACTTATCAATGATAAAGTTTAGCTTACTCCAAATGAGCTTCCAAGGAACATTGTCAACCCGAAGATACACAGAAGAATCAGAAAGTTGTCACAACCCTTCAGATATGTACCAGGAGGAATCAAGAACCACAAGACCAAGATTCTTATCAGTTGGTTTGATGATGATGGATCTGTCGCCCTTAAGGTCCTTAAGACTTTTAAGAAGTCTAACAGGAAGAGGAGGGCGTCGAGAGGAGCAACCAGCAATGCAACTCTGTAAGATGGATTTAGCCTTCCAAATAATCTCCTCAAGCTAAAGGTTGGGTTCATCAGGGTGCCAAAAAGGATTTTTCTGGCGAAAACAGTGAGGAAATACCCACCTGGAGAGAGGAGAGATGCCAGCAAGAGGTTTTGAATTGTCAACTTCAAGACCAAAGAAAGCATTAAGGCATAAAATTCTAGCGAAGGCTCTGAATTCTTTGTGTATATCATCAATGGACATGGGGGGAAGGCGAGGAATAAATTTTACTCCACGCCCAAGCAGCTTACGTTCTTCAAAAGAGAGGTGCCAAGAAGAGAGGTTGTGGATGGCAACATTAGAGATGCGGTTATCAACCTCTGCAGTAGTCTTTTTGAAGAAGAACAATACACAAGTACGCTCACACCTTCATGAAAGAAAGACCAATACAAATCTAGAGAAATTTGATAGCATAAGCCCTTGCAAAGCTACATATATTGTATCTCAATCCACAAACCACGAGTGGATTCCTAAAACCATAAGTGAAAAACGTAAGCCAAGAATGGTGTCAAAATCCCCATGAAAAATTTAAAAACCCAAGACCAATGATGTTTCTACAAACTCAAAATAGCATATTCCTTACGCATGTTATGACCACCCAGCAAACTTGGGTGCCCCATATGGACTTATTCAACCTTTTCAAAGATGCTTTATGATGCACCATACCAAGATTCCATGTCCACCTTGTAACTCCTTTCTTACATACTATCAAGCATCATAAAATCTCTTGTGCATCTCACAATGTCACAAGATACTCTTACACATCTCTATGATATTAGACACTCTTACAACTTGCACACATCATCAATTACAATACACAACACATAATGCCAAAACAAAGGGGGCCACTTTTCCATGAGAGCTTATAAATAATTAATAAATAAATAATAAATCCATTGCTATGATTGCAAGGTGTATCAAACACCTATCCCAGCATCTCCCTACTTCATATAAACCTTGGAAAAGAAAATGGGAATCTCCAACATATTGTGAATTAGTTGTTAGGGGCCAATAGGCCCATAGACTCATTGCCCCACCTTAACTTGTCTATGCTCACAAACTTTGTCAATGCATCTACAACACTCACAAATGTGTCGACTTTTCAAAAATCACCCTTACATCCCCCACCATGTCATGAACAAAATGGTACTAGACATCTATATGGTTCATCCACACATGAATAGTCGAGTTCTTTGCCAAGCCAATTGCACTCTATCACATTCAATCTAAACTACTCTCTCACTAAGCCAAACATCTTAACACAATCTCTAATACCAAATCAAAGCAGCTAATAATAAAAACACTTCCTACAATAATCAATGATGAGAGAAATGCATAGAAAATACAATCAAACAATTTCAAAAAAAAATATACACAAAATGTTTGCCACATGATATAATGTTTTCCCTAGGAAAACCCTTTCGGGGAAAAAAAAACTCAACCTCCAAATCTCAAATCACTATATTCACAATACCAATCTAGTTAAAATACATAAGCAAGCTCAAGCCATTAGAAGACAAATTAACACAAGTCTAGAGAAATTTTGGCAATATAACCTACTACAAAATTACATCATACTACATCTCCATCCAAGCACCCAAATATATAGGTCAAAACCAATCCAAAAACCAAGAGTGTTTTCCAAAAAGAACAAGAGAAAACCATGGGCCAAGAATGGCATCCAAATCCGTAGACCAATAATGAGTCGTCAAGCTCAAAATAACATATTTCTCACACATGTCATAACCACCCACCAAACTTGGGCAACCTATTTGGACTTATTTAACCTTTTCAAAGATGCTCTCTAACACATTATACTTACGCATCATAAGTTGGTCAATATTCCAAATCCACCTTATAACTCCCTTCTAACATGCTCTTATGCATCTTAGAATCATGGTAAGATCTCATACACATCTTAAAATGTCATAAAATGCTCTTACATATTTCTATGACATTAGATGCTCTTACACCTTCTTACAAATCTCATACATTACAATAAACATGGCATGTAATGCTAAAACAAAGTGAGATGCCTTTTTCCATGAGGGCTTACAAATAATTAATAAATAATAGATCCACCGTTACAATTGCAAGGTTTATGACACAGCTATCTCAACAAACCTTTCAATTTATTTGCCATACCAACCTCTAGAGAAATTGACAATGATCCAACCCATTAAAGGGAATCACCTTAGACAAAAAATTAGAAAAATGAGTAACCATTCAGAGTTTACTAAGAATCTTTTCAATCTTTCTCAAATACATTCAATACCTACCCTCTTCTTATTCCAAGTAAACCATCCTTCTCTTGGTTTAAAACCTGCAAGGGCTTCCTTGGAACAAATATTACTAAACTCCATGGAACTGCCAAGAATAGATTTAATACCCCCAGATTTTTCTCCTATTTGCAATTTTCGTAGTAGGTTTGTGTTCTTAGCATGTATTTTAGGTGGAGACTTCTTGATGCGTGTTTTGTGACACACCAAACATCAGAATAAAATGCCCAAAGACACCCTGTCCTCTCTTGTAAAACTACCGCGTATGCTAAGATTGCGAGAAGATCATATGGCGATTCCAAGGTTCCTTATGTCAAGTCTTGGCGTGTGGTAAGCTCAGTGGGCGTTGTGATTTGCTGGTAACACAAAGGGACTTATGCTAGGCTTGTTCAATTCACAATGAAGGTCTGGACAATGAAGCTCTATTGTTTGGGTCCCGAATCAAACAAACTGAAAAAGGAGATTAGGGTTCAAAAGTTCTAATCTACTTCCTAAAAATTCATGAGACGGCATTGACTTGGTGAAACAAATAACCACGCTTTGCTTCGCCACACTTAGGACAACTACACAAAGTGGGTGCAATCTTCAAGGGAATGTGCTTATGATTTTCACGTCATAAATAACTACCATCAAATCGAACAATATTTATCCAGACAAAAGTTAAGAATCCACAAAGTAAGCTCAGGCTAACTTTATGCATTGAATGAAAATCATCCATTCAAAGAAAGTATGAACAAAAGTTTCACCATAAATCAATACTTATCAAATCTTGCATTCACCTAACATACATGAAATAAAATCTTAACTATGATGAGGGATAAGAACCATGACAACTCCAAAATAAGAGAAGTAATCACCATCAGAACAATGCATGCATTACTTATTACTTTAGTAGTCGTACACAACAATTACTTATCTCAACATGTTTTGCAACATGCTCCCATGCTTTACAAATGAGGAGTTGAGCTCAATTTATAGGCTCCCCAATTACAATTCAATGGCCAAGATTAATTTAGAATCAACGGTCGAGATTACAAAATAAAACCCTAATTAGGGTTTATCCTAACTAACTCCTCGGCCAATGAGAAAATTACATTCGAGGACACTTGTCCTTTTTGCTAAATATGAACCAACAAATAAAATAGAAAGTTGTTGCATGTTGATTTGGAATAATTTGATTAGTTGGAAGATGACGAGGCGCCACCTCAACATGTTGGATGTCTTCCTTGGTTACTTTGGTCCTATTCCATGAGCTTGCCTTAGAATGTTTTCCTTGCCGATGACTCTGTCTTTTGTGCTTGTTTCCTCCTAGCTGGATTCTTTTTGGGACTTTGGCTTCTTCTTCTCACCTGTATTGGAAGTCTGGAAGTCTCGCCTTGGAGCACATATCTGGAAATTCCTTCAAGTGCCTTAAATTTGGAGGAGAATGCCTCTATGCTTTCGCCACAATGGAGGAAATTGGAATTTTCTTTATGAAGTATTTCCCATACTTAGCCAAATTTTGGCTATTTTGTAACACCTTCATGTGGACCATTCAACATTTAGCCAAGGTTTCTAATGAACTTTGCCTGTGGATTTGTCTTCAATTTTGAATTTGGCTTGTGTAAGTGGGGCGGACTTGATGATATGCCTAATGTTATCTTCATGATGCCAAAATCTTGGTGGACTTTCCATTGGTCTTGCCATGTGCAAGGGTGGACTTCCAATTTTTCTTTCATCTCCCTTCAAGTTGGTCTTTACACTTTCTTTGCTATTCTCCTTGGCATGGCGGATTTCATGAAACTTTTCCATTCATTCTTTTGTGTCAAATTTTTATACTAAGGGGTGGGCGGACTTCCTTCTTTTCCACCTATCTCCAAGCGCTGGCGGATTTTAAATGCTTCTTGACATGATGCAAGTCAGAATTTATGATGGATTTTTCACATTCTTTTTCCTCTTAAGTTGGACCTCAAGGATTTTATTCCTCATTGTAAAGGGGCGGACTTCATAAAGTATTTTCCAAGCATCATCTCTTGTCATGGGCGGACTTGAGGCATTCTTTTCCAAGTCAGACTTGGATAATTCTTTTCCATATACTTGATGGTGGACTTTGGAGAGAGTTTGCCATAAGGAGGGCAAACTTTCTCAAGCTTTTGCCATTTACCTTTCACCAAGAGGTCGGACTTTCAAGGGGACTTTCCCATCTTTCTTCATGCTGATCAGACTTTCAAGCCTCCTTGCTATTTTCCTTTACCTTCAACACTCTACCAAATTTTGTCAAATTTCATGGAATTCCCTCCCAAGGCACTTATACTTAGTTATTTTTTTAGAATCTTCTATTTTTCCTCTTGGCCTTGGCTTGGGCAGACTTCCCAATGTTTTTGCCATTTCCAATCTCCTTGTGGCGGACTTTCAAGATGATTTTCCACTTACTCTAGGCGGACTTTCTCCCTTCTTTTCATTTACCTATCTCCAAGGCTTGGTGGACTTTCTAAACCTTTTGCCAAGCTCTTAAGGTGGGCGGACTTGCTATCTTTCCTTCCATGTCAGGGTGGACTTTGAAAAGACTTTTTCCAACTTCATTTCTTTTCCTAAGTCAAACTTCACAAACATTTTTCCATTCATCATGGCATGGCAGAGTTTGAAAGGAGTTTTCCAAGGCATACTAGGCTGGGCGGACTTTCCACTTAGCTTTCCACTTATCTTTCTCCCTCTAGGCGGACTTCTTAGAGAGTTTTCTCATCCTCCTTCAAGGCTAGCGGACTTTATGAAGCATTTTCCAAATATCTCTTGGCATGGGCAGACTTTCCCAAGGTTTTGCCATTTTCTTTCTCAAGAGGTCAGACTTTCTAGAGGCTTTTCCACTTGCCATTCTACCTGCAGGGCGGACTTTCCAGCCACTTTGCCATTCATTCAAGAGCTGGGTGGACTTTCCAGCCTCTTTTCCATGTCTTCATGAACTCAACTTTCCATACTTAGGCGATTCCCATCATTTCACCATGAATTTCATGCTGGTTGCACCATATTTTCTGATTTTTCATTGACTTTTCCAGATTTTCCACTGATTTTTCCAGATTTTTAAATGATTTTTTGTGATTTTCCATTGGTTTTTTGGGGCTTCTGACTGGTTTTTTGAAATCCAGGCACTTCTAAAGATAGGAACCCTGCCAAAAATAGAAACTTTTCCAATAGTAACTTTCCAAAAAATAGCCCCTAAAAAATAGGAAATCCAACATGGGCCAAAAATGCCAAAAATGAAGTCCCTAAAAAATAGGCGGGTCCAGAGGGTCAATCCTCAAAAAGTGGGAGATGTCAGAATTGGATGAAACGACAGTCGATCTTCGTCCTTCGGGCCTTCTAAGTCTGTCTGATGTGTTTAGGCACTGATTTTGGCTCAAAATCTCAACTTGGCTCTGGATGATGGCTCAAAAACTCTAACTCCTCATTGTAAAAGAAACATGGTAAATAGCAGTTGCGACGCCAAGGCAAAAACTCAAAAAGCAAAAAAACAAAGGGTCCCCATTTGCAATGGGGCGATGTGTGAAAAGGTCACAACAAGACTTCAATGTGATTATTGCTTACCAGTCTCTAAAGTGGAAGCATAAATATTAGAAATGATCACCTTAGAGTCATTTCTCAAATCCTTCAAACTTACATGTAGAGAATCTATCAAAAAATCTAACATCTCACCCTTATATATCTTATCATCCCAAGACTCACCAAACCACCCAAGGCTCCCTAAGCCTCCACATCTATTCCAATACCTCTTTTCCACACCTTTTGAACAAATTTTTCATTTCAACCTTTCTAATTTAGCCTTTTGAAGAAGAACAATATCTGGAAGATGATCTTCAATCAACCGTCTAACAAGACAATTTTTGTCATTGGCATTCAAGGCTTTGACACTCAAGCTTAAGATCTTGCTCCTTGGTGAAGAGGGAGATAACTCTTTAGCAAAATAGAAACCAAGAACAGATTTTTGTCTTCCTTTAACACTTCAAAACATAGACAAATCTTCAAAACAGCTGAGTGAAGAGAAGATAAATCAGAAAAGTTCTATGTCCTTGGACAATATTATAAATGCACAGGAGGCTCCTAGTGACAAAGGTGGAGTTGGATTTGAAAAGGGTGACCGTTCCATGTCTACAAAAGTGGGACAGCAGAAAATCAATGATGATAGCACAAAGAACTCTGCATCAAAAATCAGAAATGATACTTTTTAGAGGCCTCCTATCTCTAGACAAGCACATATGACCAGGTTTAACACTTCTTTCTTTTATGATTATTGTTTCTCTTGCAATCGTTTTGGACATAGAACAACCAACTGTAGAGTGTTTGCAAGAAATTATTTCAGATTCATGAGTAGAAATTCTTTTGCTCCTTTGAGAAATTTCAATGTGATATGTTATAAGTGCAATAACTTTGGTCACACTGCAAGAGCTTGTAGAAGTGGTATGGCAGATTTTTCTATGTAGTACAATAAGGTTGAGAAAGAGGTCAAAGCAAAAGAGGTTGCTAAAGTTTGGAGGAAGAAGGAAAAAGAAGTTTTTGTTGAGTCTTTGATTGTGCAAACTGTTAGAATAATATATTATTATATTCTCTTGTTGTTAATGGTCAATATTAGAACTTTTAGGTTAGTTTAGTTGTTACTGTTTCTACAGTAACTAGTAGGTAGATATAGTTAATATCTACAGTATCTTGTCTCTTCTTTATAATGTAACCTTTTGTTTCATGTTAATAGAATGTTTTTACCGAACATGGTATCAGAGATTTAGGAAGAAAAGAAAAAAAACCCTAAAAATTCATGGGCCTGTCTGCAGCCGTAATTCCAAGTTTTTTGCCTCTAGGGTTTCTGGGCATTCTCCTCCTGAAATTCGCGTTTCCAATTCTTTTCAGAATCGAGGGTTTTTGAGTTTCGATTTTTTGAGTCTCACTCATTAAAAAAAATTGAAACCCTTCTGTTACAAAACTCGGGTATTTTGAAAATGCGATTTGTTCACCTAGGCGCACGTTTCTGCAAATCGTGGGTCTTTTAAACACGCGTCCCTGTTCTATCTACGTCGGTTTTTGGGAATCTCTGCATTTTCTGTAACGCGTTTTCTTGAATCGTCTTCCTTGCTCACATTTTTTGAAAACTGGCCAGGCGATTTGATCTTCTGGTAACTGGATTTGTTCTAGAGAAATCTGAACGCGTTTTTCTTAAATGCCTTCCAGCCGCGATTTCTTTTTGAGGCCGTGATATCTCTTTTTGTAGTCGCGTTTTCACACATTTTCTGAACGCGACCTCTACAAATTTTTGCCCGCGTTTATCTTCTAGTCACATTTTTTACAGAAGATCTCTCCGTTTTCTTTTTTGGCGTCGACTAGGGTTTGGCATTTCTTTTGCCAAATTTTAGTACAGATTCGAGCTTTTTTCTGCAATTTTCCGGTGTTTTAATGGCGGCCTAGGGTTCCAGATATTTCAACTAGGGTTTTGAACCCTCAGATCAAGTCGAAAAATTATTTTATTGCAGATTCTTTGTGGGTTTTGCAAGATCTCATCTGGGTTGTTATTAGATTTTTCTGGGTACCTCGTTTTTCGTGCCTCAAAATTTATGCTGTCAAAATTTTTTGGGTATTCTTCAATCCTTCTGGGTTTTTATTTATCTTTTCTGGGTTTTCAGTAAAACCTCAAAATTCGTGCTAGGGTTTCTGTATTTCTGTTTTTTGTGCATTATTTTGTCGTCACCAGTTTGACCGCGAGGTACGTGATGGCATCTCTCATGAACATAATGCTCGAAAGCAGCCAAAAGTTCAACGGGAAGAATTACAACACCTGGAAGTAGCGCATGCTTACGATCTTTGAATATTGGTGTCTCGATCAGGTCGTTTTGGGGAACTCAACCCGTCCCGCTATAGCCGGAAAGGATCAAGACAAATGGGATGAACGCAATCGGGAAGCCATCATGCTCATCAAGCTTTCAGTCACTGACGACCAGCTGCCACAAGTGCCGTAAGGCAAAACAACTGCTGAAGTCTGGACGACCCTGAAAGATCTCCATGAAACGTCAGATAAGAGTCGTGCGTTCTTTCTGAAGAACATGCTCTTTTTGATAATGATGGAAGAGAAGAACACCACTCTCCAAGAGCATCTGACAAAGATAAAGGACATTCGCGACTAGCTAGAAGCTATTGGTCGAAAGATGGAGGAAGAGGACATGGTCGTCATTACTTTGAAAAGTTTGCCAAAGTCTTACGAGCATTTCATTGAGATGCTCAATATTACTTCAACAAATGTTGACTTGAAGTTTCCAGACTTGTGTAACAAGCTTCTACAACAGGATCGTTGGAGACAGCAGTTTGGAAGCAGTACCAGTTCCACCTCCACAGAGCAAGCGTTCTCTGCCAAATCTTCTGCTAAGAACAAAGGGAAGGCTCAATCTTCTCAGCCGAAAGGCTTTGGTTCTTCTCAAGACAGCAAGAAGAAAAAGAACGTTCAGTGCAATTATTGCCATAAATATGGTCACATCAAGGCTGATTGTCGCATTCGATTGGCTTCTGAACAAAAGAAGCAGGGAGGGTCTCAACAAAAGGCACATGTCGCCGAGCACACTGAGCAGAAAGAGTCTGCATTCTATGCTTTTATGGCCAAGAGAACTGCAGATCCAGTACATTCTTCTGCCTGATATATCGATTCAGGGGCATCGCAACATTTTACTCATCGTTGAGATTGGTTCACCAAATTCGAACCATTCTCTAATTCAATCATTTTTGGAGGAGGCGAAGAGTACATAGTTGTTGGTAAGGGCACTGTCCAAATTCACTCAAGAGGAAGAAATTACTCTTTCTCGATGTCTACTATGTTCCAGGCATAGAACATAACCTTCTCTCAATCAGTCAAATCATGCGGCATTCTCCCCAGTTAGATGTTATTTTCAGTTCGTCCACCTGCAGCATCATTGATCAGGAGACTCGTACTACAATCGCGATGGGACTTGAGGATCACGGTTTGTATAGACTTGTTGATTCTAGTGATTCTCAGGAGCACGCTCTGGCAGCTAGGAGCACTTCCATGAACAAACTTTGGCACCAACGTTATGGGCACTTGAATGTGCACTACCTCTCTCAACTGTCTCGAGAGGGCTTGGTTGCTGGTCTACCTGAGATTCAAACTCAAAATCATGGAGTTTGTGGAGCCTGTCAAGCTGGAAAGCAACATCGGACACCGTTTTCGGATGGTGACTCTTGGCAAGCCTCCAAGGTACTTCAATTGGTTCACACTGATGTATGTGGGCCAATGAATACTCCTTATGTTATTGGGTCCAGGTACTTTTTATTGTTTGTTGATGATTTTAGTCGGAAAATGTGGGTGTATTTTCTAAAACATAAATTAGATGTGTTCAACACATTTCAACAGTTTAAAGCCTTAGTTGAAAAGGAATCAGGTTCTCACATTGTTACTTTAAGGTCAGATAATGGGGGGGACTGGGGAGTTTTGTTCAGCTGACTTCTCTTCTTTTTGTGCTACACACGGCATTAAACGACAACTCACCACACCATACACCCCTCAGCAGAATGGTGTGTTGACCGTATGAATCGCACCATTACTAAAATGGCTCATTCTATGTTGGAGTACAGAAATGTACCTAAGAAATACTGGGCTGAAGCAATCTACACTGTCGTCTACCTCCTGAATCGGTCACCTACACAGGCCGTTATGAAGATGACTCCAGAAGAAGCATGGTCAAGACGCAAGCCTAAGGTGGGCCATCTGAAAGTCTTCGGTTCTACAGCTCATGTCTAGATTCCAAATGCTAAACGTGCCAAGTTGGACTCCAAGAGCCAGACACTTATGTTTTCTGGTTACAACGACAATCACAAAGCATACCGGTTGATTGATGTGGAGACGAATCGTCTCATATTCAATCGTGATGTTGTGATTGATGAGACTACTGGTCCATTTGTTCCTACCACCAGTCCTACGGATCAGTCTATGAAGGTTCCTAATGAGGGTGTTCGTCTTCCTCTTGGTTCCCATGATGGGAGGGTTTCAGAGCATTTTAACTCTGAAGATGAGGAGTCTATTGATCATGATATAGCACCACCTGATTTTCCTCAGGACTCACATCCAGATGACTTTGTTTAAAAAATCCTAGGCGATGTTGTTACTCCATTCCAGATGTTGGTACTTCTACTCGTCGGCCTAAGTGGTGGGCCAAGACAATCGGCGATCTTCATGATGATGAACTCATTGAGGGCAGATCCACTCGTAGCAAGAGCAAGCAGCTACACACAGTCAACTTCGCTCTTATGGCCAACATCCACAGCATCTACGAGCCTCATACATATTCAAAGGCTAAAGGAATTCCAGAGTGGGAACAGGCTATGCAGACAGAATATCATAGTCTTATGAAGAATCACACTTGGGTCCTTTCTGATCTTCCTCCTGGGAAGAAACCTATCAGCTGCAAATGGGTTTACAAGGTCAAGTATCATGCCGATGGTACTCTGGATAAATACAAGGCCAGATTAGTTGCTCGGGGATTCACACAGCGGGAGGGCATTGACTATAAGGAGACTTTTGCTCCTACTGCCAAGATGAGCACAATTCGTCTTCTTCTCGCTATTGCAGCCCAATTTGGATGGACAATTCATCAGATGGACGTCAAGAGTGCCTTCCTCAACGGTGATTTGCAGGAAGAAGTCTACATGACGCAGCCTCCTGGTTTCAAGGTTGTCGGCAAAGAACATCAGGTGTGTAGGCTCGTGAAAGCGCTCTATGGACTAAAACAGGCTCCTCGTGCATGGTACTTCAAGATTGATCAGTACTTGGTTAATCATTGTTTTCAGCGCAACCCTTCTGACAGTAATCTGTATGTCAAACACTCTGGTGATGATATTCTCTTTCTTGTTGTCTATGTTGACGATTTGATCATTACTGGCAGTTCAGCACATTTGATTGCAGCAATCAAACAGGATTTGTGTCAGACTTTTGACATGACAGATTTGGGGCTTCTCCATTACTGTTTAGGTATTGAGGTTTGGCAGACAACTGATAGTATTTTTATCTCTCATTCTAAGTATGCTCGCAGTCTGCTTGATAAATTCTGGATGCAGGATTGTAAACCTGCCTCCACACCTATGGAGAAGGGGCTGAAGTTGTCAGCCAACTCTGATTCACCTCTGGTCGATGAAACAACCTTCAGGTAACTAGTGGGCAATCTCATCTATCTCACTGCCACTAGACCTGACATCAGTTTTGCAGTGAGCTACATTTCTCGCTTCATGACCGCTCCAAAAGCTGATCATTGGATTGCAGCGAAGCGAGTACTGAGATATGTTAAGGGCACTTCAGACTATGGCATTCTGTATGGTAGATGCAAGGATCCAAAGTTGATTGGTTACAGAGACTCAAATTGGGCAGGTTCAGTGGATGACAGAAAATCTACTTCTGGATATGTATTCAGTTTGGGTATAGGTGCTGTAACATGGACCAGCAAGAAGCAGCAGGCAGTGGCTCTTTCCTCGACTGAAGCAAAGTATCGAGGAACCGTTAAAGCAGCATGTGAGGCAGTTTGGCTTCGTAGGATGCTTTTTGACATGCACATGTCACAAGCAGGACCTTCTCCCTTGTACAATGATAATCAAGGGGTGCTCAAACTGGCCAAAAATCCAGTCTTCTATGAACGTACCAAGCATGTCGAGCTTCATTGTCATTACATCCACAAGTTGGTAGAAGACGGATCAGTTCAGTTGCAGTATGTTCCGACAACGGATCAGACTGCAAATATTCTCACCAAGTCTCTGAGCCTGGATAAGTTTGTAAAATTCAGGGGGCAACTTGGTGTTGTTGATGGATTGACCATTAAGGGAGGGTGTTAGAATAATATATTATTATATTCTCTTGTTGTTAATGATCAATATTAGAACTTTTAGGTTAGTTTAGTTGTTATTGTTTCTACAGTAACCAGTAGGTAGATATAGTTAATATCTACAGTATCTTGTCTCTTCTTTATAATGTAATCTTTTGTTTCATGTTAATAGAATGTTTTTACCGAACACAAACAGCCTTTCATGCTCTAAATGAAAGAGACAAATGGTATATTGATAGTGGTTGTTCTAGGCATATGACTGAAGACAAGAGCAAGTTTCTCACTCTCAAAAGGACTAATGGAGGTAAAGTAAAATTTGGTGATAATACATCTGCAAAAGTCTCAGGTAAAGGTACACTTGTTTTGGATGATGGTAAGACCAAAGTTGAGAATGCTCTATATGTAGAAGGTCTGAAACATAACCTATTAAGCATGAGTCAAATGTGTGATCAAGGACACACTTTAGTTTTCAAATCAGATTGTTGTGAAATTAGTAAAGATGGTAAACATATTGCCGATGCAAGTAGGGCTGCCGACAATCTGTACATTCTTGATGATGTCAAAAGTGAAAAGTGTTGTTTGAGTCAGGTAGATGAAGGTTCTAATTCCAGTGCTTCCTTGTCTTCTCCAACCCATAGCTATTTCAGTTGGTGGGTGCCCGTTGCATCTTCTCAAACTTCATATATATTAAATAAGATAGTTATTGAGCTTTCGACTGTTTCTGGATCAATGTCATAAAACATTTTTATACTTTCAATTAACAACATAGCTCTATCCTTTTAATTATAGAAATGAAAATAACATCCACCTTTGAATGGCTTAAATGTAATTTTCATACAATAGCATTATTTGTATATTTTGGCAACCACTACTAACCTTTTGGCAACCACTACTAACCAGATTTATAAACCTGTTTGGAATGATATGGAGTTAATAAGGAAGGATTCATTCCTCTGCCTCTACCACCATACTGACAAGTTGCCAATTGCATTCAGGTTCAAACATGCCCCCTGTAGCAAACTATATCCATTTATAGAACTTTAGCATATGCGTTGCAATAGAAATTATTGTGAACAGTGATAAAGGAGTTGTTATACTTGACAGTGACAAAATCCAGCTTCAAAAGAAGAGGAAAGCTCTATGCAAGCTGAAAGACCTCCCTTGTACATGGTTGACACTCAAAAGACCTTCAGCATGATCTGGGGGCAGACATAGAAGAGTGCTTAGTTACAGAAACTAGACAAACAAAGAAAAATTGGCCAGATAACACCAGATATATTTGCTATAGCTGCTGGAGGTGGTGAATCAAAATCACATTCAAAGGAATATCACTCCTCCAGGGAATCAACAATTTAATTGCATGTTTGGAAAGCAACATTTACCACTGACACCAAAGTCAAGAGCAATAAATGGCACCAGAGCTCTTATTCATCAAATCGATGGCACAAAGGATGGAAAGCACGTTTCAGTTTTACGGCATAATACAAGAGAGGAACCTTTTATTTATATAAATAGGGATCCTTCCGTAATGCACAAGAAAAGATGATATACGAATATGTTACAATACAGGCATAAATCAGGAGAGGGTAGAGCAAATAAAGATTCAGTTGAAAGAGGATATTTTATTATTTTAAGGTGGCTGAACACCCTGTGGATGCTAAGGTAATTCATGAGACATATGCCAATATATGATGCTTGGGAAACATTGAATTCACAAGTAGCACAAATTCCTTTTGATGCGTTTAAAAGCTTGAAGTTGAAGATTGTTGGGCTCATGTTTGCATTTTTTGTGTCCATGGTAAGCATTCATAAGGTGATCTAAGGCAATATTTCTGGATTTGACTATGTAAGCTTTTTTCCTCATCAATGTTTCGGATCATACTCCATTATCTTTAGTTATTTCATCTTGATGAATGATGATGGATCATGCATAGTTTGCGGACTCACCGCGGACTCGGTGGACTCGGGAGTCCGTAGTCCCTTGGCCAGCTGAGTCAACTCGCCACAGACTCAAGAGTCAAGTCTAGGAGAGTCCTAGGTCAGGACTCGGGAGTCCGACCTCAAGACTCGGCGACCTTAGGACTCGGCCGAGTCCTGAGGTCAGACTCAATTGTCCCGACCCAAGACTCTCCTGCGTGGCTGGGAGTCAAAAAGGGTTAAAAACCCATGTTTTTTTCAACTTTTTCTTTTATTTTAACACTCAAGTTTGTGAAATACAGGTCCGCAAATTGAATTGGGTTTGAAAGAAGCCAGGATTATATGTAAACATTTATAATCTTATGATGCTGTTATACATTGAAAAGATGAGTATTTGATGACTATGAATGATTAAATTTCAAGTATTGAGTGTTTGATGATCATATGACGTGTAATCTTTGAATTATGAGTGTTTGATAATCAAATTAGGCTCTTATGTTCTCTAAATGCATTAATTTGTAATTTTGTTCTTGTTTTTTTGTAAAACTACAGTTTCTTTTTTGCCGAGTCCTAGCCGAGTTTTTTCCCGAGTCCGTGCTGAGTCCCGAGTCCGAGTCACATTTTTGGGCTGCCGAGTCCGAGTTTGCAAACTAAGGGATCATGGAGCATGATCTGAAATGTTGATGAAGAAAAAAGCTTACATAGTCAAATTCAGAATTATTACCAACATTATATTATGGCCCGTGGATCAAGGAGAATGTTTGATCCGAAACATTGATGAGAAAAAAACTTACATAGTCAAATCCGGAAATATTGCCAAAATTATATTATGGACTGTGGAAATTTCATGTATTTAATTAATTCAGAACTTGTCGAATGACATCAGTGACATGAGATGCCAATTACAGGGAAGTTTCTTTCCATAACATAAAGGATCAATATTATGGAGTAAATGATCCAGTTGCAACAAAAGTCACCATCAAACAACATTTGTAAGTCATCATCTCTTGCTCCTTCAAGAAGATAAGATTAGAAAGGCCCTGTATGTTGCGAGGATCAATCAAAGTTTCACTAAGATGATTTAAAAGACCATTTTTACAGATATGGTGAAAATGAATTTTCAGAATGATTTGTCAAAAAGCATGTGCAGTCGCACATACTGCCCAGGAATCTAGGGACAAATGCATATTGCTTAAAAGTGGTTGCAATGGAGTTTATCAAGTTAGCGTTTTGGTGAAGAGTTTAGAAGTTTGGATTCTAACAATTGGTGTATCATTGAAAAAAAAAAAATGGCCAGACTCAAATAGGAGTTTGAAATGCGAGATGTTGTGATGCACGTTAAATAGGGTTCATCTTCCACAATTAATTGCCAAGCAATTTAAATGGTGAACTTCAAAGTTGAGCTGATGGAGCAATGAAATGATATGTGCTTAGAAAGCAAAGTGATAAAATCAAGAATACTAAGTGGTACTCATGGCGCTCTACTTTTCATTGAGTTTGGGCAGACCCAACTTCAACTAAGTTACTAAAATGACATTTCAAAAATATTGTAAAAGTGACCTTTTGTTTTTACTTCAATTAATTAGGGAGTGGTTAAAAAGGAGTTGCAAAGGTAGATATCCTCATGTACTACCTGATGTAAGAGTAATTAGGCTAGGATAGATGTCAGGAATTTTGTTGTGTAAGAGAATGTGTGAGACTAATCGAAGACAACTTTGAGTTTTTAAGGAAAGAACTCTGGGCCATCCTTGCAACATACAATGACTGTAGTTTATTCAAGATTTTGTTTATTCTCGAATTGATATATTGTTGAATTATCTAAAATATGTTAAAAACAAAATTGAACTTCACAAGATGTCAACTAATTTGATTCAGTCTACCTTATTCCGATTTGAATGCCCTTAATCTTGCACCATTATCTTTGCACATTTCTCGGAAACTAAGTCATTTACTTTGGTGAAGTGTGATATATGTTTTATGTGGTTTGTCTATCTATTTAAAAGGATAATATCACAAATACTCAGTTTTGGATCCAACAAACTTGTACAATGATTTATTGTAAAGTCCGACATGTCTATTTTGTTATTTTTTGTTTTTAAATGGCAAATAAAAGGAAGGCTTCCCTAGAAGCAAGGAGGGGCTTTCAGTTCCACATATTACCAGACTATCTGTGCCTTGATATATTCCAGGTAAACAATTAATAGCCTGGATTGCATTTTTTCTCCTATCATCTATTTTTCTTTGCTTCATCTTTGTTTCTTTTACTTCCAAGTTCCAACTTACTGATACATAACAATACTAACCACCATATTAGATAAACCAGAAGGAAAAAGAACTAGATATACAAATGCTTTACCCAGGTTGATCTTAGTATTTACCCTTTATCTGTCCAATAGAGACCTACTCTAATCTAAAGAAAGTAGATTGGCAGAACGTATATAACCCAACATTGCCTAAAACAGAAAATGACATGTTACACTGCCTATAAATAGGACTGTGATTCATAACTATAAATATGCATTAACTGTTGGACCAAAAAACTTTCCCATGAAACCAATCCCATCATGTTAAAGCCGAGCGCATCATGCTACATTTTGGAAGTTAACAAATTTCTCCTATGATAGTACTGCATTAAAGCTCGTACAATGGTACTTCATCAATTAAGCCAAACTTACAACCCACTTTATCCTAAAGCTGCATTCTCCCATCTACCAAAGAAAGTAGGCTAGCAGAATGTTGATAACCCACACTTTCCTGAAGAAGAAAGTGACATGTCACACTAATTATATTGGAATGACACTCATTAGAACCAGCTTGGATTTTTGCTGACTCTGATTCAAAAATATAAATATACACTGAATTTTGGACACAAGAAACTTCCTGTGAGACCAATCCCACTCATTTTGAAGTCAGGCAACATTTTGGAAGCTACCTAAAGAAAATTTCTCCTATGAAGCAATCTGCTACTGGTCGCTATCCTCAACCTGTCACATGGGCCTATTTTGTGGATATATCAACATGATAAGGAAAACAACATTCATTTGCAAATAAAGGTGAGCAGAGTGGGGTACACTAATTTGAAAACTAGGATAAGGGTTTTTCTTTTCCACATTGGAATAACTCAAGGAATAGCACCACAACTTAAGTTTCAACTAATTATATTTAGTTTTACTGATATTGGCTGCATCCCTTTTAGTTTCTATCCAGAATTCTTGTGATGCTAACTCTTTCATCAAAGACCATTACCAATATTAACAGTCACATAAAACCTAAGAAATGAAAGCTAAACAACATGAAAATTGACATAAAATTGGCATACCTGAGGATTGAAAAGATTGTTTGAAGTCACAGTTCCAACAATAGACCTATTTAGCCCTTTCAAATTCCGGTGTTCAAATGTAACACTTCCACCTGGTTGAATTGAAGCCTGAAAAAACAGAATAAGGATTTTGGTCACCTAAGATCGGAACGAGAACTAAGGCTGATAAATATGAAATGTTATCTACTGTTTGTGTTTTACTCACAAAACAATCAGGCACTAAAAACAATTAGAAATCAACAAAGCGAAAATAAATAAATAAGATTATCCATGCACAAAAATTGTTCCACTAAATACTTTGTAACTTTAGAATTAGGATGACAAGCATTATTAATATTTCCCAGCAAAGCATTCGTTTGTTAAAGCAACCCCACCAGATGAGGTCGTCCCCCACTTCCAGGTACAATGCTCCATTCTGTACTGACTTCAGCTGTCTTATGTTCAAGTTCTTTAAGCTTCACCTCAACTGCAATGCCTCCTTCAGCTGTTTCATCTGGTTTAGGGTTGATCTCTATGTTTGAAAATAATGCAAGAGCATTTATATTTCTGAGAGCCTGCCTTCCTGCATCTATATTGAAAACTCGACCTGTCCATAACTGCATAGTGCATGCAGATTTGAGTCAATTACGTTAAATAAACATGCACAGAATTACTCAACAAGTGAAAAATGAGAAGATTGAAATGTAACATACAGATTATATTAAATATGATGAATAGCTAATAGAAAGTTCACACTAGAGATAAATTGTGTTGCTATTGTGCTCTCCAATGAAATTTAAATTGCAATGCATGTCCACAAATCACTGAAATTGGAAAATGAGATAAAAAAGTACATAGAGAAGTGAAGTAAGAAAAAGGAGTCCCTAAACATCTTACACCTAAGAATTTTAACAAAATGGAAAGCTCATAAATGTAAGCCCTGGTGAAAAGCATCAACTAGAGAATAACTGGCATGAGTAACAAAGCCAGAAAACTGATTCATGGGAATTGAACCACAGGGTAACAAGGAAATTTTGCATTCTTATCAGCCCCAGAAGTTTGACCATTAGTGTCTGCAATCAATACGTAGGCGTCCCTGGTTGCAAAGACATGACCTCATACTTGCATTTCCATTTCTTGCAATAATTTTTTTTTCTCATTACAAAGTAATGTTTACTTCCCATTATCATTTGTGTAGAGTTGTCAACTCATCCTGTTTGTCTTGTAATGTCGTCTTTGGAAGTCCTTGCCCTCTCTTCATTGGTTGTTTGTTTTTGAATTTTGATCAATCACTCGTCACTATTATCCCATTCTTCCTCGGTGCCCACAATTAAAAATATTAAAGCTGATTCTCTTTCAAGAGGATCAAATCAATTGCTTGTAGATGTTATTTTTCTCTTCAATTTAAAGCATCAGTATTAATCTTGTTTACAATTACATGCCATCCTTTCCCTTTCATTGTTGTCAATTGTTTAAAATTTGAAACAATGAAAAGTAACCTTGTTCATTAGAAAATGCATCAAACAATAGATCAAGGAACTCTTCCAAATATAGGAAGTCAAGGATGTTCAGGGGCTAAACTGAATGATAAGTCAAGGAGTATTTGGTGATCAATTTATTGAGAAACCCTATTGTTGTGACCTAATCACACATCGCCCCATTGCAAATGGGGACCCCCCTTTAGTCTTGTCTGGTGTCTTAGTGTTAGAGTTGGTTCTAGTGTGAGCTTCAGTTTCTTTGAGTCTCTTTCAAGGCAAAGGTCGGTCGGCAAGTCCGAGTTATGGGTTTGAGTCGAAATTCGTCAAGATTTGAGATAGCTAAGTAGGTCAAGTCAATGCTCGAGGGGTCAAATGAAGTTTTTGATGCCACAGGAGTGTTCAGAAGGGTTGTTGGAGTAAAAATGACTGTTCTCCGGGCGAATTCAGACAACCTGCTTTTTCATGCTTTTTTGCTTTTTCAAAAGCTTCATTTTTGGCACTTTGGGACCAATTGGGGACTTACTATTTTTAGAAATTTTGCTTTTTGCTTTTTTTCTATTTTTAGTAATTTCTATTTTTAGAAAGTGCCAGGGTTAGAGTTTCGAAAGTGTCAAGGCAGGAGAATGCTAAGTAGAAAACATATAAAGTCTGCCCCAAACAAGAGGAAATCTTCCTCAAGCCATGAAGTTCGCCCATGATGAAAATTCAGTTGAATTCTTGAGAAATCCAATTAAAAGAGAAAGATCAAGCTGAAATCCAATCTAGTTGAGAGGAAAATCCACTTGAAATAAAATCCATCAAAGAGGAAATCCACTAAAGGTCACATGAAATCCAGTTGAAGTTCGCCCACCTCCAAGAGTAAAAAATCTAGTTTAATGAAGAAAAAATTCTAGTTGGGCGAATATGTCTAAGTCAAGAGAAATCCAATTCAAGGTGGATGAAATTCTCTAAGGCAGATGAGTAAAATCCAATTGAAACCTCAAGAAATCCATGTTGAAATTCTCAAGAAATCCAAAGGTACCCCCTAAGGTAAGAAATTCACTTGAAATGATAGGAAATCTAGTTGGGGGGCGTATTTCCCAAGAGGAGGTCCACAAAATTGCCTAAGGCATGAAGTTTACTTGGGAGAGGGATAAAGAATCTAGTTCAAAATCCAAAAATTCCACATAGGGGTCGACTTTCCTCTAGCAAGTTAAAACCGAGTTAACTCAAGTCCTTTTTTTGGAAACTTCACAAGCAAGCCAAAAAGAAGAGAAAAACAAGGAATGTGCCCAAGAATAAATTAGAAAGAGGAAGCTTAAAGATAAGCTTTCCTCCTCTTTTTCTAAATCGAGCATCCAATCATGACATGGGCCGAATTCCTTAAATAAGGAAAGATTTTGCTTATAAAGAGAAGCGCTTGAAGTCTCTTTTTCATTCAACACAAGTTTAAAATTCTTCTCAAGAAGTTGCAGCACAGCCATAGGCACCTCTCTTAATTTTGCATGAGTTACAAAGTTAATCAATCCGAGTAGAAGAAGTGAATTACATTCTCAAATTGCAGGTTTTAGTCAAGAAATTCAGGCTTCTACAGGTTCACAAGCTACGAATATGGACAGAATTGAAAGGAGAAATAAGGATTTAAATCTTAAGTTTGTAGACCTGCAGATAAATTCCAACTTCAGACCTGCAAATTCCAGTCAAAAAATTAAATTTCTTTGAATATTCTTGAAGGGACAAGGGTTGGTAATGAGAATTCATTTTTGTTTGCATTTATTGCAGGCTAAATCTTGATTTTTCAGTTTCTAATCAATCCTTGCAGTCAAGTTGAAGTTTTGGAATTATAAATCAGTTTATTTCACCATTAATTCACTCACCTAGCCTTAGGGTTTTAAGCATAACACCTTCTTTATAATTCATGCATGCTTTCTAACTTCAAGCTTCATACAGGCGCCATGTCTACATCAAAGAATGTGGGAGGAGGAGTTAGGAAGAATCAAGTCAGGGAGGTTCTCAAAGGGTTCTATCCAGAATCCCAACTATCATCTAAGTGGACGAAAGTTGGAGATACCAACTTTGAGCAATTCAATGTAAACCAACACAAGAGAAGAATGTTTGGCACCCATGAAATGCCTACGCCCATAGCAGCAAACATGATCAGATGTGGACTTCATCAAGCAGCAAGTTTTCCACCTGCGGTTCAATGTAGTGAATTGATGGTTGAATGCGCTAGAAGGTATGATCCACAAGCACGATCCATCAAAGCATCTAATGGGATAACTTTGGCTTATTTCACTGAAGACTCAATTAGGGAAGTGTTTGGCATTCCTCGTCACCACAAGATGTTGAGCAGAACTCAAGAGGAATCACAGGCAATGTTTGATCAAGCGAAGGAGGCTTGTATGGATATAGTCAACACTAATTGGGTCAAGGAACCAAAGAAACATCGCTCCAAATTACCCACGAGGTTGATTTGCACTCATTTCAAAGAAGAATATAGCGATATGATCCATATGCTGAACAGAGTTATGGATACTCCTCAAGGGGCATTCTTT
>VDFB02049217.1:16547126-16575644 GCA_007258455.2 Sequoia sempervirens | reverse complement strand
CAATACATCCATCAAGTCGGCCAAAGATGGACCAAAAAACATAACTGCAAAACACCAACATGACACCATATGAACAAATGGATATGTGAGATCTTGTATGAACATGCTTCTAACACTTGTAAACCATTTCCCAAAATCGTAAGCAACAAAGATCAATAGGAAACAAATGCGGACCAAAATATCGGAGGATGTAAGCAAAATACTGGTTCAGATACTAGACTAGAATATCAAAATAACTTCAGTCTTGATCTTGTAGTTGCAACTCATATATCATGATGACATCAATGGCAACAAATAGTATCAAAATGAGATGTTCTTCATTTTTCCAATATATATTTGATACAAGGGGGCTATTTTACCAAACAAGGAATTGTACAAGATGACACAGGTATGTAGAATGAAGAAATAAATAGGTAGGTGCAAGAGTTTCTAGATAAGGGAGTAATTGGAGAAAGTCTCAATCCATGTGTTGTACCAATAGTGCTCACATTGAAGAAATATGAAGAATGGAAAATGTGTATTGATTTAAGAACTATCAATAATATCACTATAAAATACAAATTTCTATTGCCCCAGATGGATGACATGATGGATTTTTATGTGGAGTTAATTACTTCACGAATTATGATTTGAAGAGAAGTTACCATTAAATTAGAATCAGGGAAGTAGATGAATTGAATACAATAGAACTCTATGATTGGATTATTTTATTCAAGAAGGTTTATAGCTTAAAGGAAAGAAATTATGTACAAACCAAGGAACAATAAGAGAAAAATGATTAGATAAAATTATAGTGGATGTTTAAGTGGAAAATTTGGGTTTGATAAAACATCAATATTACTTATTGAATGGTATTTTTTCCTCAATTAAGTGCATATGTGAAAGGTTGCAAAGTTTGCCAAAATGCAAGAGTAAGACAAAACACAAGGTTGTATCATCCATTGCCTATACTGGAGAGACTGTGAAAACACATAAGAGTGGAATTTGTTTTAGACTGCCTCAGACACAAAGAGGTCATGATTTAATTTTTGTTGTAACATATATTTTTTATATGGTTCATTTCATACCATGTTAGAAGATTAATGATGCTTCCCATGTAAAGACATTTTCTTTCAAGGTATTTAGATTGCATGGGTTGCCTAAGAGTAATATCTTAGATAAGGGCACCAAGTTTGTTGTCTATTTTCTACATACATTATGGAAGAAGTCGAGTACTAAGTTAGTGTTCACTTCAACATATCATCCCCAAAATGATGGAGGTTGTGAATAGGATTTTGGGAAATTTATTAAGATTTTTGGTAGGTGGTAAACCAAGCCAATTGTACTTGATATTCGCTTAGGCATAGATTTCCTAATATAATAATTCAATTATTAGGAGTGTAGGGAAAAGTCTTTTTTACATTGTCTATGGGTATAACCCTAGGGCTGTTCATGAGTTGAGGGATGACAAAAATTTGAATAAGAAAAGTGCTATGGAACAAAAATTTAAATAAATTCAAGAGTTACATAAGGAAGTAAAGGATAAATTAGAGAATAATTCCAATAAATACAAAGAGAATTTTGATATACATGGAAGAGAACAAGAGTTTCAAGTTGGTGACCTATTTTTGGCATATTTGAGGAAAGAGAAGATCCCACAAGGAACATATAATAAGGAAAAGTGGAAAAATATAGGCCCATGTAGGGTGTTGAGAAATTTTTCATCTAATGCCTATTAAATTGATATTTTAGTAGGTATATATATCTTCGATTTTTAATGTTGTTGATCTATACAATTATTATTTAAAGGGGAGGATAGAATACAAGAGGATACACACTTAGATTTGCAAGATGCGCAAGGATGGATATATTAGTTTCATGAAAATAAATTTGGATGAGTTCATAGAGTGGTTGATTCTCAAGTGACTAAAAGAACATATAGAATACTTAGTTTTTTGGAAGAATAGAGCTACGATGAAGTGTCTTAGATGAATGTTGTATAATTGGCTAAATATGGAATTTTGGTTCCAAAATTGCCAAAATGTTTATGAGTTACAAAATCATGGAAAATTTCTCTTACCTAGTGTGTCTGATACAAGAGCATTTGGGTTCATAAGAAATCTTGTATAACCTAAAAATATATCTCTTTATTTTTATTCTTTCCCTTATTTGGGATTTGCAACAATTTATTTTGATTATTTTTTCAGGAGATATTTCTAGGCTAAATTTTGATCAAGTAAGGACTTCACTTTGTAGAGGTTCCAAACAGTTATCTCTAGTTCAAATTTGGTTGAAATTGGACAAGAATCAAAAAAATTATGAGTATTTGGATCTTTGGCCATGCCTAGGAACAAAGCTATGATGTGTTCCAAGAACCCCAAGAACTGTTGAAAAATTCTAATTCCCTCTCAGTGGCTTAAAAAGTTCATGGTATATCTTCATCCTCAACAACTTAGAATGAAGGAAAAAAAATTAACATTTTGAATATTTGATTAGTTCTTGAGGGATTATATGGAACCTTCAATGAGATATAACAACTCTAGTTTCTGGTTAAATCCGTAATAAGTCTCTAAGAATTTTGAGAACCACTGAAACCACTAACAATTCCAATTCTTAGTGGAATAACTTACAAGTCTCTAAGAAAAAAAATTTATGATTTCAAAGCTTAGAGGAATTCTAGAAACCACCAAAACCACCAATAGTTCTAGTTCCTAGTGGAATAATTTATAAATACTTATCTTTTTGCAAAGATTCTCAAGTGAGAGTTCACAATATTTTCAAGAACCATGAAGAAACCCCAAAAATTTTAGTTCTTAGTAGCATCACTAGCACATCCCAAGACTTAGTGTTACTTGAGAATGATCATAATTTTGAGAACTCCTAAGGAGGTAGGAACGTCCAATAATTATTTGGTCCCTGATGAGGTTGGAACCCCCAACAATGAACACACAGTCAATTGTTCCTAAAGAGGTAGGAACCTCCAACAATGTTGGACTCCTAATGAATTCAAAACCTTTGAAATGAAGAAAACCATGTAGGCACTTAGAAAATCTAGTTACATGTGAACATGTGTCATATTTTGATTGATTCATTTGTGAGAAAAATTGAACTTCCTCTTCAAATGGTCAAGAAATTCCACTGCATGAAAGAATAAAAGTTGGAAAATCAATGCATTTGGGGTGGTTGGAGAATTGTGGGAAAATATATATATAGAAAGAAGAAGGTTGTAGGCTTGATGATGAAGGAGCATCTGAGTCCACGAGTGATCCTGCATTGTCCAAAAAAAAAATGTTTCAGTTTGATCAATTATTTTATTTTTGGTGTTGGTGCAATTTTGTGTTCATAGGCAACACGAAAACAGGCAAAAAATTGAATACATTAAATTTAAATTATTCTTTTAGGAATTGATAAATTAATTACAATCCCTTGTCAGGTGATGAAGATGAAGGAATTTAAATTTATTACAATTTATTCATTTATTTGTATTTCCTAGCACATGGGGTGTTTGAATTTAGGAGATAATAAAAAATTAGAATAAAGTATGAATTATTTTATTTTCCCTATTGAATTTATTTTTGGCTAGGATTTGAAGGGATCTGGGCATAAGCATGAAGTTGAAGGAGAAATGACAAAATAAAAGGAGTTTTTGTTTTGTGTGTTGTAGATTTTTTTTAGCAGATTTTGGACGCTTGGAGGGAGGGAGATTGTAATAAAGAAAAAAATAGCAACAAGAAAAGAGGAAGTAGAATCATAGAAGGTGGAAAAAGAGAGAAGGTGATGTGGGATGGAAGAGGTACAACAACCAATTCATGGTGCAATTTTAAATAGTCATAAAAAAATAGATGGAGGAGGACAAGAGAGGCCATGTTTGTAATGTTTTGTGTAACAGATTTTGTTTGGAAAGAAGGATGTATTTAAATGTGGATTTAATATATTCATTATGAGTTTTTGTATATCTTTTGGCTTCTATAATGTTGAGCATATTTATTTTTTTGGGAGAGATATTTCATCAAATGGCATTAGAGTCAGTGGTCTTGAGCATGTGGATAGGGTGTTGAATGTGAATCAGACTACTCTAGGAATTGTGAGTAAAGAGTGAAGAGGTGAGTGTTGTGTGAGGAGCTCAAAAGGATTGTTGTAGGTGTGTGAAGAGTCTTGAACAATTGAGAGCTGAAGACATTGAGGTGGTTGAAGATTGAAAGTGCATGGAAAGTGTTTGATGAAATTTCAAAGAAGAAGAGTATGAATTTGGCCTTAGGTAAGGATTTAAAAATTTATTTTATTGAGAGGAGAGAGAGAATGTTGGAGGAATAAATTTGGGTTATAATTCATAAAAAATGTGTAGAGATATTCGAGATATTGGATGCCTTGGAGGATAATAGAAGGAAAGAAAAAAGAAAAGAAAATAAGATGGGAAAAAGTGAGACAAAATTTTCTTAATTTTATTTTTATGTGCGGGAATGAAGGATGAAAAGGAAGATGAAGAGAAAGAGGAAGAAGATAAGAAAATTGTAGCAAAAGTATGTCTTGTTAAAAGAATAGCAGATGTGGTTGCAACATAAGTAGAGGAAAAAAATAAGGATGCAAAAATAGTTGAGTATATCATTTGGAGGATGAGAAGGTAGAAGAAGGAAATAATGAGATTGTAGTTGAGCATGAAGAGAAAAAAGTTGCAGCAGATGGTGTGGAAGAAGATGTTATAGCAGCAGGGGAAGAAGAGGTAACATTTAAATTTTCTAAATTCTATGATAAGTATTTCTATGTCAATAAAAAATATGAGAAAATAGAAGAGTGTGATGAGGTGAAAGTAGAAGAAGAGATGGATGAAAAGATAGTGGTGGAGGTGAAAGAGTGTGAAGAGGAAGTGAGGATAGAAGTATTTTATTTTCATGAGCTTGCTAGTGCTGATTTATATGCAGGGAAAGATTTGTATGATGTTGCAAAGGATAGTGTAGATGCATGTTGGTGGAAGTGGCTAGAATATGGTGGGTTGGATCCCACACAATTAGAGAAGAATGAGAGTTGTAGTTGGTGGAGGAGGTTAGATTATGGTGGAGCATATTCCACATTGAGAAGAGGAGGAATGCAAAGAAGAGTTGTTGGAGGAAGATGGTGAATATTACAGCTAAGTGTTGGAAATGGTGGAAAAAGAACTTATGTAGGAGGGTGCCAAACACAACATGAGAGTGTGTTGCAATTTTTTTACAACTTGAAAGAGTAGTTCTACTACTTGGCTCTATTTTGTGAGGCCACACTCACAAACTTCTTACTCAACGTGTTTAATATAGGAGCATCTAGGTCCACAGGTGATCTTACATCTCCCAAAAAATAAAATAATAAACTATAATTTTGTTTTAGTTTGGTCAATTATTTTATTTTTAGTGTGAACTGGTGCAATATTTTGTTCGCAAGCAACCCAAAAATAGGCAAAAATAAATGAACAAATTAAATTTTAATTCTCCTTTTAAAAATTGATAAATTAATTGCAATTCCTTGTCATGTGATGAAAATGAAGGAATTTAAATTAATTTCAATTAATTCATTTTTTTATTGCCTAGCACATGGGGCATTCAAATTTAGGAGAAGATAATAAAAATTTAGAATAAAATCTGAATTATTTTATGTTCCCCGTTGAAATTCTTTTTGGCTAGGAGTTGAAGGGAGTTGGGCATAGGCATGAAGTTGAAGGAGAAAGGACAAAAGAAAAGGAATTTTTATTTTGTATGTTGCAATTTTTTTTGAGGAGGAGAAGTTTGATGCTTGGACGGAGGGAGGTTGTAATAAAGAAAAAAAAAGTAGCAAGAAAACAAGTAGAAGCATAGGAGAAAGGTGGAAAAAGAGAGAAGGTGATGTGGGAAGGAAGAGGTGCAAAAACCAATTCATGGTTTTGTTTTAAATATGTTGGGTGAATATTTTTTAATTCCTTTAACAATTAAAAATGGTAGTTTCAGCCATAGCTATGATGAGAAATTAATCTCTCCTCATAAAGGGGAGGCTCACTTCTTATTGCTCACTAAACAACTAGTAATTAAACTATGCTTATGTACACTACAACTATCCATAGGGGTGTTTCCATCATCCTATTCTCTTCTTTTAGAATAGATGTTTTCCTTTTATAAGTTTTTAATAGTATTCCATTGATGTTTAAAAATGTATGTAACAAACTACAAAATACTAGTTGGAGAAATAATGACCAATATCTACTTCAGTTAGACATAAGAAAGATTAGAATGATACCAACATGTGATAATAACAAGAAAATCCAAAATGATGAGGTGTAGCAGGAACCACCAGAAAAATAACCCACAAACAAGAGAATAATTTTATTATTCAGAAAATGGAGAGCTTCTTACATGCGAGAGGATCACCAATCCCCAAGTTCTACGCTTACATACAAGTTACAAGCGACTCTGAGAATAACCCTTTACTTAATATGCGAGCTTGTCCCCAAAAAGTTACCCAAAAATTAGAAGCCGCCCATAAATGAGAGCTCCTCATTAGTTTGGAGCCAAAACAACATTCAATTTGAGTTTAGGCAGTTTGGCACGAAAATTTACAACATGAAGTTCAAATTTCAAAGAGCATTTGCAAGCGTATCTTCTAGAAAGTCTCGCCAACCGGCGGGGGCCATAACTTTTGATCCGGGACTCCGGTCGCGAACCCGTTCAAACCATTGGAAAGATCTCAAAGTCAGAAGCGTGCTCAAATTTACCACCACACCAATTTTGTAAAGTTGTGGGAGCGATCTGGGAACTCTAAGTGCCTCAAATCTAACTCGAAAATTTTTTAGGTGCAAATCTGGGAAACTAAAACTGCAATATCTTTCAACCTAGGAATAGAAAATAAAAACCGTAAATTGGGAATTTCATTATGGCGAAAAGGGTATCCAAAAATGTAAAAACATCTAAAAACTAAGAAACTTGAAATTTAACTATTTTTGGGTGATGCAAGATTGCCCTTACACCACTGGATGCTCCTGAATCACAAAATCCAAAGTCTTCTGTCACATTCCATCATGATTTTTAATTGTAACAAGTATAGCAAGTTGTATCTCAAAGAATATCAACTAACAACACCAAAAGATCCACAATAATATAGCCAACAATTGCAGCACAAAGACTTCAAGTTATTAACCAAATTCATACAAAACACATGTATCTCCAAATACAATATTGTAGCTCAAAGTCTATCAATACCAAATATGAATTCCCTTCAACAATGAACTATTACGCCATTTTAACAAACCAATTTCAAGATAGTGTGATAAGAGATATGTAAGAAAAATCTTACACACAACAAATAAGCTCCAAAACAAACGTTGGAGGAAAATCCTCTTTTTTATTGATTAATTTCGATATGCACATTCGACACAAAAATTTCAAGTATGCTCTCTCAAAATGGGTAGTGTTTTGCTTCAAAATATCAAAGGTCCATTACAAAAGAAACTCCCTCATATATATAAAGAAGTGTTGAGAGCTAATCTAGGAAGCAATAAATAATTAGACTTATTCAACAAGAGAGTTTGATTTGATTTAAGACTTCTTTGTTTTTACATGTAATTAAATTTTGGAAGACATGTAAAATATCAAAAACTAATTATATAAAGCATGAAAAATACTAAAAATTAAAACAAGGCACATTCAACTTTCTCCGACGTCTTTCTCTGAAAAATCCTTGAATACTTCTTTATGATTGCTTAAACTTATTCATTAATAGGAAATGAAGTATGCTTGGAGATAGCAAGGACTCTTATGACTGAATCCTTCACAGCATTGCAAGCTTTCTCATGCCTTTCTAAATACACCTTGATGTTATCTAGGGTTAATTGAATATCCATTAATTTGTCTGTCGAAGCCAATGAGAAGGATTGATCTTCAAAATCTTTTTGGATCATAGATGTGAATTCCTAAACAACTTCATCTAAGGAAATGACTTTTTGATTATCATCAAGCAACTTACAAGACAACTCCTCAATTTTGTTGACAAGATGAAAATCATTGTCTTCGCTGACTTCTCAAGCATCCTGCAAATATTTGATCAATTCTTTGACGATATTAATCTTGTGTATCAATTTTTTCCTTTACCTGGGCAAAAGACATCTCTATATTGGGAATTATCTTGATTTCCACCAATGCATCAAGGTTGAGTTTCTTCATCTCAATCCAAGATTCTAAATTATTCTCAATTTCTTGTTCTTGGGAAAAAGTATAGAATTTTTATCTAACTTTTATCTTATGCTTTCCATGTTCCCCATTCTCTCTAGAGAAGATCTTAGGAGTTGTGTTTCTTATACTATCATTCTGCCCAGAAACTCACCAAATACTTTACCTCTTGAATGCACCTTTCCAAACTTTTGAATAATTGGTTCTTTAATACTTACGGCTACAGGATCTATTGACTCCAAAGATTGGGTAATCTTCTAGAGCACCAAAGTTAACCACTCTGCTTTGGCCTTGTATTGATATTTACTCTTCTTCACTTCATCAAATTTCTCAAGGATAGAATTCAAAGTAGATTTTATATCTTCCTTGGTACTTTCATGAGTTACCTTTCCTAACTCAACCTTGTAATGGAATATTAAAAAATATTCACTTCCTCAATAAACCTATCTAGAGGAGGTTGTGCTACCTCTGCATACATGTTTCCTGCTTTATCCACAAGCAACCTAGAAAGAGCCTTTTCCTTCTTGGTTTTTTTCTTTATAGGTTCCAACTATCTGAACTCAAATTCATTTCAAGAGATGACTCGGTTCTTCCTTTTTGGTGTTTGGGATGAAAGTCAAGGGGGAAGTGGGAAAGAACTTCCTTCTGGATCAATAGTCATATCTTGTATTGATGTACCTACACTCACTAAATTTGTTACGATTGATGGATTATTAGTCAAAATTACACTAGGAATTTCCACACTTGTAACTTGAACATTCTCAATCATATATTGTTCTAAATCCGATTGAGAGGTTATGTCAAAAGAAGGTGATGAAAAACTTGGAAAAGAAGTGGGAGATTCCAAAAAAATTTCCAAACCATGTTTAGGACTTTCAAAAATTGACCCCAAAGATTGGGATGAAAGGATTGACTAGATAGACATGGTAGGAGTAACTATAATAGTAGGAATTACCACAATAGTGATAGGTAAAGATTGTCCAATAGAAATAGTGGGAGTGAGTGTAGACAAAATTTTAGCAATGGGAGAAGAAGAGGCATGTGGTTCATTTGACATATTCTCATGAGGAGATACTCATTCTTCCTCATCTTATTATTCTTCTTACTCTTTCTCTTGGCTTGATGCCTCTTCTACCACAGTAGATGGTCCTTTAATCACTTGAATCTTATTCCCTTTTACAACAAACTTGTTTTTTTCCTAGAGGTCCTACTAGAACTAGGTACATTGTCCTTGTTCTTCATACTCAACTTAGATTTCCGACTTCCCAAAACTTCAATTTCCTCCTCCTTTGATCCAATAACAAATCATTTCAAACGAATTCCCTTCTCCTCTAACCATATATTTGTGTTAGTTATCATTGATTCAAACCTTTCTTTGATTGATGTCACTTCCTTCTTTGACCACTAGATATTTGGTAGAGGAGTTATTGCAATATTATTCTTCTCATAGGTAGGGTCTAGGATGTTTCCATCATCCTCCGTACCTTTAGGAATATCTTCCAAATCATTTTCCATTTGTTCCAAATTTAGTCAGCAGTAGTCCATTTTTCTTATCTCCTCCTCTATTATGTGATCTTCCCACACATCTTCAATTCTATGCATATGGGTGTGAGATTTCTTGTTCTTTTCCTTCATTCCCCGGTAGTCAAATCATGCCTCCTTTTGAAAGTCTTCAAGGTAACCCATTGCATCTCAGGTTCTATGGCCCTAGCCCTTGGAGATGTTTGGATGGAATACCTACCAATCATGAGGAGAAACCTGAAGCTCAGTTTGTGTGATTCCATTTGCTTGCTATGGATGACCATTATCTACCTACAAAGATCCATTAGGACAATCTTGTCACTAGGGTATCTCGAGAGCATGTATGGATAACCCATGAGGAAACCAACTCTCAAGTAGGTGAGTGTGGGGAACTACAGATATAAGCAACCATATTTGTTTACTAGAGTCCATGCCTCATTAGAAACCCTTTTTTTCTCCAATTTAAGAGCAAACATACATAAGAAAGGAGCAAAGAAAGCATCATTAACTCTTTTGAAATGATGAATGCTTCCATCGAGAGTTATCTAAGGAAAGTAATTATACACTAGAGTTATTCTTTTGTTCCCTTCCGTTGTCAACCCAGGAAAATTTCTCATTGCAGTGACAACATACACCTAATAAGATGTCATATAGAACTTAAGTGAAGTATGCACTTTGATCAATTGATTGTGAATTATGTCACTGATATATCGACCCCAAAATATTTGTTGATTTCACATCAATATGATCTTGATGTACATATATATCCAATCTTGAAAAAGTGGATGAGGTAGGTAACCCTTTTACTCTACTGAGAAGAGTGATCAAATCATTCACTTCTTTAATGAAGTCACTACATGGAAAAAATTTAGGCCACCTTGAAACACTTGGCCATGGATTCTTTAAACAATTACTATTAATAACTTTCATGCAAGCATATGTATTTCTCTCATATTCATCTTATGCATATTCCTTAGTGACATCTACATACGAACCAATACTGGGACATAAGAAATATTTTTCAAAGAATTTTGAATCTATCATTATGACCATGTATTTCCATTCACATCCCTAACACTTTGTGTTGAAAATTGAGGTGTTTATGTAGCTTAATACTTTGTAAAACTTTATGATTGTTAATCTAAATATATATTTTTTGTTACGGATTCTTTGTGGGTGATTAATCTAATTAATTCATTTTACCATTTTTAGAATGAAGACAGAAGGTTGTAGAAGAATTAGACAGGATATTAGAAGATACACAACATTTACCATGGAGAAACCCTTTCAGGAAGAAAAACTCCACCAACAATCAATGTATTATTTAATCTCAAAATAAGATTACAATAATTCCAAACCTTGCTTGAGATGCTTCTTTTTCCTTCAACAAATCTTCTTCACAACCTACAATAAAAACTGATACAAACTCTCTTCAACTTGCTTGAGATAAATAGGAAATAATCAACCTTGTAAATTCCAAAGAGTTACAATTACAAAGCTCAATCCCTATCTCACAAAAGCTATTCCTATCTCTTGCAAGTAGAGTTCTATTGTGAAAAAAAATGTCAAATCAACTCCTTCATGTCCATTTGGGCATCCCAAACTAAAGTCATAAATCAACCTTTATTCTGAAGACATCTTCAAAGATTATCCTCAAAGTTGGCATTCAAGAATGGGCCCACTTAATTCAGCCTTCTGAAATATCTTATCATGCAAAAGTGTTAACTTCAAGAAGTCAATTTGGGTGCCCAAGGTAGGTCCATGTCAATCTTTGTTAACTAAAACATAGCTCTCCACAATTCATGCAAGAATGATCATCCCCTGTTAAATGAAAGTAGTCACCTATTATCTATCATGCAACTCAAGTCATTATTCATGCATTCCAAGTTAATTGAAGTCAACATGCATTCAACTGAAACTAACTGAAGATAACTGAACCATAACTTAACTTAACTAAATTGAACTTCATGCATGTAAACATCAATCCCTAACTTCTAGGATATTTGCATGCATTACAAAAGTGTTATCTTTTACTCCAAACAATTAACATAACTCCAGGTGGGTTCCAACTTCCATGTGGGCGCCCCATGTTCCCCTATTATTTAGGAACTCGTATTGGACACCCTCACATGCTCCTATTATTTATAATTAATTACAAATGTCAATTAACATGATTATTTCATTCAATATTAATCTCTTTATAATCCTAGTGTTGGGGAGTACTTTCCAAGGACTTAGAAGATACATGAAATAATGTTTAGAATTGCAACTAAATGACATCCAATTTCCAACATTCTCTCACTTGAAATTATACATTACAATTATTCTAAACAAGGAATAATTATTATAAATCAAGTACAGGACTCAAGGCCAATGGCCTTCCTGTACTAAGAGAACTTATTTGTAGGAACTGGTTTCATAAGATAATCTACAACATTAATCAAAGTGTCAACTTTCTCAATTAATACCTTCCCACTCTCAACCATTTCTCACACAAAGTGATACTAAACATCAACATTCTTATTATGAGCATGATACATAGGAATTTTTGCTAAACAAATAGCACTCTGACTATCACATTCAAGTCTAACTTACTTGCAATTAAAATCAATACCTTTCCCAAGTCTCTATAACCAAACTGTCTCTTTAGAGGCATGTGTAGCAGCCATGTACTCTGATTTTGTGGTGGAAAAATCACCATGAGCTGCCTCTTACTCATCCAACCAAGTGCAGCTCCAAACAAAGTAAACACATAGCCACTTGTCGACCTTCGACTGTCTAGATCTCCTACCCAATCTGAATCAAAAAAACCCTGTATGCCCAATGATCTATACATAATATCAATGTCATTATAGCCATGATAAACCAAACATTAATCAGAAGTACCTCATAAATATCTAAACAACCTCTTAACATAAGTCCAATGTTCTTTACCAGGGTTAGACATAAACCTACTTAGAAATCCCACTGCTTGGGCTATATCTAGTCTTGTACCGACCATTGCATACATTAAACTACCAACTACACTAGCATATAGAATTTTAAACATTTCCTCATAATCAAAATCAAATTTAGGACTCATGTCTAAACTTAACTTTTTTCCAAGTGGTAAAGGAATATTAATTGGTTTACTGTCCTGCATGTTAAACCGTTTCAAAATAGTATCAACATAATTTCTCTAACTTAAGAAAATCTTTATGTTACCTCTATCTCTATCGATCTCCATACCAAGGATATATTTTGCAACCCCTAGATATTTCATCTCAAATGTTCCTGAGAGTTGTGCTTTCAATTCTTTGATCATTACCTTGTTACCAATAAACAACATGTTATCAACATACAAGATAATAATTAAAATTTGATCATCAATAACTTTAATGTAAACACAATTATCTTCCTCACTCCTAACATAACCAATTTTCAATAATGAAAAATCATCAAACTTCTAGTACCACATTTTGGGTGACTATTTCAATCCATATAAAGATCTCTTTAACCTGCAACCCAATTCTTCTTTTCCCTTTACAACAAAACCATCAGATTGCTTCATATAAATCTCCTCATCAATATTCCCATGCAAAAAAGTAGTTTTCAGATCCATTTGCTCTATCTCAAAATCATAAGAAACAACAATAGATAAAAAGAATCTAATATCTAAGTTAATTTAGCAATGGGAGAGAAGATTTCATTAAATTTAACTCCCTCTCTCTAGGAGTAGCCCTTGGCTACTAATCTAGCCTTGAACCTTTTAAGATTACCTTGATTTGCTCCAATTTTCTTTTTAAAGATCCATTTACAACCAATGGCCTTTCTTCCTTTGGGAAAAATCTCAAGATACCATGTGTCACAAGTATCCAGGGATTCCATTTCTTCATGCATAGCTTGTGACCATTGAAGCTTGTGTTCATCTGAAGACAAAGCTTCCCTATAGGAACTGGGTTCATTATTAGTACTCATTAAAACAAATATGCAACAGAAATTAGGTGGGCTATACCTATCAATGGGATTCCATTGTCTTTTGGATCTTCTCAAAGGGGTTTCTACGTGTTCCTCAATATGCTCATCTTAAGCATCTATCTCAGAAGAACTTTGTGAACTCTCCTCATCCAATCCATCTAATTGTTCTTCAACATTTGTATCTTGTTGCTTCTCATTATTTATCTCAAAATTCACTGTTTGAGAAGTATCCTTCTCCTTTGGTTGTTCTTCTCCTAAATAAGCTCTAAATTCCCTAAAAAATCACATCTCTAGATAAAGAAATTTTTTGAGTTAGAGGATTCCAAAGCTTGTAACCTTTTACATTTTCACCATAACCTATGAATATGCATTTTTGTGCTTTTGGATCCAACTTAGATTGCTTCTCATTAGGCACATGAACAAAAGCCTCACAATAAAATATCCTTAAATGTGCAACAATAGGTTTCCTACCTAACCACATTTCATAAGGAGTTTTATCTTCAATAGATGAACTAGGGGATCTATTGATTAAATAACAAGAAGTACTTATAGCCTCAGCCCAAAGTGACTGATCTAGCTTAGCACTACTTAACATACTCCTAGATTTTTCCAATAAGGTTCGTTTCATCCTTTCTACTACTCCATTTTATTGAGGTGTATATGGAGTAGTTTTCTATCTCACAATTCCTGCATGCTTACAATAATCATCAAATTCCCTAGAACAATATTCACCACCATTATCTAATCTCAACACTTTTATTTTATGAGCTAATTTTTTCTCAACCAAAGCTTTAAATTCCTTAAACATATTAAACACATTAGATTATTTATGCATAAAATATATACAAGTGTATCTTGAGACATCATCAATAAATGTGACATAATATCTAGATTTTCTGATAGAATCAATATCCACAGGGCCCATTACATTTGAATGAATAATCTCTAATAATCTTTTAGCTTTATTTATTCCACTAGGAAATTTAGATCTAGATTGCTTTCCAAACACATAGTGCTCACAAAATTCATTTTTTCCAATATTATAATTAGGAATACCATCAACCAATTTCTTATTAAGAATGGTCCTAAGACCTTTTTTACCAATGTGGCCCAATCTATGGTGCCACAGTATACATGTATTTTTAGCTTTAGTTACATTGGCTAAATTATTTACATTGGAGGTATTCAACTTAAACAAAATCTCAATCTGAGATCCTTTAGCAACCACCATATTCCCTTTCACCAATCTGCAATCCCCTTTGTCAAATGTCACATGCATTCCAAAATCATTGAGCTTAGACACAAAAAGTAGATTTCTAGCAAGTCCTGGAATATGTAAAACATCATTAAGGGTCTTAACCCTACCATCACTAAAACACAACTTTACCTCTCCTTGGCCAACAACCTTTTTTGTGTTGTTATCTCCAAAGAAGACATCCCCTCCATCATATGCAATATACTTAATGAACCAATCCTTGTTAGGAGTCATATTATAGGAGAAACCTGAATCAATAAGCCAAGATTTATCAACAACACACTAACTCATTTGACTGCAAAATCCGATGAAACTGTCTGATGAAATATGTATAATTTGATGTATCACCGGGTGCTTGTAAAATTTGATGTGTAATTTTCAATATTTTGAAAGTTTATCCCCAACGTTTGTCAAAATGTCGGCTATCATTTTCGTCGAATTTTTGAAAAACATGAAAAATAGAAAAAAAATCAAATTGTGGCCGACATAAAGAAAACTGAGTTTGTGCCTGATTTATTGCGACAGTGTTTTGCTCTACTTGAGATAGTTTGTGGAGAACTATGACACTTCTTTGGGAAAAATAGAAAAAATTTCAAAAGCCATTTTAAGTTTGAGGGTAGTCATTGTCTTTTGTAAATTCGGGTTATGAAGTCGTGATTTTAGAAGTTCCAAAATTTGAAAATCATATTTTAAAGCAACATCTAATCAGATTTCCATTTTAGAGGTTTAGGGTTTTTAGAATTTCATGTCCAGATTTTGTTGTGCGGAATCACCATAAGATCACAACCAAGGAAGAGATTCTTGTGACTAGAATTATGTGATCCATAACTCTATTGGTCATGTGGCACAATTGTGTTATAACAACATAGGATGCATTCATGCGACCCAAGTTTAATGTGGCTATGTTGTGATAGAAATGAGGTACCTCATATAATGTAGTTAACCAGCTGTATAATGTAGGTGTCAATCAATATCATTGGGTGCATTCAAGTTGTCTCAAGTTTGAGGTTGTGATGTACTATAGCATGATCAAGAGGATTACCTCTTGTTGCAATAAAGAGCCTATAACTCAGTTGATATGCACAAGAGGTTGTGTTATATCAATTATGTAGTGCATTCAAGCACAACCCATGTTTAATGGGCTATTCTAGAGAGTGATCAAGATTTTCTAAACCTTATGAATGTTATTTGACATATATTTTCATCATCTCAAATTCCTTCAGAGGCTTTTGAAGTATCAATGTATCCTATATAGGGTTTAGGATGATTTCTTTTAATTAAAAAAATAAATAAATGATGTATTTCCCTATAATTAGATAATGTGGAGATCTCCTAAATTTACCCTAGCACACTATCCTCTTTGGCACTATATTCATTACTCCAACTACTAGGGTTTTGCATGTGACATCTTTAATATCTCATGACCGTGGCTTTTAAATAGATCTTAGTCTTTGCTTTTAACTTTCATGGTAACCCTCCTGAGTTCCATAATCTTCAATCTCTTTCTAAGAACTGTCTTAAGCTGTGGGTCAGATAGTATGCATATAAAGAAAGGCCTTCATACCTGCCATTGTTCCAAACCACCACTTACTACCTTGCTTAAAATGTTGCCTCCATAAGCACAATAGCATGTTTTAAAATCATGGTTGCTAGTGATTGACCATTAAGGTCACCACTTTCATCATGAAGATACAATGAGATTTTTGTCTTCAAACTCAATGCATTATGGAAGATAACATTGTGAATTGTTTGTTGTGTATGGTTCGATTTTCTTGCACATTTACCGCTTTGCTAACTTCCTTTAAGACTGGGTATTGCACCCTCAGCTGCAATCTCAAACAACTCACTCACTATCACTTGAAGATTCCTTTCATGAGCATCCTTCTATAAAATCAAACTATGCCCTATAGACTGCCTACTTACTACATGGGACTCATTATTTCATGGTATTGTAGTTCTTAAGATCCTTCAATCTTATTGACACTACTTCACAGTCCACAAGGTATTATTCACTATTCTCCCATCTTTGGTGAGTCTCAAAAACACCGGCCAAACATGCAATCCACTCACTTCCATTATACACACGGCTAAGAAGAAACATTGAACCTGATTACCACTGCTACTTTATTTGGACAGTCATTCCCTAATTGCATTTCCCTTGTCTAACACTACCAAAAGCATTTGAAAAGCCCTTAAGGTCAGCAAGGGGGTAAGGAAACTCACTATTAAAATCTCCACTTTACTATGCAAGGTTTGAGCTTTATTATCTTGTCACTGCTCAACCTCTTTTTGACTGTCACATCTCAAGTGACTGTCATTCTTCTTACCATAGATTGCATTTATAAATGTCACTAAGCCACATAGTGTGCTTGTTATTGGCTACAATATTTAGATTGCAAGATTTTGTTATTACCTACAATGTCTCAATCTTTCTGGTATTGCAACCTCACTAATCCGATATAGTTATTGTTTATGTTTCTATGGAGGCCTAGGGTTTGTACCCTAATCACGCTCTTACCAATGCTTCTGTTGTTTTTTATTAAGGCTCTCTCAATGTTGAGGGCCCCAGGGACAAGCCTTCATCATGACATTAATACACCTTTTAACCAAAGGATGTACCCCATTGACACAACATGATTCCGACTTGTTACCCCTTAGAATGGGTCACTTGTTTTACTAGTTGGCAATTCCATCGCTAGGAAGTTTATCAGTTGAATATTCGGGATTTTAGGAGTCTTAATGGTTGGAAATCATAGTAAAATCGAATTTAATAAGTTTTGGAATTCATCGTTTAAAGTGTTTTTTGGGGTTACACTCAGACTATCTTCTTTAAGTGGGGTGGCTGCATGCCAAATTTTTTGGTGTAAAATATCAGAATTATTAGATTATGTTACTTGTCTATGAATAAAAATTATTGGAGTGTGAGTTTGATATTTTTTGAAGATCTAAATAGTCAAGCTTGGTAAAGAAAAATCATGTCAAATAATATTAATCCAAAACAAAATGAAGAGACACTTGATAGATTGTTGACTAGATTGAAAAGAAAGGGTGATGGGAAATGTTATTGTCCTTGCAATAATTGCAAGGGCTTTAAGACGAGAAAACTTTTAATCACAACAGCTGAGAAACATTGTAAGCAACATGGTCACATTGAAGGGGGGCATAATTATCTTCCATTAGTAAGTTGTTGATTATATGTGTTTATATTGATTGAATTTGTAAATTTTTATATCATTTTAACATTTTATATATATATATATAATCACTTGATCATGATCATGGTTTATTTGTGTCTACCATTATTATAAAGGTGGGGTGCCCTAGGGCAGATGATATGCATTATCACGGCCCAGAGAATGTGGTTTTGCAAGCGGATGAACATGGAGCTGCTGAAATACCTCTAAGATGACCATGCACTCAGGAAAACATAGTTGAAGATGATGGTACTAATACATTGGATCCATGACACACATTTAGTGTGGAAAGTTGATCATGATGATCAAGATGACTTTGATGCATGCACCATGGATTTACTGATGGCTTTTTGTAATCAACAATAAATATTCCCCTCCTACTATGGATGCAACAAAGAGGGAGGCTTCTGCCAATGTTGTCAATGATTGTTCTGTGCATTGTTTATACCTAATTTTCTTTAACGAGTAGCATCTCATTTGTCTCTATTTTGCATAATGACTTATATTTTTTCATTCAATAGTCATGTACATTAATTTATATATATTGTAAAAATGGCTTATAATTAACATGTAATCTTTATGTTCATTCAACTAGGAAAATTCAATTTGAAAAGATATGAATGTATATATCGAGCCTCTTATCAACGAGTTACTAAAGTTATGAAATGGCATCACTATGTATGACGTCTCTAGACCAATAGGACAAAGACAATTTCAATTCCATGCAATGCTTGTATGGACAATTCATGATGCCCCAAGGCTAACACATTTTTGTGGTATGTTATAATGTTCGACTACACTTTAACAATATTTAATTTGATGAAGTAGATATCATGCATGTTTTAAAATAATCTATTCCTTATATATAATTAAAAAAATTGGCATATTTAATCCAATTATATATGATATTGCAGACTATAATGCATGTCCAAATTTCAGGTCCAAAGATGCACCAATTTGTAACAAGTTTAGGAAAGTAGGTGTTTGATGAGTATAGGCACTTCCTCCCATAGAACTATATATCTAAACCATTAGTTGATCTTTCAATGGGAAAGAGGAGACTACATCAAAACCACGAAGAATGACACCTCGCCTATGGAAGTTGGAATATAATAGAATTAATCGTCAAGGTTATACATCAGATCAAATTGTTTATATATCATATATGATATGTTTTGAATTTATATTATTATATTGTGTTGTGTTTACTTATGTCATAATTGACAATGATTGTCATTGTTAATTTTTTTAACTTATATGCTTCATGAATGTCGTCAAGGCATTAATGGTTGGCTTCCACAGGGACTGAAAAGTTATCCCAAAAAAATTAGTAGGTTGCCCTACTATGAGCAGCTACAAATTGTGCATTTTTTGATACAATGCATATCGGAAAGAATATAATAGAAACGTTATGGAAAATATTGGATGGAAGGCATGACAAAGAAAAAATTGTCAAAATTTGTAGTGAGATTTAGGAAGCCAATCATGCAATGAAAATTTCCATTCAATTAAATAGTGATGGAGACAAAATTAATATAAGTTCCCTTCCTTGGTTACTAATAGAGCAGCAAAGCAATGCTATAAAATAAGTCATACGAAAAATTCAATTTCCCACAGGATTTGCTACGAACATAAACAATATAATAATAAAGAAAGGTGAATTTGGGTTAGGGATGAAAACACATGATTGGCATACCTTCATTAAGGTCATTATTCTGGTATATTATATACACTTATATAATGCATGTACTTTTCAGTGTATTGTGTTTACTACTTTTGGAAAAATAATGAAAAGATCATTTTATAATGGTTGCAATATGTTCTACCTCTATCTCTCCCAGACAACTTTGACAACAATGCCAAGCAAGTTATATATGGTCTTGGAAAATACATGAGGTAAGTAACGAGATTTGTTCAATTCATTGTATACATCTTATAATTTCTATTTGTTATACTTGTTATGTAATATACTGTATATTTTTGTTAAATCTCATTAATATATTTGTGCGTTGAATCACTTGTAGATGGTTGTCATCTAAAGAAATCCATAAAGAAAATATAAATTATTGGAAGAGAAAAATTCCTTGTCTAATGTGTAAAATGCAAAAGTGTCTACCTTCAACATTTTTCAATGCACAAGAACACTACCTCATACACCAAGTTGAGGAGATTGAATTGTGTGGACCTGTACACACAAGGTCAATGTGGATGGTTTAGAGACACTTGAAATTTTTTAAGGCTTTGGTTAGACAAAGAGCACATCCTGAGGGTTCTATGGTATACCAGACCATGGTGTACATTAGTGAATATCTTCCTAAGTTTATAGCAAAGATCCATGTAGATCACATTTGGGATCCCAACTCCATTAACAAATTTGAAGGGGAGTACTTTATGGGGAAAGGTAGATTGAGGAAAGTGAGAGGTAATTATAAGATGGTCATTTAGTTTAATTGGAATACATTTTACATATGGTTTTTATGTATATTGTACTTATTTAATTTTGAATCTTCAATATACATCAATTATAAATTAAGGTCGTATATTGTGGTATTTAACTAATTATACGTCATTTGTGAATTTCAATTTTTTTTATACAATTGGTCGAGAGTGGGATGCACTACATTTGTATGTCGCCAACAATCTTGATTGGATGATGGTATGGATTGAACAATGTCAATAATCTGGTTGCATGTGCATTAACATGGGAAGGTGTGGCTTCATTGGTTAAAGAAGCTCATTGTAATGGAGATTCCAATGTTACACAAAGGGAAATTGATTTAGCATATGGTTTTAAAAATAAACAGGTACATATAAATATATTAATCACCCATATTATTTAATTATTTTCAAGTATATTGATGTATATATATGTTGAGATTATTTTCTTTGCATACATTCGGCCAAGAATAAATATGTTTATCAATTGACGATATTGAAATAATTTTTACATGTTTGACATATTGCAAGTGAAACACCACAAGGCTATGTGGTGCAATGGTCATAAATTTTGAATCAAAATTTTGGATGACATGAAGAAAACTTGTGATTCTGGTATAATTGCAGTCTTTCAGGTGACTAATGTTTCATCTAGAAGTGACATACATCTAGAAGTCTTAGAAAATCGATACTATGGGATTTTAGATGATATACTTGAGTGACTTTAAGCCGTTCAAATTAATTTTTTTTGTCATCCTATGGTACAGGCTACGATTGAATGAAAATGATCCTGAGAGAACTGTTATTGACATGATAATGGATTTACCATGGTTAATACAAGGTTGATCGAGCGAGTTGGAAATGAGCCCTATGTTCTTCCAAGCCAATGTGAGCAGGTATTTTACTCAGAGGTTCCAGGTAAACCGGGTTGGTCATTTTTTGTTAGACATGATCCAAGCAGAAAGGCCACAAAGTATAATGTGGTGGGAAGAAGAAGATAACGTAAGAACTAGAAGATGATGTAGATGATGATCAAGATCAACATTTAGTTGATGATGATCCCTAACAAAGATGTTGAAGAAGAGGAACTAAATCAAGGATGATGTAGGAGTTAATGTTCATGAAGATGATATCTGTGGTGGATGATGACATTATCTAAACCGAGCATCGATGATGATGATGATGATATGACCAATCCTTACAATGTCAAATCTAGATCGGATGATACAGACAAAGAGTTGGATGAAGAAGAAGATCAATGACATTGAAATGTATAAGTTATGCGATTATATTATCTATTTGATATTAATTTATTGATAGAATTATATTTGAATTATGTGGTTACATAATTAGTTCATGATGTTTTTAATTTTTATGCCATTGCATAATTAATTTAATAATGTACTTTTTAATGTTTGAAAGGTCAAAAAATTAAAACATTTCAATAGTGATGTTAACAACCTTGAAATTAGTGTGTTTTATGTTTCATGTGATCATAAAAGATTAAAAAGTCAGTTATAGAGGTGGTTGTTCAGTGGTTGACGTGTATGTTGGCTCTTTTTACAATGTAACCAGGTTTGTCTTCTAATCTACCTATGGAATTGTCAATTCCAATCGAAGGCAGCTCAAAGGACCAAGACCAACTGACGAGGACTTTAAAGCCTCCTACACTTCAGGCTCTGCAAGACCGAGGTGATCCCTAATGTGTTTACAACCTCTCGCATTCATTATTATAAACAACATTACCAATAGTAGATGATTCACTTTAATAGCTCAACATGATAAGATAATATCAACTAGAATTGGTTGTTCATAGACACACATCAACTATTCGAGCGTGAGATAACTAAACACAATCCACTGTATAAGATATTAAAATTGCTTCAATTTGTAGCAAGCTCTAGGCAAAGACACAAAAAAAATATTGAACTACACTAATAATTACAACTTAGATCAATGCCATATATCCATTGGGTAAGGTGAGTCAAATTCATAAGCATCTAGAGGTTTATAACAGATTTAATACATCACATATAAGATCCCTGACAATATTGCATTACAATTTCATCAGTATGCATTCTAACCCAGGACTACTTATCAAATCCTTATACAATACATATCCGCCTATAATCCCATTCAAGCATTTTAATTAATTCCTTGAATTAAAGCTAAAATAGAATCATACACACCACAACAGTGAGATGGATAAAACAACCCCTAGTTATTTCATTCAAAGTTTAGATATGCATGTACAATGGAGAGACATCAGCTTGAATTTTCATTTCAACTCAAATGCTAGTACTGTTATACAATATTAAATCTCTATGAACTCTAAACCTATTATAGAATGACTCAAAACCTAAATTTCATTTCTCTAAAACCATCGGACCTTACAATTCGCTCTACAACTTCACCTAAATTTGACAAAAATTATCTAACTTGCTAACCCGTACTTTGGCCTTGAAATCCTTCTTACAGAAAATGAAGGAGCAAACAAGCACTGGGCAAAAAAGTACACCTATCACCAGTCAATTAGAGCACCTAGTGATATTCCAAAATTTGTTACAACAGCCACCACCTTGAAAAATATTCTTATTCATCATGTCAGCTGAGGAACGTTGATGCAAAAAATCACAAGAAAATTGCACCGAGAAAGTCATCAAAACAAAACTAGAACCATTGCAACCGCAGCATCTGATCTGCCACCTGTTAGTAGTTCATTCCTTTTACTCCTCAATCAAATATTTAGTTACCCAATTCTGGTAATCATCATCATTCGGCCAGTCAAAATTAATTACCTCATCCACCTTGGTTTTATAAGGTGTATATTTTACCGCTACCTGATTCACATCCCTTTCAAAAGATTCCAAAAATGAGCTGGTACTAATGATTTTGTCCATACAACTCACCAACAAATAATAGTCTGATTCATCACAAATTGAATTGATTTAATCATTGATGGCCTCACTTGCTTGATCCTGCCATTGTTGAAATGACCTGATTTTCCCCTACTCATCAATTATATTAGGTAACAATGTGTTACCCCAATTATTGAAATTCTTCACCAGCTCCCTAATCTTCCTACTCAAGTCATCTGGTAAGGTTTGAAAACATTGCAATGATTTTACTAACAGATGAGTAGGCTTTAATGATTGGGGCCTATTATTTATATCAAACCTTGAGGCCTTATACATGATATCCAAATCACTGGCCCTAGGGATCCAATTTTCAATTATTGGTATCACTACTTCCTGATCCCTATCAATATTCTTTATTGCTACTAACAACAAAGAATATAAAGAATTTATAGATAGCAATTTTCTATTAGCCTTTTCATTTAAATGCCTCAAAACAGTAGTAACAATTTCCTTTTGCTTTAAGAGAGATCCCTCCTCACTTTTCTTTAATGATGCCTACAATTCATCAATTTTTTGCAAGAGATGCTTCTTTGTAGGATCGACAGAGCACTCTGTTTATTCTTCAGCTTCCTCTAAAGAAAGGGTGAGGACAGAATTCTGACTGGGAGATCCTGGTGTGGAAACAATTGGAGAAGCAGGAGGCATTGACCTTACCATAGAAGGTAATGTACTGGTTCCTGGAGCACTTGATGTCTCCCCAATCTACTTATACCTAAACCTCTCCACTTCATCTTGCAACTCAACATTTTTTTGCTGCATCTTGTTGTACTCCTCAATCAAAAGGTTATATTTTCTATTAAGCTCTTCCTTTCAGCAGTCTTTTGGGCCAATTTGGCCACATTCATAGTCAAATTAGTGGCCTCAGTGGTTGAGGTCTCTGAAGCTCTCTTTATTATCAATCCTCCCTTGAAATTTGGATTAATATCATAAACATATAGTTTTCTCCCTTGTGGGGCCAATGCCCAAATTGCCAGAGTTTCATATTCCTCACTGAAAGCAGAGTTTTGCAATGCTACCTTGACCTCTTCTTCAGAGTCTTGAAAGGGATTCTTAGACTTCATAATAGCATTAAAGGCTATTGCATCTGCAATGTCCCATTCAGGCAAAATTAATACACCAGCTTGACTCACCAGTTTTCTTCCTTCTTCAAGAGTGATGTTCTTGAATTCTTCCATTAATTCAGCTTTTACCTCCTCATCATTCTCCTAGTCTGACCTATCAGGCCTTAGTTCTCTTCTCTGCCTACATTTATTTTGATACTCTTCAAACTCCATCCTCCATACCAATTGCAAGAATATAAGAGTTTTTTAAAATGTATTGTCATCTAGAAACTCCTTGCATGCCTCCATTCTTGCATCTTGTACACTTTTACCTTTCATATCTAAATCAAATAAAACTAATTCAACTGGCCTAGGAGGGGAAGGCATACCATCTTGCATGTCTTGATCAGTAACAATAATCTCATCCATCAAATCCTCCTATGGTTGATCAATTCTTTGCCTCTTAGGGCTTGGCTCAAATGGTGGTGATGAGGGATTGTCTTCCGATGATGATTCTAAATCAATAATTTTGATTTCCCCAGGCACTTTGAATTTTAGACTTGGTTGTGGAGGCACTTTCATAATCTATTTTATTTTTCTGTCCACTTCTTCATCACTACTACTATCCTTTTTCCTCCTGTAAATGGGCCACATTTTTGTAGGCTGGTATGCTAGCCTTGTTTCAATTGGTATGGCACCTTGCTCTTGTACACCCAAACTCAATTCTAAATTTACCTTTTTTCTCCTCAATGTGCCCATAATTTCCTTGAAGTTTCCCATTAGAAAATCAATTTTCTTATGGTGGGGACTGAACTCCAACGATGGATCATATTTCGAATCCATTTTGTGCACAACATCTAGTAGCTTACCATAAACTATCCATTTCTCCTTGTTCAACTCCTATCTATTCAAATCAAATTCATTTCTAATCAAGTCTTCAGGGAAATTGAACTCATGCACAAATTTTCCAGCTTTTATTCTTTGTCTAAAAAGAGAAAAGAAACCTTTAGGATCATGATGCCGCTTTGGTCCACACCTCAAATGGTAATTGTAGACACTTAAAAATGACCTAGGCCTGCAAGCTCTATTTTTACCACTTTCATCCTAGCATAATTATGACATTTAATTATGTCCTTGGTCCACATTCAACTATTAATTAAATAATACATTATTATTTAATTAATTCATGTCTCTTGTATTCTTCATGATTATTAAATAAATAAATCTTATTTATTTATTCAATACATCACTAAGGGTCTATTATCTTCTTACAATTAAATAAATTTATTAATTTATTTAATTACCTTTATTCATTTATTCTTCCTGATTATTAAATAAATGAATTTCATTTATTTATTTAATATATCACTAATTCTCATAATTAAATGAATTTATTATTTTATTTAATTATTAAATCATATCTTCCAAATTAAATAATTATTTTTAATTATTTAATTGTCAAAATTAACATTTCTCTCATTTTAAATAAGTTAATTATTTAAAATGATCACATTCTTGACTGACAGTTCATTTTAGTAAATAATCTAAAAATCGATTATTTATTATCTCACAAAATCCATATTTTGAGTTGATTTAATTCAAATTGGTAACTTTCTTCCAAAAATCAAGTAATTGAGCAAATTATTGATTTTCCAAATCTGATCTTCAATTCAACTCTTATCTTCCTAATTTTTTGAATCTCACAAATCAGGTAGTCTTTATCTTCTTGATTTTTGAAAATCTTTATTTTTCTAATTAATTATCTCATTTATTCTCCACTGCTAATTTGATTTTCTCAGATGACATCTCGACCACTCACTTAATGATTTTGACCTAACCCTGATTAGGGATTGTCAGATTAAATCTTTTCCTCTGATTTTAGGTCTTTGTCGAAAGTTGATCTCGTCCGTCCATTCAAAATTGCATTTTCTATAAAATGTTATTTTGCTCACATTTTGAGATTACACACAGGAATTTTGTTATTCTGATGCATTAATATTTATAATTATTTGGCATTTTAGAGTCATTTGGCATAGGTTTAGGCATAATTTTATATTTAAATCCTTCAAAACTTGCATAGGACAATGTCATAGTCGAAATTCTCACACACTCAATCTGAGGGCATCAATCATATGCTGCAAGCTAGGAGGTGTTATGGAGGTGAACCATGGAAGCTTTGCGAACCGGCTGGTATAATCGTTTCATTTTGTTTTAAGCTTTCTTTTTTCTTCATAACTTCTTTGGGTTTATGCTTATCATGGATTTAATTAATCTAACCTTTATAAAATAACCCTTAGTTATAGTAATCATCAAAGAAGATTATCAAAATGCGTCCAGCCTCCCTTTGAAAATACAAAATCAGACACCACTTTATAATCTAGGAAAAATGTTCCCTTACCCCTTCCAGTGAGGTTGTCCTCATGAATACAACCTATCTACCACATAACTTCTACAAATCCCACTCTTGGTGGCTCATTGTATGGTAGTATATTAGGGGCTCCCTCAAAACCATATACTCGAAAGACGGTAGTGACTGGGTATGGGATAATGTCACCCCAGTTATGGTAAACCTTCAATTATGGCTTCCTCTCCTTTTGCTTGAGGAAATCATGTAATTCCTCAGGGATCCTAGGTATATTCACCATTAATCTATCCCTTAATCTGGAAGCAAAACAATTATCAAATTGCACATAACTAGTGCTTTCCTTATTACAAGATAAATTTGCAACCCATATATGTACTGGCAACCTTTCTCCATCAACTAATTGCCTTAATTTCATCCTCTCAGAGAAAAAGTTAGCATTCTTAAACAAAAACATATGCATTAGCATAGAATACCAAAATAATTGAGTGTTGATATCATTGTTTTGCAGCTTTGACATCCCTTCATGCATCCTCTCATCCAAGAAAGAAGCAAAGTCATAGGTCACAAAGAAGTTAGGGTGTTGTATTTGCACCCCCATGAACATATAAGCAATGGGAATTACTGTACCAAGACTGAAACCCAAAATCTGATATAAAGAATAGAAAGTGGCTAGGAAATGGTTTGCAAAACAATTTAATTTGAAAGCTTCCTGGTCACTGGGGCTTATATGAAATTTTGGACCTCCTTCCCTAGCTAGATGAGGTGGAAGCAACCTTGCTCTAAAAAGATATTTCAGCTTTGCATACTCCTGCTTCATTTCCTCAAGGTTGATAGGAACCAAGTCTTCACTCAGTTCACTCAAATCAAAAATATGTTGGACCTCTTCTCTGTTCATGCTCAATAGAACCTTTCCATCATTGTCCCTAATTATCCGTGTAATAGGGTCATATCTTGCAGCCACTTCCCTAAGCATCTCTATATTAGTGAATACATTTGGTACCACCAGCTTCCCCATATCATACATCCATCCATTTGAAAAAGGGTGAGGAAAATTCCTCTGTTCGTACCACAATCTGAACAATTCCAAGCCAGTGAGGGGAACCCTAGCATCAGCAATGTTGGATAATTATACACTAACCCTTCCCCCAAGATTTTTCCTTGCATTAGGACCAATCCCGTCCTCCTATCATTCATTGACAAGGGCAATTGATCCAGGAAATCATAATACAGGTTTTGTTTCAAATATTCAATCTGGCCAGAATGTTGCTTGGGCGGTGCCATCTCAGACAAATTAGGGCTTCTTTACAATGTTATAATTCAGATAGCTAGGACTAACCAAAGATAGAAAATTACAAGATAAAACACTACAATTTCTCACAATTATAATTAAACTATAGCCCTAACACATTCATCAACAAGCTCACAGTACATCCAGCTAATCCTTTCCCAAATTGAAATGCAGAATGACTAGGAGGTACAGAAAATAAACTCACACTATAGGATTTGACACCATTTTCCGACGGTTGTTCGTCGGTCGTTCGACAAATCTCTGTCAGAAGAGCGACACAATGGCAAAAAAAAATTCGTCAAGTATTTTTCACCGCAGCGCCGACGAAAAAATTAAACATCGAATTTAAGAATCGCTTGCCTACAGATCGCGGACATAATGATTTTGTCGAATATCGATGAAA
>VDFB02049217.1:16477719-16547026 GCA_007258455.2 Sequoia sempervirens | reverse complement strand
GTAAACACAATACACTGAAAAGTACATGCATTATATAAGTGTATATAATATACCAGAATAATGACCTTAATGAAGGTATGCCAATCATGTGTTTTCATCCCTAACCCAAATTCACCTTTCTTTATTATTATATTGTTTATGTTCGTAGCAAATCCTGTGGGAAATTGAATTTTTCGTATGACTTATTTTATAGCATTGCTTTGCTGCTCTATTAGTAACCAAGGAAGGGAACTTATATTAATTTTGTCTCCATCACTATTTAATTGAATGGAAATTTTCATTGCATGATTGGCTTCCTAAATCTCACTACAAATTTTGACAATTTTTTCTTTGTCATGCCTTCCATCCAATATTTTCCATAACGTTTCTATTATATTCTTTCCGATATGCATTGTATCAAAAAATGCACAATTTGTAGCTGCTCATAGTAGGGCAACCTACTAATTTTTTTGGGATAACTTTTCAGTCCCTGTGGAAGCCAACCATTAATGCCTTGACGACATTCATGAAGCATATAAGTTAAAAAAATTAACAATGACAATCATTGTCAATTATGACATAAGTAAACACAACACAATATAATAATATAAATTCAAAACATATCATATATGATATATAAACAATTTGATCTGATGTATAACCTTGACGATTAATTCTATTATATTCCAACTTCCATAGGCGAGGTGTCATTCTTCGTGGTTTTGATGTAGTCTCCTCTTTCCCATTGAAAAGATGTTTTTCAATAGTTTGATACTTATGATTTCTATGGAGGAAGTGCCTATACTCATCAAACACCTACTTTCCTAAACTTGTTGAACGACGAGATTTTATCTTTGGACCACAAATTGGACATGCAAATTTTCCCTTTGTTTGAAGACCTGCAATATCATATATAATTGGATTAAATATGCCAATTTTTTTAATTATATATAAGGAATAGATTATTTTAAAACATGCATGATATCTACTTCATCAAATTAAATATTGTTAAAGTGTAGTCGAACATTATAACATACCACAAAAATGTGTTAGCCTTGGGGCATCATGAATTGTCCATACAAGCATTGCATGGAATTGAAATTTTCTTTGTCCTATTGGTCTAGAGACGTCATACATAGTGATGCCATTTCATAACTTTAGTAACTCATCGATAAGAGGCTCGGTATATACATTCATATCTTTAAATTGGTACTTTCCTAGTTGAATGAACATAAAGATTACATAATTATTATAACCATTTTACTACAATATATATAAATTAATGTACATGACTATTGAATGAAAAAAATATAAGTCATTATGCAAAAAATAAGACAAATGAGATGCTACTACGTTAAAGAAAATTGATGTAAACAATACCTAGAACAATCATTGACAACATTATGTGCTCCCTCTTTATTTACATCCATGGAGGAATATTATTGTTGATTACAAAAAAAAGCCACATCGAGTAAATCATGAACATCATCAAAGTCATCTTGATCATCATGATCAACTTTTCCACTAAATGTGTCATGGATCAATGTATTCGTACCATCATCTTCAACTATGTTTTCTAGTGCATGATCATCTTCGATATTCATAGCTCCATGTTCATCCGCTTGCAAAACCACATTCTCTGGGCCGTGATAATGCATATCATCTGCCCTAGGGCACCCCACCTTTATAATAATGGTAGACACAAATAAACCATGATCATGATCAAGTGATTATATATATATATATAAAATGTTAAAATGATATAAAAATTTACAAATTCAATCAATATAAACACATATAATCAACAACTTACTAATGGAAGATAATTATGCCCCCCTTCAATGTGACCATGTTGCTTACAATGTTTCTCAGCTGTTGTGATTAAAAGTTTTCTCGTCTTAAAGCCCTTGCAATTATTGCAAGGACAATAACATTTCCCATCACCCTTTCTTTTCAATCTAGTCAACAATCTATCAAGTGTCTCTTCATTTTGTTTTGGATTAATATTATTTGACATGATTTTTCTTTACCAAGCTTGACTATTTAGATCTTCAAAAAATATCAAACTCACACTCCAATAATTTTTATTCATAGACAAGTAACATAATCTAATAATTCTGATATTTTACACCAAAAAAATTTGGCATGCAACCACCCCTGCAAAAGAGAAGATAGTCTAAAGTTAATGACCCCAAAAAACACTTTAAAATGATAATTCCAAAACTTATTAAATTCTGATTTTACTATGATTTCCAACCATTAAGACTCCTAAAATCAGAATATTCAACTTGATCGCTTCCTACAACGATGGAGGTAGCAAGCTAGTAAGAGCAAGTGACCCATTCCTAAGGAGTAACAAGTCAGAATCATCATTGCTAATGTCAATACGAATTTATCCTTTTAGTTAAAGGTGTAATGTGTCACTTCTTATGATGAGCTTATCCCTAGGGCCCTCAACATTGAGAGAGCCTTAATAAAAAACAACAAAAGTATTGGTAAGAGCACATGATTAGGGTACAAACCCTAGGCCTCGTGAGAAACATAAATAATAACTATAGTGGATTAGTGAGGTTGCAATACCAAAAAAGATTGAGACATTGTAGGTAATAACAAAATCTTGCAATCTAAAGATTGTAGCCAATAACAAGCACACTATGTAGCTTAGTGACATTTGTAAATACAATCTATAGTAAGAAGAATGACAAAAGCTAGGAAAGCTGACAAGATAATAAAGCTCAAACCTTGCATAGTAAAGTGGAGATTTTAACAGTGAGTTTCCTTACCCCCTTGCTGACCTTAAGGGCTTTTCAAATGCTTTTGGTAGTGTTAGACAAGGAAAATGCAATCGGAATGACTGTCCAAATGAAGTAACAGTGGTAATCATAGGTTCAATGTTTCTTCTTAGCCATTAATGTATAATGGAGGTAGTGGATTGCATGTTTGAGCAAAGTGTTTTGAGACTCCATCAAAGATGGGAGAATAGTGAATAATACCTTGTGGACTATGAAGTAGTGTCAATAAGGTTGAAGGATCTTAAGAACTACAATACCATGAAATAATGAGTCCCCTGTAGTAAGTAGGTAGTCTATAGGGCATAGTTTGATTTTATAGAAGGATGCTCATGAAAAGAATCTTCAAGTGATAGTGAGTGAGCTATTTGAGATTGCAACTAAGGGTGCAATACCCAGTATTAAAGGAAGTTAGCAAAGCAGTAAATGTGCAAGAAAATTAAATTGCACACAACAAACAATTTACAATGTTATCTTGCATAATTCCTTGAGTTTGAAGACAAAAATCTCATCGTATCTTCATGGTGAAAGTGGTGAACTTAATGGTCAATCACTGGCAACCATGATTTTAAAACATACTATTGTGCTTATGGAGGCAACATTTTAAGCAAGGTAGTAAGTGGTGGTTTGGAACAATGGTAGGTATGAAGGACTTGCTTTATATGCATACTATGCAGCCTAGCTTAAGACACCGTTCTTAGAAGAGATTGAAGGTGGATTATGGAACTCAAGGGTTACCATGAAAAGGATTAAAGCAAAGACTAAGATCTATTTAAAAGCCACGGTCATGAAGATATTAAAGATGTCACATGCAAAACCCTAGTAGTTGGAGTAATGAATATAGTGCCAAAGAGGATAGTGTGCTAGGGTAAATTTAGGAGATCTCCACATTATCTAATTATAGGGAAATACATCATTTATTTATTTTTTTAATTAAAAGAAATCATCCTAAACCCTATATAGGATACATTGATACTTCAAAAGCCTCTGAAGGAATTTGAGATGATGAAAATATATGTCAAATAACATTCATAAGGTTTAGAAAATCTTGATCACTCTCTAGAATAGCCCATTAAACATGGGTTGTGCTTGAATGCACTACATAATTGATATAACACAACTACTGTGCATATCAACTAGAGTTATAGGCTCTTTATTGCAACAAGAGGTAATCACTCTTCAATCATGCTATAATTACATCCTAACCTATTAAACTTGAGACAACTTGAATGCACCCAATGATGATTGACACCTACATTATACAACCTGAATTAACTACATTATATGAGTGCCTCCATTTCTATCACAACATAGCCACATTAAACTTGGGTCACACATGAATGCATCATGTATTTGTTATAACACAATTGTGCCACATGACCAATAGAGTTATGGATCACATAATTATAGTCACAAGAATTTGTTCCTTGGTTGTGATCTTATGGTGATTCCACACAACAAAATCTGGACATGAAATTCTCAAAACCCTAAACCTCTAAAAATGAAATCGATGAGATGTTGCTTTAAAATATGATTTTCAAACCTGAACTACAAATCTGACTTCATAACCGAATTTTGCAAAAAGACAATGACTACCCTCAACCCGCGATAGCTTTTGAAATTTTTCTATTTTTCCCAAGAAAATTGTCCTTAGTTCTCCACAAACTATCTCAAGTAGAGCAAAACACTGTCGCAATAAATCAGGCACAAACTCAGTTTTCTTTATGTCGGCCACAATTTGATTTTTTTTCTATTTTTCATGTTTTTCAAAAATTCGACGAAAATGATAGCCGACATTTTGACAAACGTTGGGGATAAACTTTCAAAATATTGAAAATTACACATCAAATTTTACAAGCACCCGGTGATACATCAAATTATACATATTTCATCAGACAGTTTCATCGGATTTTGCAGTCAAATGAGTTAGTGTGTTGTTGATAAATCTTGGCTTATTGATTCAGGTTTCTCCTATAATATGACTCCTAACAAGGATTGGTTCATTAAGTATATTGCATATGATGGAGGGGATGTCTTCTTTGGAGATAACAACACAAAAAAGGTTGTTGGCCAAGGAGAGGTAAAGTTGTGTTTTAGTGATGGTAGGGTTAAGACCCTTAATGATGTTTTACATATTCCAGGACTTGCTAGAAATCTACTTTTTGTGTCTAAGCTCAATGATTTTGGAATGCATGTGACATTTGACAAAGGGGATTGCAGATTGGTGAAAGGGAATATGGTGGTTGCTAAAGGATCTCAGATTGAGATTTTGTTTAAGTTGAATACCTCCAATGTAAATAATTTAGCCAATGTAACTAAAGCTAAAAATACATGTATACTGTGGCACCATAGATTGGGCCACATTGGTAAAAAAGGTCTTAGGACCATTCTTAATAAGAAATTGGTTGATGGTATTCCTAATTATAATATTGGAAAAAATGAATTTTGTGAGCACTATGTGTTTGGAAAGCAATCTAGATCTAAATTTCCTAGTGGAATAAATAAAGCTAAAAGATTATTAGAGATTATTCATTCAAATGTAATGGGCCCTGTGGATATTGATTCTATCAGAAAATCTAGATATTATGTCACATTTATTGATGATGTCTCAAGATACACTTGTATATATTTTATGCATAAATAATCTAATGTGTTTAATATGTTTAAGGAATTTAAAGCTTTGGTTGAGAAAAAATTAGCTCATAAAATAAAAGTGTTGAGATTAGATAATGGTGGTGAATATTGTTCTAGGGAATTTGATGATTATTGTAAGCATGCAGGAATTGTGAGATAGAAAACTACTCCATATACACCTCAATAAAATGGAGTAGTAGAAAGGATGAAACGAACCTTATTGGAAAAATCTAGGAGTATGTTAAGTAGTGCTAAGCTAGATCAGTCACTTTGGGCTGAGGCTATAAGTACTTCTTGTTATTTAATCAATAGATCCCCTAGTTCATCTATTGAAGATAAAACTCCTTATGAAATGTGGTTAGGTAGGAAACCTATTGTTGCACATTTAAGGATATTTTATTGTGAGGCTTTTGTTCATGTGCCTAATGAGAAGCAATCTAAGTTGGATCCAAAAGCACAAAAATGCATATTCATAGGTTATGGTGAAAATGTAAAAGGTTACAAGCTTTGGAATCCTCTAACTCAAAAAATTTCTTTATCTAGAGATGTGATTTTTTAGGGAATTTAGAGCTTATTTAGGAGAAGAACAACCAAAGGAGAAGGATACTTCTCAAACAGTGAATTTTGAGATAAATAATGAGAAGCAACAAGATACAAATGTTGAAGAACAATTAGATGGATTGGATGAGGAGAGTTCACAAAGTTCTTCTGAGATAGATGCTTAAGATGAGCATATTGAGGAACACGTAGAAACCCCTTTGAGAAGATCCAAAAGACAATGGAATCCCATTGATAGGTATAGCCCACCTAATTTCTGTTGCATATTTGTTTTAATGAGTACTAATAATGAACCCAGTTCCTATAGGGAAGCTTTGTCTTCAGATGAACACAAGCTTCAATGGTCACAAGCTATGCATGAAGAAATGGAATCCCTGGATACTTGTGACACATGGTATCTTGAGATTTTTCCCAAAGGAAGAAAGGCCATTGGTTGTAAATGGATCTTTAAAAAGAAAATTGGAGCAAATCAAGGTAATCTTAAAAGGTTCAAGGCTAGATTAGTAGCCAAGGGCTACTCCTAGAGAGAGGGAGTTAAATTTAATGAAATCTTCTCTCCCATTGCTAAATTAACTTAGATATTAGATTCTTTTTATCTATTGTTGTTTCTTATGATTTTGAGATAGAGCAAATGGATCTGAAAACTACTTTTTTGCATGGGAATATTGATGAGGAGATTTATATGAAGCAATCTGATGGTTTTGTTGTAAAGGGAAAAGAAGAATTGGGTTGCAGGTTAAAGAGATCTTTATATGGATTGAAATAGTCACCCAAAATGTGGTACTAGAAGTTTGATGATTTTTCATTATTGAAAATTGGTTATGTTAGGAGTGAGGAAGATAATTGTGTTTACATTAAAGTTATTGATGATCAAATTTTAATTATTATCTTGTATGTTGATAACATGTTGTTTATTGGTAACAAGGTAATGATCAAAGAATTGAAAGCACAACTCTCAGGAACATTTGAGATGAAATATCTAGGGGTTGCAAAATATATCCTTGGTATGGAGATCGATAGAGATAGAGGTAACATAAAGATTTTCTTAAGTTAGAGAAATTATGTTGATACTATTTTGAAACGGTTTAACATGCAGGACAGTAAACCAATTAATATTCCTTTACCACTTGGAAAAAAGTTAAGTTTAGACATGAGTCCTAAATTTGATTTTGATTATGAGGAAATGTTTAAAATTCTATATGCTAGTGTAGTTGGTAGTTTAATGTATGCAATGGTCGGTACAAGACTAGATATAGCCCAAGCAGTGGGATTTCTAAGTAGGTTTATGTCTAACCCTGGTAAAGAACATTGGACTTATGTTAAGAGGTTGTTTAGATATTTATGAGGTACTTCTGATTAATGTTTGGTTTATCATGGCTATAATGACATTGATATTATGTATAGATCATTGGGCATACAGGGTTTTTTTGATTCAGATTGGGTAGGAGATCTAGACAGTCGAAGGTCGACAAGTGGCTATGTGTTTACTTTGTTTGGAGCTGCACTTGGTTGGATGAGTAAGAGGCAGCTCATGGTGATTTTTCCACCACAAAATCAGAGTACATGGCTGCTACACATGCCTCTAAAGAGACAGTTTGGTTATAGAGACTTGGGAAAGGTATTGATTTTAATTGCAAGTAAGTTAGACTTGAATGTGATAGTCAGAGTGCTATTTGTTTAGCAAAAATTCCTATGTATCATGCTCATAATAAGAATGTTGATGTTTAGTATCACTTTGTGTGAGAAATGGTTGAGAGTGGGAAGGTATTAATTGAGAAAGTTGACACTTTGATTAATGTTGTAGATTATCTTATGAAACCAGTTCCTACAAATAAGTTCTCTTAGTACAGGAAGGCCATTGGCCTTGAGTCCTGTACTTGATTTATAATAATTATTCCTTGTTTAGAATAATTGTAATGTATAATTTCAAGTGAGAGAATGTTGGAAATTGGATGTCATTTAGTTGCAATTCTAAACATTATTTCATGTATCTTCTAAGTCCTTGGAAAGTACTCCCCAACACTAGGATTATAAAGAGATTAATATTGAATGAAATAATCATGTTAATTGACATTTGTAATTAATTATAAATAATAGGAGCATGTGAGGGTGTCCAATACGAGTTCCTAAATAATAGGGGAACATGGGGCGCCCACATGGAAGTTGGAACCCACCTGGAGTTATGTTAATTGTTTGGAGTAAAAGATAACACTTTTGTAATGCATGCAAATATCCTAGAAGTTAGGGATTGATGTTTACATGCATGAAGTTCAATTTAGTTAAGTTAAGTTATGGTTCAGTTATCTTCAGTTAGTTTCAGTTGAATGCATGTTGACTTCAATTAACTTGGAATGCATGAATAATGACTTGAGTTGCATGATAGATAATAGGTGACTACTTTCATTTAACAGGGGATGATCATTCTTGCATGAATTGTGGAGAGCTATGTTTTAGTTAACAAAGATTGACATGGACCTACCTTGGGCACCCAAATTGACTTCTTGAAGTTAACACTTTTGCATGATAAGATATTTCAGAAGGCTGAATTAAGTGGGCCCATTCTTGAATGCCAACTTTGAGGATAATCTTTGAAGATGTCTTCAGAATAAAGGTTGATTTATGACTTTAGTTTGGGATGCCCAAATGGACATGAAGGAGTTGATTTGACATTTTTTTTCACAATAGAACTCTACTTGCAAGAGATAGGAATAGCTTTTGTGAGATAGGGATTGAGCTTTGTAATTGTAACTCTTTGGAATTTACAAGGTTGATTATTTCCTATTTATCTCAAGCAAGTTGAAGAGAGTTTGTATCAGTTTTTATTGTAGGTTGTGAAGAAGATTTGTTGAAGGAAAAAGAAGCATCTCAAGCAAGGTTTGGAATTATTGTAATCTTATTTTGAGATTAAATAATACATTGATTGTTGGTGGAGTTTTTCTTCCTGAAAGGGTTTCTCCATGGTAAATGTTGTGTATCTTCTAATATCCTGTCTAATTCTTCTACAACCTTCTGTCTTCATTCTAAAAATGGTAAAATGAATTAATTAGATTAATCACCCACAAAGAATCCGTAACAAAAAATATATATTTAGATTAACAATCATAAAGTTTTACAAAGTATTAAGCTACATAAACACCTCAATTTTCAACACAAAGTGTTAGGGATGTGAATGGAAATACATGGTCATAATGATAGATTCAAAATTCTTTGAAAAATATTTCTTATGTCCCAGTATTGGTTCGTATGTAGATGTCACTAAGGAATATGCATAAGATGAATATGAGAGAAATACATATGCTTGCATGAAAGTTATTAATAGTAATTGTTTAAAGAATCCATGGCCAAGTGTTTCAAGGTGGCCTAAATTTTTTCCATGTAGTGACTTCATTAAAGAAGTGAATGATTTGATCACTCTTCTCAGTAGAGTAAAAGGGTTACCTACCTCATCCACTTTTTCAAGATTGGATATATATGTACATCAAGATCATATTGATGTGAAATCAACAAATATTTTGGGGTCGATATATCAGTGACATAATTCACAATCAATTGATCAAAGTGCATACTTCACTTAAGTTCTATATGACATCTTATTAGGTGTATGTTGTCACTGCAATGAGAAATTTTCCTGGGTTGACAACGGAAGGGAACAAAAGAATAACTCTAGTGTATAATTACTTTCCTTAGATAACTCTCGATGGAAGCATTCATCATTTCAAAAGAGTTAATGATGCTTTCTTTGCTCCTTTCTTATGTATGTTTGCTCTTAAATTGGAGAAAAAAAGGGTTTCTAATGAGGCATGGACTCTAGTAAACAAATATGGTTGCTTATATCTGTAGTTCCCCACACTCACCTACTTGAGAGTTGGTTTCCTCATGGGTTATCCATACATGCTCTCGAGATACCCTAGTGACAAGATTGTCCTAATGGATCTTTGTAGGTAGATAATGGTCATCCATAGCAAGCAAATGGAATCACACAAACTGAGCTTCAGGTTTCTCCTCATGATTGGTAGGTATTCCATCCAAACATCTCCAAGGGCTAGGGCCATAGAACCTGAGATGCAATGGGTTACCTTGAAGACTTTCAAAAGGAGGCATGATTTGACTACCGGGGAATGAAGGAAAAGAACAAGAAATCTCACACCCATATGCATAGAATTGAAGATGTGTGGGAAGATCACATAATAGAGGAGGAGATAAGAAAAATGGACTACTGCTGACTAAATTTGGAACAAATGGAAAATGATTTGGAAGATATTCCTAAAGGTACGGAGGATGATGGAAACATCCTAGACCCTACCTATGAGAAGAATAATATTGCAATAACTCCTCTACCAAATATCTAGTGGTCAAAGAAGGAAGTGACATCAATCAAAGAAAGGTTTGAATCAATGATAACTAACACAAATATATGGTTAGAGGAGAAGGGAATTCGTTTGAAATGATTTGTTATTGGATCAAAGGAGGAGGAAATTGAAGTTTTGGGAAGTCGGAAATCTAAGTTGAGTATGAAGAACAAGGACAATGTACCTAGTTCTAGTAGGACCTCTAGGAAAAAAACAAGTTTGTTGTAAAAGGGAATAAGATTCAAGTGATTAAAGGACCATCTACTGTGGTAGAAGAGGCATCAAGCCAAGAGAAAGAGTAAGAAGAATAATAAGATGAGGAAGAATGAGTATCTCCTCATGAGAATATGTCAAATGAACCACATGCCTCTTCTTCTCCCATTGCTAAAATTTTGTCTACACTCACTCCCACTATTTCTATTGGACAATCTTTACCTATCACTATTGTGGTAATTCCTACTATTATAGTTACTCCTACCATGTCTATCTAGTCAATCCTTTCATCCCAATCTTTGGGGTCAATTTTTGAAAGTCCTAAACATGGTTTGGAAATTTTTTTGGAATCTCCCACTTCTTTTCCAAGTTTTTCATCACCTTCTTTTGACATAACCTCTCAATCGGATTTAGAACAATATATGATTGAGAATGTTCAAGTTACAAGTGTGGAAATTCCTAGTGTAATTTTGACTAATAATCCATCAATCGTAACAAATTTAGTGAGTGTAGGTACATCAATACAAGATATGACTATTGATCCAGAAGGAAGTTCTTTCCCACTTCCCCCTTGACTTTCATCCCAAACACCAAAAAGGAAGAACCGAGTCATCTCTTGAAATGAATTTGAGTTCAGATAGTTGGAACCTATAAAGAAAAAAACCAAGAAGGAAAAGGCTCTTTCTAGGTTGCTTGTGGATAAAGCAGGAAACATGTATGCAGAGGTAGCACAACCTCCTCTAGATAGGTTTATTGAGGAAGTGAATATTTTTTAATATTCCATTACAAGGTTGAGTTAGGAAAGGTAACTCATGAAAGTACCAAGGAAGATATAAAATCTACTTTGAATTCTATCCTTGAGAAATTTGATGAAGTGAAGAAGAGTAAATATCAATACAAGGCCAAAGCAGAGTGGTTAACTTTGGTGCTCTAGAAGATTACCCAATCTTTGGAGTCAATAGATCCTGTAGCCGTAAGTATTAAAGAACCAATTATTCAAAAGTTTGGAAAGGTGCATTCAAGAGGTAAAGTATTTGGTGAGTTTCTGGGCAGAATGATAGTATAAGAAACACAACTCCTAAGATCTTCTCTAGAGAGAATGGGGAACATGGAAAGCATAAGATAAAAGTTAGATAAAAATTCTATACTTTTTCCCAAGAACAAGAAATTGAGAATAATTTAGAATCTTGGATTGAGATGAAGAAACTCAACCTTGATGCATTGGTGGAAATCAAGATAATTCCCAATATAGAGATGTCTTTTGCCCAGGTAAAGGAAAAAATTGATACACAAGATTAATATCGTCAAAGAATTGATCAAATATTTGCAGGATGCTTGAGAAGTCAGCGAAGACAATGATTTTCATCTTGTCAACAAAATTGAGGAGTTGTCTTGTAAGTTGCTTGATGATAATCAAAAAGTCATTTCCTTAGATGAAGTTGTTTAGGAATTCACATCTATGATCCAAAAAGATTTTGAAGATCAATCCTTCTCATTGGCTTCGACAGACAAATTAATGGATATTCAATTAACCCTAGATAACATCAAGGTGTATTTAGAAAGGCATGAGAAAGCTTGCAATGCTGTGAAGGATTCAGTCATAAGAGTCCTTGCTATCTCCAAGCATACTTCATTTCCTATTAATGAATAAGTTTAAGCAATCATAAAGAAGTATTCAAGGATTTTTCAGAGAAAGACGTCGGAGAAAGTTGAATGTGCCTTGTTTTAATTTTTAGTATTTTTCATGCTTTATATAATTAGTTTTTGATATTTTACATGTCTTCCAAAATTTAATTACATGTAAAAACAAAGAAGTCTTAAATCAAATCAAACTCTCTTGTTGAATAAGTCTAATTATTTATTGCTTCCTAGATTAGCTCTCAACACTTCTTTATATATATGAGGGAGTTTCTTTTGTAATGGACCTTTGATATTTTGAAGCAAAACACTACCCATTTTGAGAGAGCATACTTGAAATTTTTGTGTCGAATGTGCATATCGAAATTAATCAATAAAAAAGAGGATTTTCCTCCAACGTTTGTTTTGGAGCTTATTTGTTGTGTGTAAGATTTTTCTTACATATCTCTTATCACACTATCTTGAAATTGGTTTGTTAAAATGGCGTAATAGTTCATTGTTGAAGGGAATTCATATTTGGTATTGATAGACTTTGAGCTACAATATTGTATTTGGAGATACATGTGTTTTGTATGAATTTGGTTAATAACTTGAAGTCTTTGTGCTGCAATTGTTGGCTATATTATTGTGGATCTTTTGGTGTTGTTAGTTGATATTCTTTGAGATACAACTTGCTATACTTGTTACAATTAAAAATCATGATGGAATGTGACAGAAGACTTTGGATTTTGTGGATTTTCTTGTTATTATCACATGTTGGTATCATTCTAATCTTTCTTATGTCTAACTGAAGTAGATATTGGTCATTATTTCTCCAACTAGTATTTTGTAGTTTGTTACATACATTTTTAAACATCAATGGAATACTATTAAAAACTTATAAAAGGAAAACATCTATTCTAAAAGAAGAGAATAGGATGATGGAAACACCCCTATGGATAGTTGTAGTGTACATAAGAATAGTTTAATTACTATTTGATTTAGTGAGCAATAAGAATCAAGCCTCCCCTTTATGAGGAGAGATTAATTTTTCATCATAGCTATGGCTGAAACTACCATTTTGTAATTGTTAAAGGAATTAAAAAATATTCACCCAACATATTTAAAACAAAACCATGAATTGGTTTTTGCACCTCTTCCTTCCCACATCACCTTCTCTCTTTTTCCACCTTTCTCCTATGCTTCTACTTGTTTTCTTGCTACTTTTTTTTTCTTTATTACAACCTCCCTCCGTCCAAGCATCAAACTTCTCCTCCTCAAAAAAAATTGCAACATACAAAATAAAAATTCCTTTTCTTTTGTCCTTTCTCCTTCAACTTCATGCCTATGCCCAACTCCCTTCAACTCCTAGCCAAAAAGAATTTCAACGGGGAACATAAAATAATTCAGATTTTATTCTAAATTTTTATTATCTTCTCCTAAATTTGAATGCCCCATGTGCTAGGCAATAAAAAAATGAATTAATTGAAATTAATTTAAATTCCTTCATTTTCATCACATGACAAGGAATTGCAATTAATTTATCAATTTTTAAAAGGAGAATTAAAATTTAATTTGTTCATTTATTTTTGCCTATTTTTGGGTTGCTTGCGAACAAAATATTGCACCAGTTCACACTAAAAATAAAATAATTGACCAAACTAAAACAAAATTATAGTTTATTATTTTATTTTTTGGGAGATGTAAGATCACCTGTGGACCTAGATGCTCCTATATTAAACACGTTGAGTAAGAAGTTTGTGAGTGTGGCCTCACAAAATAGAGCCAAGTAGTAGAACTACTCTTTCAAGTTGTAAAAAAATTGCAACACACTCTCATGTTGTGTTTGGCACCCTCCTACATAAGTTCTTTTTCCACCATTTCCAACACTTAGCTGTAATATTCACCATCTTCCTCCAACAACTCTTCTTTGCATTCCTCTTTCTCAATGTGGAATATGCTCCACCATAATCCAACCTCCTCCACTAATTGTAACTCCCACTTTTCTTTAATCTTGTGGGATCAATCCCACAATATTCTAGAGTAAAAGTACAAAGTTGTGTCACACTTTCGGCCAACTTATTAGCACAACTAAATTTAAGTTTTTCTAACTAAAAATCAATTTTGGTCAAACATATGATCTAGTAAGATTTATTCTAGCTAAGTTATATACTTCCATGACTTTTTCAACTAAAATTATTGGCTAAAAATATATGGATCACCACTTTGAGGCCAATTTACCAAAAAAAAAAAATTGAAAAAAATGATGTTTCAATAGCTCCTACTCATGTAAATAACATTTAAAAAAAAAAAAATGAAAGTACCTTTTTGTAGATCCATAAGTATAGTTTTCAAAAATATATTTATTTTAATAGTTTAATTATTATTTATATTTGATTTTTTATTTTTAGTAAAAGTAGGTTAGCAACACAAAATATTATGTTGATTACCATGCCAAGAAAAAATACTAAAACTTATTAAAAAAAATTGAAAAAAATATGATGCACTAGATAAAAAAATCTATATCAAGATGGTATAATTTTTTTTCTATTTTAGATAAATATTTAATGTGATAGTTGGCATCAAATAAAAACAACTATTTTTTAATACACACACATTTTCATATTTATTTAAAAATATATATTTATCAAAATTGGAAAAAAATATATCCATGCACTAAAGTTTCAAGTTATAAATACACAAAAAAATTGAAAGAAAAAAAAAATACTATTAAAAGTTTGACGTCTCATGTAACTTCATTTTTAGTATTTTATCAACAACTAAATTCTAGTGTTAATTTATTGAAAACTAGTTTAAAATAATTTTTTATTTTTTAAAAAAATACAAACATAAAATATACTAAAAAATACACATTTTACTAGTTTACATCATTCCAAAATTCAAAACATATATTGCATTTTTTAGTGATTCAAGTTTAAAAGTTGGATCATTGTTGGTCATTTCCTTTATAAAGTGTGATACAATTTTGTACTTTTACCCTCCAACCACCTCCACCAACATACATTTACACTATCCTCTATAACATCATACAAATCTTTCCTTGCATATAAATTAGCACTAGCAAGCTCATGAAAATAAAATAGTTCTATGCTCACTTCCTCTTCACATTCTTTCACCTCCACCACTATCTTTTCATCCATCTCTTCTTCTACTTTCACCTCATCAAACTCTTCTATTTGCTCATATTTTTCAATGACATAAAAATATTTATCATAGAATTTAGAAAATTTAAATGTTACCTCATCTTCCCCTATTGCTACATGATCTAGGAGGTGCTATGAACCTTGAAAAATAAATTGTCTCCAATGCTTGGGAAGTTGGCACCATGGTGTAATGCTCGAAAGGATGATTCCAATGCCGCTTGAATCATGGAAAACATAGTATGTATGAAAAAGTTATGGCCGGTCAAAGTTGGGGTCAAATAGGAACTAGAAGCCAGTGAAAAAGACAAAAAATTGATTGTCTCAAAATTCGTCAAAATTCGCATCAAGACGAAGAGCTCGACAAGATGATCTTGATGCCACTTGTTATGTCGAAAACGAAGATTGTATGGCAGAGAAATGGTTGGTCAAAGTTCCAAGTTGACTAGGGTGACTAGATAGTATTATGATGATGCCATCATGATGTCAACAGCTAACAGAGCAGATGTGCAATCGAACAAATTTTGACATGGGCCAATCAGGTATTGACATGTGGTAGTCATATAGTGACGTGGTAGGACACATGTTAGTACATAAGCTAATGTGGCATATGGTGGATGACGTGGCAGGTTGGTGTGTTCACTAACATGGCATCTAGCATGGCAGTGATGTGGAAACTGACTGGGCGGTAGTGTGGATGGCATCAATGAATTAGATCATGCCATGTGGCACATTGTAGCGCTCGGAAAATTAAGAGTGTTTTCAATCCGTTCAAATCAGTATAAAAGGGAAATTAAGAGTATTTTCAATTTATTCAAATCATTATAAAGATTTCCAAGTAATCAACATTGTTCATAACACTTCCGAATGAGCTTAATAAAAGAGAATTTTAAATTGCATTTCATGTATAATAATAATATCAATGTAATGTATCAAGTTTATACAAAGCATAAGTATTTCAATGACTTTTCTCCTATACATATATTCAACCATACTTGGAAGAATCAACAATTCCAATAGAAACATCTTTTCTATGCTAAGTCATAAAACTTTAATTCCTCAAATCAATGTTACATTAGATACTTTCAAATCATACTTCTATTTCAAAGTTTCAACAAAGAATGTCAAATACATATACATTTACAATGGGCTTCACAAGCCAATCCTGAATAATACACAAGTACATCAATAGCAAATAAAACTCGGAACCACCAACCGCTGTGACACCATCGGTCTGCTTGCGAGCTGGGGCCAAGAATGTGATTTAGGCGCCTTTTCCGCCCAACCACGAAGTCCATGACTTCCCCGGGTTCCTTCCTAACTCGAAGGAATCCCCGGCCCTGCATAAAGGAGCCTAGCAACCCGAAACAGTAAAACAGGAGGGAACTCTCGATGCGTGCTTGATGCCTATATGCATTTCTAACATGAGAAATAAACACATTTCTTGCAACAGGAGGTGGCAGAGACTCAAATACATATATGTTTCTAGGCTTTTAAAACAAACCCATCTATTTCAATGGTACAAGTGCCTGGCCAAGCAAAAATAATACAAGTAAATGGTAGTTTAGAAAAGGTAATACTACCGTCTCTATTGGTCCACCTTCGGCACCCTGTCCCGGAAGTTACCACAAGTAAAGTATGGATAAATACCAAAGCAGAAAGTTATGCATTTTATGACATGTTTCATACATTCAATTTAATTCTAAAAAGAATTTCAAATGTGAATTTTAGAACATCCTTTGAAAGCGAGATTGTAAATTCAGTAGTAAGATTTCGTTTACTCTTTTGAAAGTACTCCTTTTCTGGTTTGGATGAAAGCTCTATTTTTAAAGAAGAACATGTATGTCATAATACTTTTCAGTGCATAATTAGAAAGAAAGATTTAATTAATTTTTTTGAATGAAACAGTGTTTTCTGTTTTCAGTATGTACTTCTATTCTTTCCAAGTTCAGGCTGACTGATAGTGTAATACCCAATTTTAATACAGGTTTCAGAGTATTAATAATATACTGGAATAGTGCAATTTATTCAGAATATCAGAGGTTTGAAAAATAATCTTGCATTCAATTTTTATGTTGTATTCCTTTACTCAGGATTGTACTACTGTAGGTAAGTATTTGACAAGGTAATCAAGATGATTTTCAGTTTACATGGTTCTCAGAGACAATTATGTTCTTGTTCCAGGTTTAACATTTCTGAGATATTTGTGTATATTTAACAGAGTTCATACCACTTTCTGGAAATGGTTTTCCTGTTTCAACTTGCATTTTGGTATATATATGCATGGATATCTATATATATATATGTATGTATGTATACATATACAGCTAGGTGTATATGTATATATATATATGTGTGTAAAAATTCATATACAGCTGCGTGTAATTTTGAAGAAAGACATTTTGGTTTTTAAAACTGTTCAAAAGTTCACTGGCCGTGCACACAGAACATGACATTTTTCAGGGTTTTCTTACTGGCGTTGATCAACATAAGGGCTCAGGGAAGCCCTTGCCCCTCCCATGGGGAGGGGGTGGGCTATGAGGGGCTCGCGCCTCCTCCACAGGCCGCGGCCTATGGAAGGCGCAAGCATCCCACAGTGCCGCGTCCTTCTCATGGGGAGGACAAGGGATTAAATCCCTTCCTCATTCCTATGGATAACAATTTCAAAACTCAAAATAAGAAGACATTTCGTCCAGTATATCTGCATTCGAATTTATCTCAAAGGCATTTTGAATTTATTTCAGATGACAGAGTTTTTATGCAGTCATTATATGCATATATATATATGTATATATGCACGGGAATTCAGATTCCTGTGCATATATATATGTATATATATATATATACGTTTATATATATTTCCAATTATAATTGAGAGCAGTTTAATAAATTGTAGATTTTGCAACAGAATGAAACCCTAATTCTGAAGAAAAGAATGTGTATTCTATATTGCAACAATGAAAAGTAAACTATTACCTAGATTTAGAAACGAAATTGGAAAATATTTCTCAGTTGTTTGTACTCATATCATGGAATGATGCATTTCATTCCTTCAATTTACTTACTACAATTTTTAAATTAAATGAAGGCAAAGCATGAAAAGAACCTGGCAAATTTTCTTCCTTTGCAGATGCCCAACAATACCTTCTTGTCGCCTCTTTTCCAGAGCTCTCGGATATGACTGAATGGAAGTTCTCTTTTCTCTCTTAAAGCTCTATTCCTCTTTTTGAGGATCATGCAAAGTATTTCCAGATGACAGATAAAATTCTCATGCAAATTCTAAGGATTGCCACATGCCAACAACATTGTTGGTTTTAAAATAAAATTTCCAGAGCCCAATGTTCTCTCGGGTTGTTCATTCCTCATTATTTTGGAAAAATAACCATATACAAAACAGAAATATATCCCCTTTTATGCAAACCTATTATTTCATTTTATGCAAACACAATATTCTATTTCATTATTTGTTTTGTTTTATTTATTTTTAATTATATTTCTTTTAAAAATAGATTTTTCCTTTTTATTGCACAAATATAAATAGGATAAATTAAAATAGAATAACCATATTCTTTTCACAATTTTTAAGGTTAATTAAACTATATTTTAATTTTGCTATGCTAATCAATTTCACTCAATCATATTGAAAAATAGACATGACCTAATGCAGCTACATGATTTTAAGTGGTGTGTGCGTAATCGAGAGCTTCTCCTCTTTTACCCTGTTGGGAAGCTAACCTTCTTTTCCTCAATCACACTCTTGGCCTTCGATCACCTTGGCCTTCGATCACCTGCAACTCAAATGCACTCAGGCGTGCAAAAACGAAAGTGTATTAGTAACCAATGTAGAAATATAAATTTAAACAATAATTAAATCATCATTCCTATTTTATATAAAATGCACTCATAACTCTGAAAGAAAATAATTATTTTTCTACATTCCCATACATCAAAGCATTGTAGTATATTATATTGCTCTAACACGTATCATAATTCGTATATTAAATCCCATAAAGTCATGGTCAAACATTATCAAAATAAGTCATGGTCAAAATAGCATCAAAGTATGAGACGTGACACACATCGTTTGGGTGCCACGTGGTACCTATTCCTCCTCTCCAGTGGTCGCGCTGTTACATTGTTATTTCTCTTACCAAAATAAGTTTGAGGGGGTCAACCTTGTGACCCCCATGATATGAACCACTGGCCCGTTCGTTGTGCCACATAGTTGGCATTTACTATATATAGCAGTGGGTTTTTTTTAACATGTTAAATGTTTGTAAATGGTTTTTAAAATGAACGGCGGGCGGGAGTTGAACTCTGAACCTCCTGCCTATCATAATGGTAAGCAACCACCATGCTATAAGTGGATTCAAATATATTGGAGGGATGGGTTTATAATAACCCATCTTAAGCTTGAAAGCTTAACTAATAACCAAATGGCTATTAGGTAGAGGCTTTAAAATAAAAAAAACAAATCTCCACAACCAAAAGCTCAACTATACAAGGGCTCAAACATATTTTAATGTTTTATTAAGAGGTTGTTATTAAAAATGGGGGATTGGCTTTGATTTTTCCCTAAAGGGGGAAAATTTCAAATTTTGGAGGTTTTAGCCTAAATGGGAAAATTACAAGTATAAAAAGGAGAAGATAGGAGAGCTTCAATCATCACATTCTTGGATGAAATTCTCAAGCATCCAAGTGAGAAGAATTCTTGGAGAGGATATTTTGAGGAGGAATAGGAGATTTTTGATGTAGTAATGCTCTGATTTTGTAGCAAAGCCTTTAGACAAAGTCTTTTTCTTTCTCTTTGTAAATCACCCTTGTGGCTTTGAGAGCCTATAAGTGAGGTGATTTGAGTGAGGAATTTTTTACCACGACTTTGTGGATAGTCTACAAAAGATTGTAAAGCAGTTTCCAAGAGGCTCTTCTTAGAGATTGTATTGCATTTGAAGCATTGTTAATAGATTGGTCACTCAGTTGAGATAGACCCAGAGATGTAGTCCACTCGGATGAACTCCGTAATCAATCTTGTGTCCTCTTCTCTCTCTTTGTTTTGTGTTATAATTCTCACTTTATTGTTCCTATTGCTCCATTATTTAATGTCTTTTCAGTTGAGCTTAAGGCATTAAGGATTTGTTCACCTTTATGCACATTCACTTTAGCAACGTTTGTCATAGATCCCTTCCACATTCAGATCACTACATAATCTTCTTCCACACCATTTATTGCAACTTTCTACTCTTCATTCTCAACTACGATCTTGTTATTTCCTTCTTCTACCTTCTCATCCTTCAAAGGGTACTCAACTATTTTTGCATCCTTCTTTTCGTCCTCTACTTCTGCTGCAACCACATCTCCACACATAATATAAAATTAAGAAAATTTTGTCTCACTTTTTCCCATCTTCTTTTCTTTTCTTTTTTCTTTCCTTCTATTATTCTCCAAGGCATCCAATCTCTCAAATATCTCTACACATTTTTTCTAAATTCTCACCCAAATTTCTTCCTCCAACATTCTCTCTCTCCTCTCAATAAAATAAATTTTTAAATCCTTACCTAAGGAAAAATTCATACTCTTCTTCTTTGAAATTCATCAAACACTTTCCATGCACTTTCAATCTTCAACCACTTCAATGTCTTCAACTCTCAATTGTTCAGGACTCTTCACACACCTGCAACAATCATTTTGAGCTCCTCACACAACATTCACTTCTTCACTCTTTACTCTCAAGTCTTGGTGTAGACTAATTCACATTCAACACCCTATCCACATGCTCAAGACCATTGAATCTCATACCATTTGATGAAATATCTCTCCCACAAACATAAATATGCTCAACATTATAGAAGAGAAAAGATATACAAAAATTCATAATGAATATATTAAATCCACATTTAAATACATCCTTCTTTCCAAACAAAATCTATTACACAAAACATTACAAACATGGCCTCTCTTGGCCTCCTCTATCTATTTTTTATGACTATTTACAATAGCACCATGAATTGGTTGTTGTACCTCTTCCATCCCACGTCACCTTCTCTTTTTCCACCTTTCTTCTATGATTCTACTTCCTCTTTTCTTGTTGCTATTTTTTTTCTTTATTACAACTTCCCTCCCTCCAAGCGTCCAACTTCTGCTAAAAAAAATATGCAACACACAAAACAAAGACTCCTTTTCTTTTGTTGTTTCTCCTTCAACTTCATGCCTATGCCTAGATCCCTTCAATTCCTAGCCAAAAATAAATTCAACAGGGAAAATAAAATAATTCATACTTTATTTTAAATTTGTATTATCTCCTCCTAAATTTGAACACTCCATGTGCTAGGAAATAAAAATAAATGAATAAATTTTAATAAATTTAAATTCCTTCATCTTCATCACCTGACAAGGGATTGTAATTAATTTATCAATGCCTAAAAGGATAATTTAAATTTAATTTCTTCAATTTTTTTCCTATTTTCGCGTTGCCTATGAAGAAAAATTCGCACCAACACCAAAAATAAAATAATTGATCAAATTGAAACAATTTTTTTTTGGACAATGCACAATCACTCGTGGACTCGGATGCTCCTTCATCATCAAGCCTACAACCTTCTTATTTCTATATCTATATTTTCCCACAATTCTCCAACCACCCCAAATGCATTGATTTTCCAACTTTTATTTTTTCATGTGTGGAATTTCTTGACCATTTGAAGAGGACGTTCAATTGTTCTCACAAATGAATCAATCAAAATATGACACATGTCCACATGTAACTAGATTTTCTAAGTGCCTACATGTTTTTCTTCATTAGGAATCCAACATTTTTGGAGGTTCCTACCTCCTTAGGAACTACTGAATGTGTGTTCATTGTTGGGGGTTCCAACCTCATCTGGAACCAAATCATTATTGGAATTTCCTACCTCCTTGGGAGTTCTCAAACTTATGATCATTCTCAAGGAACACTAAGTCTTGGTATGTGTTAGTGATGCTACTAAGAACTAAATTTTTTTGGGTTTCTTTATGGTTCTTGGAAATATTGTGAAATCTAACTTGAGAATATTTGCAAAAAGATAAGTATTTATAAATTATTCGACTAGGAACTATAACTATTGGTGGTTCTGGTGGTTCCTAGAATCCCTTTAAGCTTTGAAATCATATTTTTTTTTTCTTAAAGACTTGTAAGTTATTCCAACAAGAATTGGAATTGTTAGTGGTTTCAGTGGTTCTCAAAACTCATTTGAGCTCTAACTTTGTAGGAAAAACTAATTCTTAGAGAATTATTAGCGATTTAACCAAAAAATAGAGTTGTTATATCTCATCGATGGTTCCATATGATCCCTCAAGAACTAATCAAATATTCAAAATGTTAAAGTTTTTTTCCTTCATTCTAAGTTGTTGAGGATGAAGATGATACCATGAAATTTTCAAGCCACTGAGAGGGAATTCAAAATTTTCAACAGTTCTTGGGGTTCTTGGAACACATCATAGCTTTGTTCCTAGGAATGGACAAAGATCCGACTACTCATAAATTTGTTGATTCTTGTCCAATTTCAACCAATTTGAACCAATAACTATTTGGAACCTCTACAAGGTGAAGTCCTTACTTGATCAAAATTCAACCTAGAAATATCTCTTGAAAAAATAATCAAAATAAGTTATTGCAAATCCCAAATAAGGGAAAGACTAAAAATAAAGAGAAATATTTTTAGGTTATACAAGATTTCTCGTGAACCCAAATGATCTTGTATCAGACACAATAGGTAAGATAAATTTTGCATGAGTTTGTAACTCATAAACATTTTCGCAATTTTGGAACCAAAATTCCATATTTAGCCAATTCTACAACATTCATCTAAGACACTTCATCATAGCTATATTCTTCCAAAAAACCAAGTATTCTATATGTTCTTTTTCTCACGTTCTCTTAGTCGTGACTTGAGAATCAACCACTCTATGAATTTATTCAAATTTATTTTCATGAAACTAATATATCCATCCTTGTGCATCTTGCAAATCTAGAAGTGTGTATCCTCTTGTATTCTTTCCTCCCCTTTATAATACTTGTATAGATCAACAACATTAAAAACGGGAGATATATATACCTACTAAAATATCAATTTAATAGGCATTAGATGAAAAATTTCTCAAAGTACCCTACATGGGCCTATATTTTTCCACTTTGACTTATTATATGTTCCTTTTGGGATCTTATCTTTCCTCAAATATGCCAAAAATAGGTCACCAAATTGAAACTCTTGTTCTCTTCCATGCATATCAACATGCTCTTTGTATTTATTGGAATTATTCTCTAATTTATCCTTTACCTCCCTATGTAACTCTTTAATGTATTCAAAATTTTTGTTATCCCTCAACTCATGAACACCCCTAGGGTTATACCCATAGACAATGTAAAAAGGACTTTTCCCTACACTCCTAATAATTGAATTATTATATTATGAAAGCTCTTCCTAAGCCAATATCAAGTACAATTGGCTTGGTTTACCACCTACCAAAAATCTCAATAAATTTCCCAAAATCCTATTCACAACCTCTATCTACCCATCATTTTGGGGATGATATGTTGAAGTGAACACTAACTTAGTACCCGATTTCTTCCATAATGTATGCAAAAAATAGCCAAAAAACTTGGTGCCCTTATCTAAGATATTACTCTTAGGCAACCCATGCAATCTAAATACCTCCTTGAAAGAAGATGTCTCTACGCGGGAAGCATCGTTAATCTTCCAACATTGTATGAAATGAACCATATAAAAAAAAATTGTTACAACAAAGATTAAATCAGACCTCTTTGTGTCTGAGGCAGTTTGAAAAATTTCCCATGCTTATGTGTTTTCACAGTCTCTCTGGTATAGGCAATGGATGATACAACCTTGTGTTTTGTCTTACTCTTGCATGTTGGCAAACTTTCCAACCTTGCACTAACCTTTTCACATATGAACTTAATCTAGGAAATAAAAACCATTCAATAAGTTATACTAATGTTTTATCAACCCCAAATTATCCACTTAAACATCCATTATACTTTTATCTAATAATTTTTCTCTTATTTGTCCTTGGTCTATACATAATTTATTTCCTCTAAACAATAAACATTCTTGAATAAAATAATCCAGTCATAGATTTCTATCTTTTTCCAGTGGACTCTTGCATGTTTCCCATCCTTAAAATTTTGTATCATCATGGTATAGTTCTTTCATTGCATAAAATATAAAAATGCTTACTCTCAATTCATTCAACAACAAACATCTTATATTTAGTGCATCTACTACCCTATTAGACTAATCACTTCTATGCTTTAAAATAAAAGAATAACTTTTCAAAAATTCTACCCATTTCATATGTTTCTAACTTAACTTACCTTGGTTTTTTTATAAACTATAGTGCATGGTGATCTATGCACAATAAAAAATCCTTGGGTAATAAGTCATGACTCAATTTATTTATTTCTTGCACTATTTCATAATTTTTTTTATCATATAATAAATATTTTTTATTTATTTTTATTTAATTTCTTAGTAAAATAAGCAATGGAACTCCCCTCTCTAATCAAAACTCCACCAATTTCATATCCATTTGCATCACAATCTACCTAGAACACTTTACTAAAATATGGTAAGGTCAATACTAATTGTTATGTTACCTTTAAATTATTTAACAAATATTATTTTTGATGTAGTTGTCTAGTGAAATTCTTTTTTTGTTCTTCATTGTCTTTCTGATTGAAGCACAAATCCCACTAATTTTTTTTATGAACTTCTTGTAGAATCTTTCCTAGCCATGAAAATTGATAGCTTCAAACATACTTTTTGGTGAAGGACAATCCATAATTTCTTTGACCTTCTTTGGGTCCATCTTCACCCCCTCTTGAAACAAAACAAAACCTAGACACACTAGTTCATTCTTCATAAAACTATATTTCATTAAATTCATCATCAATTTCTTCTTTCAACCTTTGCCATACTACTCTACGACACAAAATTGTCTTATTTTGTCATACTAAATAATAAAATATCATCCAAATACACAAATATAAACTTATTTAAAAAGCCTTCAAGACTTCATTCATCAACCTCATGAAGGTTCTTAGAGAATTAGTTTATTTAAACAATATCACTAACTATTCATACAAACCATCCTTGATCTTAAAGGTTGTATTCCATTCATTTGATTCCTTGATTCTAATTTAATGGAAACTTCTCTTCAAATAATATTTTATGAAGTAATTAACTCCACATAAAAATCCATCATGTCATCCATCTAGGGTAATGGAAATTTGTATTTTATAGTGATATTATTGATAGTTCTTGAATTAGTACACATTTTCCATTCTTCATATTTCTCCAATGTGAGCACTATTGGTACAACACATGGATTGATACTTTCTCCAATTAGCCCCTTATCTAGTAACTCTTGCACCTACCTATTTATTTCTTCATTCTACATACTTGTATTATCTTATACAATTCCTTGTTTGGTAAAGTAGCCCCCTTGTATCAAATATATGCAATAGATTATGATCCTTACATGTTTTTATCCATCAGGTAACTCCATTTTTTTTGCAAACTCATCCAAAATCTATTGTACCTCTATGGGAAATTCTTCATTCTCTTTTTTCCTAACCTTTGTAGGATTAGGAATGAAAGTGTAACATGCATTCTCCTTCATCATTTCCTTCAAGAATTGTTTCCTAGTCCACCACACAAACTTTATGATTCTTTTTCACCTCCTCATCCCTATATTTCATGGGATTCAAAACATACTCTTTTCCTTTCTTCATTATTTTATAATTTTTTTTATCATGAATGGATTTGAGGATAGTAACTCTTGAAGTGAGAGTGCCAAGTTGGAATTGGGTACTGGGGTGTTCTAGTATAGGACTGGGGCACACCAGGGTGTACTAGGGGTACACTACGGTGTGCCAAGGTTGCACGGGGTGTACCAGGGGTGCACCAGGGTACCAGGGAATGCTCTACAATACCAAAGGGTGTTGTAGAAGGGATTTTTAGGGGTTCTAAGGTGAAGTGGCATTGGAGGCTTAAGGTGAAGGATACCAAGAGGGATAAGCCATAAAGAGGTAAAATAACTTGTCATGTGGTGTTGGAAAGAGAAAGAATAGGAGTTGTTTGGGAGATGAAGCAAAATGGGGTGTTCGTGTGGAGTCATTTTGATGAAAAGAGGTCGAAAAAGGTAAAACAATGGGCTTTCATAGAGGAAGAAGGTTTTCTAGAGGATATTGGAAGCACTTTGTGGTGTAGTGTTGTAGGCAAGGAATGGGCACAAGGCATGCCATGAGGGAGTGCATCAGGTAGACAGAGTAACCCAATAGATTTTCATGGGAAAACTAAGTGTGTTCAAAGCAATTTAGAGTGGGTTTCTTCAGAGAATTTCACCAAGGCATACTCAAAATGGCTTTGTGAGTACACCAAAAATGGTGGAATGAGCTTAGATGAAGTACTGAGAAAGAACTAGAGATGGGAAGTGTATCGGTGGGTAAATGTTGGGAAATCTACTGGGTTGATTTGTTGGGGAGAAGGAATGGATGTAGGTTTTGAGATTAAGGTGTCTCAACAGTAGAGTCCTAATATAGACTTAATTAATGTATTATTGTATCTAGCTATGTTATTTAATTTCTTATGGTGTCATGTCATAAATTGGGACCCACCAGTTGGGTGGTATCCCTGTTGGAGATGAATAGATGAAACATAATCATCCCAAGGGGACATAGGCATCCCCTTCAAAATCTTTGACCTATGATAGATTCTATGATGCATCATAAGGTATCTTCATGCATGGAGCAAGCTGGTGCCCAAGTTGGGTTATGACAGGCTATAAAAGAATCCGGTATTCTTGGTCAATCTCTTATAGTTGTAAGTGCTATCAGTTATGAAAGATTCTATGACAATAGTAAGATGTGTAAGGAATCTTTCATAGCCTATTTTTAGCATATTCTAGGCACCCAAGCTTGGAGAAAGAGTATTTCATGTAATGACACTTGTAAGGGGTGTAAGGGAATGTTGTACATGTGTCCAAATGCATGTTATGGCATGTAATATTGTGCCATGCAGATTTGGATGCCCCTCTCCTTCTTGAAGTTTATTTGTAGGTAACAAAGTGTTGTTGGTATCACTCCATAATAGGTGTTTGTTTTGAAGCACTTGTTGAAGAAAGCTTTGTACTTGGAGTTGTATTATAACTCTTGTTTGAAGTAATACAATAGTAATGTGTTTTTGGAAGGTGGGGTTTTTTACTCGAAAGGGTTTTCCCCATGTATATATGGTGTATGTTGTATTTGTGTACTTGTTATTCTATTCCATTATTCCTATGTGTTTCTCTTATTCTAACTATATAAGGTGTTAAAAGGAAAATTTTTGTAACTCTCCCCTACTTAGATTAGTGTAGGAAGCTATTTTCATTCACCTAGCTTCCTTTCAGTTGGTATTAGAGCTTGGCCAACCTTGATTCCTATGTTGGGTTAGAAGGGTTTTTTGAGCTGATCTTTATTTTAGTGGGAGTTTTACAGAAGTGTATTTTGTGAACTTGTTGTGAGAAAGAGATGGAAGGCACATCTGGGAGGATTGAGATGGTGAAATTTAATGGTGGTAATTTGGAAGCTCAAAATGAAAGACATGCTCATAGATCATGATCTATGGGCTGCTAAATTTTTGGAACAAAACCGTCAGGCATGAAACAAGAAGATTGGGATCTCATGGATAGGAATTCCAATGGTATTATTAGGATTTTTTGGTTCTTTCCATCCTCCTAAATGTCCATAAAGAGAAAAAAAATTGCTTCTCTATGGAAGAAGCTTGGTGATTTCTATCAAGCTAAATCCCTAGAAAATAAGATTTTCCTAAGAAAGATGTATTCTTTGAAAAATAGAAGATGGAGGATCTATGCAAGATCATTTAAATGTATTTAATATGTTGGTTGCTCAGTTGGGTTCTGTTGGAGACAAGATTGATGAACAAGACCATTGCATGCTCCTTTTTTGTTGGTTGCTAGACTCTTGGGATCACTTGGTGATGGCTATTAGAAGCACTAATTCCACCTTCAAGATGGATGACGTGATTACCTCATTATTATCTGAAGAGATGTGAAGGAAGTCTTCTGAGATGGCCAAAAAGGCCCTTGCTATTCATGGTGGACCAAAGGAGAGAGGCAAAAAGAAGGAAAATAAATCTAAACTGTCAAAGTATTCGGGGAGATCTAAGTCTCTTGGTAAGAATACCAAGGGAAAATTTTGGAACTGTGGTGAAACTGGTCACTTCCATAAACATTGCAAGAAGGAGAAGAAGAAGAGAAACAAGTCTTTCTCTGCTTCTGAATTTGATAAATCATCTCAAGATGGTGGTGAAGCATTTATTGTAGCCTTGGTAGGCCATGCATCAAATGATGTGTGGTTGATAAATTTGGGTACATATTTTCACATGACCTCTCATAGAGATTGGTTCTTAAAGTATGAAGAGTACAATGGCAAAGAGGTGTACCTAGGTGATGACTCTCACCTAAAGATTGTCGGCCATGGAAGAGTCAAAATCAAATTTCTTGATGGATGAGTGAAGGGGATTGATGGTGTTTTACATATCCTGAGTTTGGCACAAAACCTAATTTCTCTAAGTAAACTGAATGATTCAGGAGTACAAGTTGTTTTCTTTGTTGAAGGATATGAGATAACAAGAGGAGCTATGGTGTTAGATAAAGGAGTTTGTATTGGCACTTTGTTTCAACTTGATGCATGCACTAGATACAATGTAATAATTCTTATGATGTACAGAAGAAGAGACCTTTGGATTCTTCATCCTCACCATTAGATCATGTAGAGAAGAAGTGTGTTGCAACTACATCTGATAGTCATGCATTTTGGGTACCTAAGGGTGCTCATTCCATGGAAATAAAGCTTCTTGTAGAGAAGACAATGTTATGGCACCAACAACTTGGTCACATTGGTGAGAAGGGTCTTAGAACCCTGAAAAATAGGAGCCTTGTTGAAGGCCTTGATGATTGTAATTTCGAGTTCAACTTTTGTGAATATTGTGTATATGGAAAACAACACCATGTTTCTTTTTGTTTGAGTTCTCACAAGTCTTCTAAGGTTTTGGACTATGTTCATTCAAATGTTTTTGGTCCTGTGAATGTTCCTTAGTTATCAAAATCTATATATTTTGTTTCTTTCATAGATGATTACAATAGAAGGACATTTGTTTATTTTATTAGAAGTAAAGATGATTTCTTTAGTTGGTTTAAGGAGTATAAGGCCTTGGTAAAAAATTAGACTAGTAGAAAGATTAAGTGTTTGAGGACCGATAATTGTGGCGAGTTTTGCTTCGTAGAGTTTGAAAATTTATGTAAAGAGAATGGGATTGAGAGACATAAGACTAATACCTACAATCCAAAACAAAATGGAGTTGCAAAGAGGATGAACATAACATTGATAGAGGGGGATATGAGTATGTTGAGTGGTGATAGCCTTGAACAAAATTTTTGGGAAAAAGCGGTATCCATTGCATGTTATTTGATCAATACATCTCCTACATTAGTGATTTTTGGTAAGAAACCCATGGAGGCGTGGTATGTTAAAAAGCCTTCGATGAGAAATCTCATAGTATTTGGTTGTGAAGCTTACACTTATGTTTCAATTCAGAAGAGGTCAAAGTTGGAGAAAAAGGATGTTAAGTGTATCTTTATCAGCTATAGTATTGGTGTGAAAGGGTACAATCTTTGGGATCTAGAAGCTTAGAAGGTTTTTTATAGTAGAAGTGTGATTTTCAAAGAAATGAAACCTTCCACTGTTGAGTTGTAGCCAAAGAAAGAGGAGAAAAAAATGGAGGTAGTTCAGATTCCACCTACTCCAAAGAGAGAAGAACTATGCACTCCTGTTGGACCTAATGATGGGGAGAGCTCAAGTAGCTCTGAAAGTTCTAAAGAAGAAGAAGAACTTCAACCTCAGCCTTTGAGGAGGTCTACTTGAAAGAGGGGTAAAATGTATACACCCTAAAATTGGTTAGGATAATTAATTAATTAAATACAAGTAATTTAATTAATAACCTTTTAATTTGTCTACTTATAAATAAATTCTAAATTTATTTATATAGTTCATTTTCTAATTCTTCTATCTTAAATCACATTCTTCTAATCTTAATTAATTTTTTTTTTTGAATAGTTTGTTTTTTTTAATTATCTTTCCTCTTATTAAATTTAAATTCTAAAATTTAAATTTAGTCACATGCCTACAACTTTTTCTTCTTGCCACCTTATCATGTGTCATGAATTTAAATATCCTTAATATTTAAATGGAATTTTTCCTCAATAAATTCCAAAACAACCTTGGGACACTTGGCTCTCTTCCTCCATTTATTCTTTCTAAACACTTGGTAGATTGTTTTATTAAAGGGAACAAAATCCTTTATTCTCTCCAACTTCTTCATCCTCCACCCTCGATCTCTCTAGCTAAAATCCTGAATGTTGGTTGCTGCCACATTAGAATATGCCTTGAAAATCCTATAAATGCAGCCTCATTCTACAACATTTCATATCCCAACTTTGAACAATCTTACTCTATAGATTTTTCATTAGAGCATATGTGAGCATTTAACATTTTTAGCATTTAGAATTCATTAGCATAATCATGGCTTAGTTTGGTAGCTGCATTTTAGTTATCATGGTAGTTTTCATACAACATTTGTATCATAGTATTTAGCATCATATCCTTATTACAACATCATTATCATAGCATCACTCATCAATCATATAGTTTATCAATCATGTACGAATAGATTTCTTGTATTTTCTAGCATTCCATTCTCCAGGTTGCCATTCTAAAGGTCATAGTGCACAAACAATCTGAGAGCCATTATGATTTAACAAATCCTTGGAGATAGGAAACAATGGGAAAAATTTAGAGAATTTGTTTATTTCAATTTGATTATATTTTTTATTTGAATTCTCTAATATAAAGTTTCATTGATTGTGTTGTATCTATTGCTTTTACGTTTACATATTTCAATACTTCACAATACATTTTGGTGCCCACCATGGAGCTCAGCCCCATTTTTATTAATTTTTTCTAGAAATTTTGTTTATAGATTTGGACGTGAACTTCTATGTAGTGCACCCATGGTTTCTTTCAATGTATACGAAACATCTTTCAGTGCATCTAGGCCATGTTTCAGCGCATCCAAACCCTATTTCGGTGCATCCAGCTCATCTTTCGGTGCATCAGGATCATCTTTTAGTGCATTCAGGAGTTATTTTAGTGCATTAAGTAGATATTTAGTGCATTTGGTAGATATTTTAGTGCATTTAGTAGTTATTTTAGCGCATTGGTCCAATATTTTAGCGCATAGGTCTTTGTTTTAGTGCATCTAGTTTTCTTTGCAGAAATTCAAAATTTTGAGAATTGATCTATGTTTTATGTGTTGTAGGTACTCAAATAAACTGTCAAAGACAATTATATCAAAATAATAATGGTATTTGCAGGGGATAGAGTTGTTTTAGCTCTCTTTTGATTAAATTAGGCATCTAGTTTAATTAAGAGGTTAATGAACACCCTGTCTACTGTGCTTGTAAAGTGATAGACCTATGCTATCCCCTTCAATGGGTGACAAGAATTCTAGAATGACTCTTTCATGTTTTGATAGCACCTTTAGAAGGCCTGCCATAGTGGGAAAAAGTACTCACCCTATGAGAATGACCTAAGTGGGAACAACTAAAGCCATGTTTTCTGACCCACTATAATGAAAAGTGAATTTGAGGAAACTCACAATTCAACGGTAGTGTGCAAGATAACCATCCCCAAAGCCTTTGTTCTAAAGGTTGGGAGGTCTCCTAAGGGAGTTTATCATTTTCTGCACCAAATGAAAACCCTTACTATGAAGTTTACGTAGAAGCCAACCAAGTCAGTCTTTAAACATTTTTAATATTCACAATGCAAGGGGAGGGAAGAATCTTCCCCCAAGATACTCACCATATAACTATCAAGGATTACTGGCCAAAAGTGAAGGATTTGACTTTGGTTAAGACCCAAGAAAGGAAAAAACATGGGCGCTCTCTAGGGGGTGACACGGCTGTGTGAGATGACATAGTTCTAAGATGTGGGCTGTGATATTTTAAATGACCCTTGACATTAAAGAAAAGTGTGATCTATTTGCTCTTGTTTTATACCTATGGAAATCAAATGAATTAGACCAAATTATTGAACATACACTTAATGTTTAGTTCCTAGGCTTGAGACAACTGTTTTACAACTTGCTACTATGTTTGGAATCATTTTTTGAGAAATCATCCATTTAAAAACACTTAATTTCCATAATTCAAAGACAAAGAAACTAGATGAAAATGATTGTTTAGAATATTATCCCTTGAAAACATTCAAATTCACTGATTCAAAGAAAAATAACTAGACAGACTATCAAAAACCCTGAACATTTCCAGTTTAGCATATGCATTCCCTGTTTCAGTGCATACACCACATTTTCTAGCACATCTGAGTTAGTTTCCAACACATTCACAATAGTTTATAGCACATCTAGGTCTTTTTCTGGTGCATCTATTCCATCTTCTAGTGCATTTGCAAACCTATTTAGCACATTCACTCGATAATCCTACAAAATACCAAGTTGAATAACATTTAGGGGCAATCTAGCACATCACTGGCTTGTTTTAGCACATTTGACCAATTTTCTAGCCCATCTGAGTTATTGTGAGCACATTTAGTTCATCTTTTGGCACATTTAGTCCATGTTTTGGTGCATTTGATCCATCTTTTAGCGCAGTGATTCCATTTTCTGGTGCATCTAGGGGATAGTCTAGTGCATCCAGGCTCTGTTTTAGCACATACTTTCCATCTTTTAGCACATTCGTACCCTATTTTTAGCACATTCGGTTAATTCACAACCAAAGAGCTACTTTCACCATCTATCTAAAAATTAAAATCACATTCAGGGATCCTTGTTAGAACATAATCATTCCTCAGTCACAACAGTGTTTTAAACTTGGAGAAACATGCCTTTACAAGTGAAATTATTCACACCAAACTAAGATATAACACCTTAAAGTGCCTAATCATCAATCACATCTCTGATTGTTAAGCTAAGTTTCAATATTAGGATTTGTCATCCTTCATAACGAAAAAATGTTGTATAATCATATTTATCACCTTAGTCTCATCAATAGAATTTGTCATTCTATTTGACTTGGCTATTATCATTGGCACTCCAACAAAGATCAAAGGTTAGTGAAAATTATAACACTTGTATGCTTGTTTTAACAAGATCTCAAAAGAAAAAACTAAAGGAAAAATAAATTGAAACTCAAAACACCATGGTTGAAGGAGCGGAAAATCCATTCCATAGATTCCACAAACCTGAAAAATGATGAAATCACTGAGGAGGACATTCAAATAACTCAGCAAGATCCAAAATTCCACAAGTTCATGGAAAATATTTTTGAAAAAGATGGGGAAAAATAATTTTTAATGCTAGCTAATCAAGGTGTGAAACTTCCACATGAATTTGATGTTAATCAATTGAAAGCACCTCCTAAAAGAACTAAAAATGATCCACCAAACATAGATCTAATGGTTGCATTAACTCATCAAATGAAAAATCTGCAACAACTTCTTGACATGCAATGAGGAACCACAAAAAGATATCTTCTGCAAGAAATTTTCCCATATCCTTTTGATCAAACTGTCAACATGATTCCTTTTCCCAAGCATTGTGAATTTCCTAAATATGATAAATATAATGGTAAAATTGACCCTATAGGTCACGTAAGGGAATTTAACACTATGAGCTTGGAGTTTGCACACAAAGAGACTTATTTGATGAGATTGTTCCCACGAAGCTTGGGTGGAAAATGTATGGAATGGTTCTCCAAACTTCCACCAGGTATCAAATCATTTGAAGATTTGGTTAATAAATTTATCACTCAATATTCTTACAACATCCAACATGAGATAACCATGAAAGACCTTTGCAACACAAAACATAAAAAGGGTGAATCATTCCTTATATTTTTACAAAGATGGAGAAGATTTTTTGCTAGATATGCTCATCCCATACCTGAAAAAGAAAAGATGAAAATATTCATTGACAATCTAAATGATGAGATGAGCTATAGACTTGAATTGCAATGTCCACCCACCTTTGATAAAATGATTGAAAATGGAATCAAAATCAAAGAAGCCTTGGTCAAGAGAGGAGTCTTAAAAATATACAATGAAGGAAACAACTCAACAAACTCCTCTAATCATTATAACAACAATGATAAACAAAAATTTTGGAAAAGAAACAAGAATGTTGGTAACAATGATGTTGCAACTGATACAAAAAATGCAAACTAGTCTTTAACTTGATAACAACTATCTCTAAAAACAATTCAAACACCAACACAAACAAAAATAAAAAAAACCAATTCAAATAATAATCAAAACAACAATCAAAATAACAACGAATCTAAACCAACTTCAACCCCATATAAAATACCATAAAATCACAGAAAATTCACACCTTTGGGATAGTCTCTTCAATCAGCATTAAAGGAACTTCTTGAACACAAACTTATAACATTACCAGAGGCAAGAGATTATAACCCACAAGTTAAACCATCTTGGTGGAGTGATATGAATTATTGTGATTTTCATCGAAATAAAGGAGAATCCTCTTCATAAAACAACAAAAGAAAGAATGTAAACTATGACTATGACACTACCATTCTTAACATTTCTATAGTTGACAATCAAATCAATGATAAACATGACATCGTACCAAATGATTTGGAATTTTGTCAATCCCAAGCTATGGTGAGACACTTGACCACACCTCATTGTCTATCATTTTCTAAAAATGATGATGCATCACTCACCCATCCACATAAGACTCCACTTCTTATTGAGGTTTTGATCCATAAATCTTTGGTCAAATGTGTTTTAATAGATGGAGGAGCGGGTCTAAATATCCACACTTTAAATTTTATCCATGCATTGGGATATTCAGAAAATGTAGTAGACTCCAATAAAAAGATTACCATGAAGGCATATGATGCAAAGGAGCGCTTATCTAAAGGATTAGTTACTCTACCAATTAGAGTTGGCCCTATGGTGAAAGATGTGGTTTTTCAAGTCCTTGATCTCCCCTTGAGCTATAATATCCTCCTTGGAAGATCATGGATACATGAAATGCAAGTAGTATCCTCTACATACCATCAATGCTTGAAATTTTCTCATGATGGAGTTGAAATCACAATACAAGGAGATCCTAATTCTTTCATGTATTGCCATAATCTAAGCCCTAAAGCTGAAATCACCATCCCTAGCAATTGTGAAGCACCTTTTTCTCAAACATGTGTTGATCTTGAATCCTTAAAAGCATCCACTTGAGTTACTACACTATCAAACCCCAAGGTCCAAATCCATGATCTAGGATGTAGAGAATACCATCTGGATAATTTTCTAGTAAAGGACACTGCTATTGTCATCGAGAAGAGTCAGACTTCCAACAATGATGTCAAGAAAACTATAGAAGGATTGCAAAAAGATGACCATGATTGGATTGAAACCTTTTGGGATCCTAATGATACACCTATCTCTTCCATATCTGCTTCCACTCAAGCTTTTCATATCAATGATAACCCCTTATTTGACCAAGATATCTATGATAACCCACTCTTTGATCATGACCTCGTTGAGGATATCCCACCATCATCCTTCCATCCCACCTACCCTGGGCTAGGATATGAATCTCCTATTGTTTCCTATATTAAGCCATCTTTCCAAGTCACTAAGGATGTGCAAGCTTCCTTTGATGTTAATAGTACCAAAAAGGACAGTCTCAAAGATCACGTTGATGAAATCACCACTCCCATCCGTCTACCAAATCTGCCTCACACTTTTCCCATTTCATCCATTTCACCCACATCCATCCATCTCGTAGACATGGATCAACAAGTATCACCCAAAGAAAATATAAAGGAGGTAATTCAAGAATCAAAGGTAAAAATTCTTTTTTCAAATGGAGATCCAGAATCAAAAGAAAGCATGCAAATAGAGAAAGATCAAGAAAAGTCCCTTAGCCAAAATAAAAATCTATTGGAAAAATCAAAAGAAAAAGAAGATCAAGAAAAGTCCCTTAGCCAAAATAAAAAGCTATTTGACACCTCAAAAAAAATCCAGACAAGTCCCTTAGCCAAAATAAAAAGCTATCAGACAAATAAAAATACAAGTAAAAAATAAAAGCATGCAAAAGTTGATCTCCAAACATGCCTCTCCCTCAAAAATCATTGGGAGCATCTATCAAAGAAGAAAAGCAAAGAAATAACTTGTTGATCCAAGTTCTCCATCCATGTTCCTTCCACCCATCCATGTTCACATACCCATCATATCATTACACCTCCATTGGTGATGTATTTCAATGTGTCTTTGAAGATGACCCCTTCGTGTACTATAACTCATCGGTTGCCCAAGCTCATTTTTGTTTGAAGTCTGATGACCCACATAGGGTCCACATTAGGGATCCTACCATAGCCTCTATTAGCTGTCACATCTATCATCCTTCATGCTTTCTACTTGCACTCCCCATTCCAATTGGGTCCTTTCATCCAACAGGGTCATCCAAACAGGATGAGGGCATCATCATATTAATCTATGGATATGGAGCCTATCAGCTATCTATGCTTGAAGGGGACCTATTCGAGGAACCTATCAACAACCTACATCTCAAGAAGTTCTATACCTAACTCATCTAGTGCATGGTAAAAATACAAAAAAAAAGAGAAAAAGTCTTGAAAAAATGGTCACCTTGATGAAAACCTAGCAAACAGGTGTCTTGGTGACAACAAAAAAAAAAAAGTAAAAAAAAAAGAAAAATAAAGAGAAATATAAAAAAAGTGAAAAATAAAAAAATAAAAAAATCATAAAATCTGAAAAAGTGCAATAAAAACAAATAGTGAAAACCTGGCAGGCACTATTTGTGATAGATTAGCTTTTCCATCATTCTGTCGTTCTATCGGAAAGCCTCATGTACATATCCTAGCATTGTGGTCATGTCTCACCTTAGACTGGGGGAAAAATCCTGAACTCATTAGAGGCAATAACTTTGAGCTTAAACCAACAAACAAACAACAACAAGACAATGTCATGACCACAACGATCATAGTGCAACTTAACATTGAAAATCAATCATAAAACTTTACACATCAGTCATCCATATCAAACAACTAAATCAACCAAATCAAAAAAAATTTAAATGGATGATGTTCTTTTTGAATCATGATTTTATCACTTCGGCATGAATGTTCAATTGTTGTAATCTTGATTTTTGTTATCATTTCTTTGGAGTAACTTGAGGATGTCTTGAACTAGAGGAGCTAGGAAGGAGTATGATTTTTCTTTGTTTGTTGTCTATGAGTTAATCATTACTAGTGTGCAAATTGTTGTGAGACATGCTCTACAAAGTATCACTTATGACATTCCAAATTTGCATAGGAAAATGATTAACTCTTGTCTATTTTACGCAAGCAATACTTGGATCATCTCGGTGCTATTATACCTTGATGCTTGTGTTAACTTGCCATATCATAAATCATGGAAGTAGTACTGAGGTCATCGTGGTCTAATTATACCATCAATGTTTGTACTCACTTTCAACAATTTTAAAGGCTCAATGATGATACCAAGGACAAAAAATCAATTGAAAAAATGAAAAATTTGCATATTAGTTTTGCATGGTTAGGAGAGATTGCATCCATATTAGTTTTTGCATCTACATTATAGATTTTTCCAAGGCTGGCATAATTTTCAAAATGATGTTATCTCTCTCATCAATGGATTGAGTACATTTGACATTAACAAAAAAATATCATTCTCATGTAGTTGCATAATCATTTGTATGTCTTACATACATTAGCAAGCACTATCATATCATTCATTCATCTATGCATTAATTCATATATTTGCATTCAAAAAACAAAAAAATAGCGTACATTGCATCTCATTTGCATAATCAGATTAATCTCATATAGTGTAAAAACATCATCCATCAAGCATATAGGATCATAATCATGCATCATCATCATTATTAAATTCATATCCAATTATAATACATAAGCATATTAAACATCACATAGCATATAGAATAGAAACTAAATGCATCCATCATAAAATCATATAAACGCATATAGATCAAAAGGGTATCCACTGCATATCATATCATATCAAAATCATAATATCAAGTATACAATGATATCCAAACATCTAAAGAGATATAACATCAATTTGGCAGTAAATCATAATGTCTCAGTTAAATTAGAGTATACAAATGTCTCAAATACATCAAAGGTCATCACAATGGCTGTGTGCTGCTAGCCCCAGAAAATGTCAGCCCTACACCTCCTGCTGCACCACTTGATGGCCCTACACCTGGATCTCTATGAGGTTTCCCTATCACACCTCTGCTACTAGTTTGACAGTGGCTCCATCCTAACCTAGAACTAATAGACTGGGCATAGCTAACTTGCTTCTATGGAGGCATTACCTCATGATATCATTCCCTATAATACTTGGCCTCCCTGGTAGAGCATCATACCTCTCTGAGGTAATATGCTATTGTTATACCCTTGAACACTCTATGCAATCTCTCTAACAAGGAATTTTTCTACTCACACTACTATCTCAAAGTATCTCTCTCTATGGTGAGCATAGCAATCTGTTCCTGTGCTTGTGCATGTGCTTGTGTCTGTGCCTGTATCTAACCCTATATCTATACTAGCTAGCCTTGTAGAGTCTGTACTTGGGCCTGTAAAGTAGCTATCTAAGCTTGCTGCTACTGTGAAGGAAAATGAATTTGAACATGTTGTTGTGTTGTAGCCACCAATGATCTCCTCCTATGAGGCACTCTGAGAAATAACACTGGTTTGTCACCACCATTACCTCCATCACCATCTCCACCTCCATCACCATCCCTGCCACCATCACCATCTCTGCCACCTCCACCATCTCCATCGCCATCATCTCCATCATCACTGATCTCTCCCTCCTCCTCATCCTCACCTCCTCCACCCCTCCTCCATCTCGATGCCTGATCATCATCTAATAAAGGTACTAGCTCATCTAGACTAGATATCCTTAGGAAAGGATGTGAAAAGAAATAATGGGCATACTCCTATGATACGACAACCTCTATAATCTCTGGATGGTACTCCCAAATAATTTCTTGTAACCCATGATACTCCTAACATGCTACATCATATGATAAAATAGCCCCACTCTAGAATGTCCTATCATCTATGTGCATATAGAGCAACTCCCTAAGGCATACCCTGTACTCACCCATATTGTCGCAACAATATCCCAAGAAATAACCTCTCTATCAAAAACAACTTCCTCCCAATCAAATATCTGGAAGTACACACAAACAACATCTCTGTATCATCCTTTGACCATTTCTCACAGTCTAGATAGGGCCTCCATGTCACAGTATCCAAGTCATCCAAAACCCTCCGCTAGTACTCTAATTTTCCCAACTTATGTTGGACAACTAGACTTGTATATCCATGAATGTATGTTCAACCATCCAGACGTTGTCTATCAGTCACCAAATGAGTGACAACTATGTGCTCCTACACCCATATCTATAGCAGTGTGACCCTAACTGACAAACTGGCCCCTCTGAGATAAAACAGCTCGTGACGATCATGGTACAAGTGTGCTAGGATGCAGGAGCCCCAAGCATATCTGATCCCCTATGTGATCATGCTCTCTAATATCCGATCCCAATCGACTGAGAGTCCCTTTGAATTGCGGTCAGGACATAAGAATCCTCCAATGAATCCAACAAGAACACATGGTAGTGTCGCATATGCATCAACCATCTCCGACTAGGGAATCTTGTATCCATAAATATGGTCATCCTAAAATACTCTCCTCAATGTATTAATACCTCCCTGCTCTGTCGAATCATACACAATGAGCTCACCAACAACAAGAATTCTCAAAATCCAATAAACATCCTTTGGTGTGACTATCATCTCACCAGTGGCTAAGTGAAAAGTGTTGTGGTCATTGTGCCACCTCTTTGCCAAAGTGGTCAGAAATCCCCTGTTAACCCTATGCTACGAAATATCTATCAAAGAGGTCAACCCGCATCATCCAATCACATTTGACTCAACCAATGCCAAATGTGGAATCAAATCCTAGGTCTTCGAGAATCGCTCCCGAGACTGAAGGGTCCTCGACGGTTCCTATCATCATAACATATCACAAATCAACAATCTTATTAATCTAATCAGCTCTGATAAGATTTTGATTACATCTCATGAGCATCTATCATTGATCCTCACCTATCATGAGGTCAAGCATCATTATCCTATCATTGATCCTCACCTATCATGAGGTCAATCATCATTATCCTATAATTGAATCTCACCTATCATGAGATCAATCATCATTTAATCTATCAACATCATCAAACAACATCAAAACATCAGTTGGCATGATCAATAATCATCAAAATCAAGGAATCTAATAAAAAAATTCATCAATCTGGTGTAAATGTGTTGACACAATGCTTCAATGTGCTACAAAAATCTATGCGCTAGAAAATTCTATCAATGCACCATAATAGGGTTTCTATCCACTAAATTACCAAATATGCCATCAAAATTCATCAATGCGCTAAATGACCCAATGTGCTGGAGAAATAACCCTATGCGCCAATTCATGACCTACATGCGCTAATCTACTTTATGCGTTAGAATAGTAGCTAGATATGCTAAAGCGGGTTCCTAATGCACTAGAACACAAAAATGTAGATTTAAAACACTAAAAAATGCGGGAAAAATCAATTCAAAATTCACGAGGAGGTTTTTCAGGGTACGCACCAAAGGTCCATACGTGGCCAGGTGGTTGTGACGTCAAATGCACTCAAATTGATGGGTTTGGATCAGAATTACCATCTTGCTCAAAGTTTCTCTAATCACTCAATCTCCAAAATGCAAATGACATAAATGAGCTCTTTTCACATCTTCTTAACCTTTTAATGGGGTAATTAAGTGGGATTGATTTATTTTTTCTAAAAAGGGCCTTAATTAATCAATTCATCAAAGCAGAATGATCAGTATTATTTTTTGGGAGATAAATCATTGAGACATCTTCAAAATTTTAAAATCATCATCAAATCATAAGAAAATTCAAAAAATTCAAAAAAAAATCCTAAAAATTCAAAAATTCTCCAATTTATCTCCTAAGGGGGCATATATCCATCATCACTCAAAAATTAGCATTTGGGGCATATCAAATTTTTTTTGTCAGCATCATCAACAAAATTTTTCTTTGAAGCAATGTGTAAACACATCACTTCAAAGAAGGGAAAAATGTATACACCTAAAATCGGCCAGAATAATTAATTAATTAAATACAAGTTATTTAATTAATAAACCTTTTAATTTGTCTACTTATAAATAAATTCTAAATTTATTTATATAGTTCATTTTCTAATTCTTCTATCTTAAATCACATTCTTCTAATCTTAATTAAATAAACATTGAATAGTTTGTTTTTTTTAATTATCTTTCCTCTTATTAAATTTAAATTCTAAAATTTAAATTTAGTCACATGTCTACAACTTTTTCTTCTTGCCACCTCATCATGTGTCTCATGAATTTAAATATCCTTAATATTTGAATGGGCTTTTTCCTCAACAAATTCTGAAACAACCTTGGGACACTTGGCTCTCTTCCTCCATTTATTCTTTCTAAATACTTGGCAGATTGTTTTATTAAAGGGAACAATCTCCTTTATTCTCTCCAACTTCTTCATCCTCCACCCTCGATCTCTCCAACTAAAATCCTGACCCTTGGTTACTGCCACATTAGAATATGCCTTGGAAATCCTATAAATGCAGCCTCATTCTACAAAATTTCATATCCCAACTTTGAACAATCTTACTCTATATAATTTTCATTAGAGAATTTGTGAGCATTTAGCATTTTTTAGCATTTAGAATTCATTAGCATAATCATGGCTTAGTTTGGTAGCTGTATTTTAGTTATCATGGTAGTTTTCATACAACATTTGCATCACAATATTTAGCATCATATCCTTATTACAACATCATTATCATAGCATCACTCATCAATCATATAGTTTATCAATCATGTAGGAATATATTTCTTGCATTTTCCAACATTATGTTCTTCAGGTTGTCATTCTAAAGGTCATAGTGCACAAACAATTTGAGAGCCATTATGATTTAATGAATCCTTGGAGATAGGAAACAATGGGATGGCTTTAGAGAATTTGTTTGATTCAATTCGATTAGATTTTTTATTTGAATTCTCTAATATAAGGTTTCATTGATTGTGTTTTATCTATTGCTTTTACGTTTACATATTTCAATACTTCACAATACATTCTTTATTGGATTCCAATTATATTTTTGCTTTGATTGCTAACACTAATGATTCTAGGACTGTTAGAGAGGCTATGGGTATGAGTAGTACAAATTATTGGATAAAAGCCATGAATGAGGAGATGGTTGCATTAAAGAAAAATAAGACTTAGGATCAGGTACCTTTTCCTATCAGATGTAAACTCATTGATTGTAAATGGGTTTTCAAGAAATGTGGTCTTGATGGCATGCTGAAGAGTATAAGGCATGGTGGGTTACTAAGGGGTTTTCTTAGGTGGAGGGAATTGATTATGGTGAGATATTCTCTTCTATAGCAAAGTTGGCATCTATCTAGCTTTTGTTGTCACTTGCAACAAAATATGACTTAGAAGTGGAATAGATGGATGTGAAAACAATGTTCGTTCATGGTGATTTGGAGGAAGAAATTTACATGTCACAGCTAAAGCATTTCATTGAAAAAGGTAAGGAAAAATTGGTTTACAAACTGAAGAAGTCTCTTTATGGTTTGAAGTAGTCTCCTAGAATGTGGTACTAGAAGTTTGATACCTATGTGTTATCATTGGTATTTCAAAGATCTAAATTTGACCATTGTGTATATTTTAAATTTGATAATGGACACATCTCACTATTGTCTTATACATAGATGATATGTTGTTTATTGGGAATGGTAAGAGTATGATTTCAGATTTGAAGTTTTAGTCAACTGTCAACATAGTTTGAGATGAAAGACCTAAGTGCAGCTAGGTACATTCTTGGAATGGAGATAATGAGAGATAGAGCTAACATAAAGCTTTGGTTAAGCCAAAGCAAGTATGTGAACTCAGTGTTGAAGATATTTAACATGGTAGATTGCAAAAAATTAGTTGTTCCTATGATGCAGGGGATGAAGCTTTCTATGAATGATTGTCTAAAATATCCTATTGAGATGGAGGACATGACTAGAGTACCATATGTGAGTGCAATTGGTATTCTAATGTACATGCGATGCTATGTATGAGACCATACATTTCCCAAGCAGTGGGAATCCTTAGCCATTTTATGGCTAATCTTGGATGGGTGCATTAGGATGTCGTTAAGAGAGTGTTCAGATTTTTACAAGGTACTTTTGAGTATTCCTTGTGTTTTCATGGTCATCTTACTAGACCTTAGCATTTTGTGAGTATTCATGGATATGGGGATTTAGATTGGGAAGGTGACATTGATAGTAGAAGATCCACTAGTGGTTATGTTCTTATGATGTTTGGTGGTGCTATCAGTTGGATGAGTAAGTGACAGGTTGTAGTCGCATTATCCACAACAAAGGTAGAGTACATGGAAGCCACTCATGCCTATAAGGGATCTATTTGGCTTAAGATATTATGTTTTGATATTGGTTTAGATGTAGGACAGATTAGTATTTGTTGTGACAGTCAAAGTGTGATTTTCCTAGCAAAGAACCCTACCTTCCATGCCAGAATAAAGCACACCGATGTTTAGTATCATTTTGTTCATGATATGGTAGAAAATGGAAAGGTGAACTTGGAGAAGGTTGACACTTGTGTGAATGTTGTAGATGCACTAAAAAATCCCGTGAGTACAAAATTTTTTAGATGGTGTTCCAAATCCATGGGCCTTGGGGCATTGAGTAGATAATTCCATATGACTCTCAACATGTCTTCGATAAGTGGGAGATTGTTGGGATTAAGGTGTCTCAACCTTAGAGTCCTAATATTGACTTAATTAATATATTATTGTATTTATTTGTATTATTTAATTGCCTATGGTGTCATTTCATAAATTGGGACCCATCGGTTGGGTGGCATCCTCGTTGGAGGTGACTAGATGACACATAATCTTCCCAAGTGGACATAGGCATCCAAATCTGGAATATTCGACCTGTGACAGATTTTATGATGCATCATAAGGCATCTTCATGCATGGAGAAAGGTGGCGCCCAAGTTGGGTTATGATAGGTTGTAAGAGAATTGGGTATTCTTGTTCAGTTATGACATATTCTCTTATAGCTGTAAGTGCTGTCAATTATGTCAAATTCTATGACAGTGGTAAGATGTGTAGGGAATTTTTCATAGCCTATTTTTAGCATATTCTAGGCACCCAAGCTTGAAGAAATAATATTGCATGTAATGACACTTGTAAGGGGTGTAAGGGAATGTTGTACATGTGTCCAAATGCATGTTATAGCCTGGAATATTATGCCATGTGGATTTGGATTCTTCTCTCCTTCTAGACGCTTCTTGAAGTTTGTAACTCTCTATATATTGAGTGCCTTGCATTGTAGAATGCATAGATTATTTTCAGGTAACAAAGTGTTGTAGGTATCACTCTAGAACAGGTGTTTGTTTTGAAGCACTTGTTGAAGAAATCTTTGTACTTGGGATTGTATTGTAACTCTTGTTTGAAGTAATACAATACTATTGTGCTTTTGGAGGGTGGGGTTTCTTACTCGAAAGGTTTTTCCCCACGTATATCTAGTGTAAGTTGTATTTTTGTATGTGTTGTTCTATTCCATTATTCCTGTGTGTTTCTCTTATTGTAACTGTATAAGGTGATAAAAGGATTTTTTTTGTAACTCTCCCCTACTTAGATTAGTGTAGGAAGTTGTTTCTACTCACCCATCTTCCTTTTAGCAGGAAAGCAGTGTGACACAATGGAAAGAAGTTGTCAAGCCAAAGGTGGAAGGTGGAATCTTGGGAAGTTAGTAGAGTTATGCTAGTCCATGGAGAGTGGGTCTTTAGGGTGGTTAGGTATGGTGGGATTGCACAACAAGGTCTAAAGTAGGAAGGTCTTCAGTGGATACCAAGTTTGGAACCTAAGGAAAAATAAGTTGAGAGATAAATGGATGATATCGATGAGGATGCCACAAAAATAGGCGACTTGAATTGGAATTAGAGTTCATAGTGTAGGACCATGTTTGCGACATTGGATTTGAGGCGAAATCGATGTGGTGAGCTAGGCCTAGAGTTGGGAAATTAGATGAGGCCAAGTGATAAAGGGAAAGACAAGGGAAATGAGGAATTTCCTTTCCCTCATTGGATGTGGGCTTGGAGTTTCATTGGAGAAAGACATGGCCAAGTGAGTAGCCTAGGTCTTATGGGGGACAAGGGTGCAAGTTGGGTGTACCATGAAACTCTACACTAGGTGCAACAATAATCCAAATAAGTGGACCAAGAAGGGTGTCAAGGGCATGGTAATGAGGTATTCCAAAGGCATGGAGCAAAGAATGTTAGGGGCATGGAGTTGAGTCACATAGTAACTCCTATGATGCCAAGGAGTTAGTGTTAGAGCTAGGAGATCCTTTGCTGGTCAATCAGGTTGGTTTCAGAGCATGGGAGTGAAGGGATGTCTGAGACACTCAAGAGTTGGACAACTCATGGGAAGAGTTGCATGTGAAAAAGTTGGAGTCCTTAAGTGGAACTGCAAAGTTGGGGAACATCATAGTTTAAGGATCAGAAATGGCTTGTCTAAAGAGGGATTCATGAGTATGGTTTGTCAGTGTCATATGGGGTTGGAAATATTGAAGAAAAAAGTTCAGTCACCCCAGCCCCATGAATCTCTACTAGAAAAAATATGGCATGCATCTATTGGAAAAACATCACACAATATCTCACCCTTATAACTACCAATATGAAAATTTACTAAGAATTGTTCACTTACCTTGATAATTGATGTCCATTTTATAGCCAAGAAACTTTGTAGGGACTCAAATGCTTCATCCTTTTTAAGAAAAAATTCTCCATAATTTCTTCTAACACTAGATTGTTAGTGTTTCCACTATCTATGATGACTCTGCAAAATTTGCCTCCATAATTACATATGGTTTTAAAAAAATCCCTCCATTGTGTTGGTTCATCCTTCTCTTTTTTTTGGTAGAAATAAAGTTCTTCTCAACGTCAAAGAATCTTCCTATTTAGGATATTTTCCACACTTTGGTGAAGCTACACTTTCTTCTTCTTCTTGGGTCACATTAATTCTAGCCTCTTTCCATTTTCCACTACTTTTTTGTATCTAAGGAAATTTAAATTCCCTATAACTATTTTCTCCACATTGAAAACATGTACCATTGAATCCCCTTCCTCTTCCTCTTCCAAAATATCCATGACCTTGGGAATAATCTCCCCTAACTTTGTGATAAATAACTCTTCCTCTCATATACTAAGTGTAATAACTCATCTTAGAGGTGTTGGATTCTTCTTATTTTATTAAATAGTCTCTTCCACTATTTGATTGTCCTCTACTATGTGAGTTTCTTCCCCATCCTCTTTAAGTTGCATTATGTTGTTTTCTTAGTAATTTAGATTTTACCTTCAATGTATACTAGTATGTTTCCTCCATACTATGCATTCTAATTAGACCAATTTCATCTTAAATTTATAAACATAGTCCATTCATGTACCTTGACACTTTCTCAACATCATCTTCTATGTACCCCACTCTAATACTTAGTTTGTAAAATTATTTTGTATAATCTTTGGCACTAGATTCTCTTTGTTTCAAATTTTGTATCCTTTTAAGTAAACTCAAGTGGAAATATGCTATCAAGAATGTAACCTTCATTTTAGTTGTCATTTTGTCCCATACTTTAATCTTCTCTTTTCCTCTTCTCTATCATTCTATTTGTAGATGAGTCCACCATAGGGATGTGCATACTTTTAACTTAGTGAAATCTACTTCACTCTTTTAGGGTCTTCAATTGATTCAATGTCAAAATATTTCTCCATTTTAGATATCTAGTCTACAAGTCCTTGAGGATTCAAATTATTGTTCTAGTTGGGATTTTTTTTATAAATTAAATTTAAAATTCTATCCTTTTTATGATCCAATTCACCTTCATTTGCTTCATTTTCTCTATCTATCACTTCTTTTTCCTCACTAACATATTCAACATGTACCCCTCTTCTCTACACTACCTCCATTGCATATATATAACATTACTACGATTCCTCTTAACATTTCAACAATCACCATATCACTAGCTCATGATGCTATTCCCCTTCAGCAACATCCTCTATGTGTCATGTCCCACTTAAGTCCTCTATAGTTACAAGATTTATCTCTTTCAATTCCCACAAAAATTCCTCTTAGTACTTCTCTTGACATGATCACAACTTCCTACTCTAATACCATTTAGTGTAGTCAAGAACGAGGTTCCTTACTAGGCATCCCAATCACACAACCACAACAATTATCAATTACCAACAATGTTCAAATAACAAGAATAATTTCAAATTTTATTATCATTATTGGTAGCATTCTAAAGTACAAAATAAATAATTATAGTTCAAGACTATGGCTTTCTTTTCATATTGATCTTGTTCCCATAATTGTCCAATTGCCCTGAGTGCATTAATTTCCCATAGTTTATACTTCCATGTGTGGAATTTCAACCATTTGAAGAGGAAGTTCAACTATGGTCACAAATAATTCAATCACAATACACCACATGCCCACATATTATTGGATTTTCCAAGTGCCCATGTGTTTTGATTCATTTTTCTTTTTGGGGGTTTTGGATTCATTATGAACTAAGCATTGTCAAAGGTTACAAACCTCCTTAGGAACTCTTAAATGTTTGCTCATTTTTGGGGTTTTGACCTCCTTAAGAACTCTCAAACTTATGATTAATCTTGTGGAACACTAAGTCTTGGGATGCGTTGATGATGATATTAGGAAATATAACTATTGAGGCTTTAAATGGTTCCTAGAACTCTTATGAACTCCAAATTGAGAAGATTTGTAGAAAGCTAAGTCTTTATTAGTGATTCCATCAGGAACTAGAATTTTTGATGGTTTTATTTTTTCTCAAAACTCCTCTAAGATTTGAACTCGCCAAAAAAAATCTTAGAATTGTCAGGTATTCCACCATGATCTAGAATTGTTGGTAGTTTTGGTGGTTCTTAGAATTCCTCTAAGCTATGAATTCACAAAAAAATCTTAGAGACTTGTTAGCTATTTCACTAGGAACTAGAACTATTAATATCGTCAAAGGTTCTCTCTCCCTCAAGAACCATTCAAATATTCAAAATGTTAAAGTATTTTTCTTCATTCTAAGTTCTTGGGGATGGAGATGATACTAAAAACTTGTTGGGCCACTAAGCAAGAACTAGAACTTTTCAGCAGTTCTTGGGGTTCTTGGAACACCTCATAGCTCTAATTTGTTCCAAGGTGAGGCCAAAGCTCCAACTTCCCATAGTTTCAACAATTCATGTCTAATTTCCACTAAATTTGAAATAGAGATACATTTTTTGCTCCTCTACAAGGTGAAGCCCTAACTTGACCAAAATTAAACCTAAAAATAACTCCTAAAATAAATAATTAAAATTAATTGTTGCAAATCCAAAATAGGGAAAGACTTGAAACAAAGTGAGCAATATTTTTGGGTGATATATGATTTCTCATGAACATGAATGCTCCTACATCAATAACTTGTCTAAAGGGTTACCAGTTGTAAGAAGTATTAGTAATTATATGAATTAATTTTATGAGTAAGTTTTTCTAACAAGGTAAGTCATAGATTAATACTATTTTGTTTTTATGTTTGCTTGTTTTATATGCATCTTCTATTTTTTTCGATATTTTTGTTGTTTATGTGAATTGTGTGGCATTAAAAATTATTGCACATATTTTATTAGTTCAAATCTTTATTTTTATAACAAGCTAAAGAAACCTTTAATAAGTTATGTAACAAATAATTTATGTTGCTATCACTTGTGAGTTTGAATTAGATAAAATCAATGTTAAAAATGCTTTCATGCATGGGAATATTGAAGAGAAAATTTACACATGACAACCAAATGGTTTTGAGGTAAAAGGGAATGAAATTTTTGTTTGTGAGGTAAAATTATTGTTATATTATTTAAAAAAATTGCCTTGGATGTGGTATAAAAAATTCTAATTCTTTTGCACTAAATTAAATATTCATTAAATGAAAAGATGATCATTGTGTTTGCATTAAGTATATTAATAATTAAATTTTAATAATTGTCACATATATTGATGCTATTTTTTTTACTAGTTAAAATAAGGTGATTATTATGAAGCTTAAACTCAAATTTCTAGTGCATTTGACATGAAGGATGTATGAAAAAAAAATTTCTTCTTGAAATAGAAATGAGAAGGGACCTAGTACACATAAATATCTAGCTTAACTTCAATCTAAGTATACTAACATTATATTTCAATGATTTACTATGCATGATTATAAACTAGTTAGCATTGATTGACTTGTAGAGACTAAGCTTTCATTGGATATGTGTGTTAAGTTATATGACAATTATGAGAATATGTGTAATGTGCCTAATGCTAGTGCTATTGTAGCTTGATGTATGAAATGGTTTGAACTAGATTGGATATTACCTAAGCAATGAGAGCTTGTACTATGTTAGAGAAAATTTGAATTGTGTTAAAATGGTTCTTAGATATTTATGAGGAAATTATGATTAATATTTATGTTAAATCATGGTTATAATGATATGATATGTTGGACATACAAGGGTTTGTTGGTGTAGATTAGGTAGGTGATTTGGATAGTTAGAGGTCTACAAGTGGCTACATGTTTTCTTTATATAGTAGAATTACTAGTTGGATGAATTATAAGAATCCCATGGCTTTCTTATCCACTACAAAATCATAGTACATGGATGATGCAAATTCATATAAAGAGGCAATTAATTTTGGATATTGAATTTGTCAGTTAGCTTTGATTATAGGGTGGTTCAGATCAGATGTGATACTTAGAGTTTATTTGTTTGGCTAAGAAACAAATGCACCATTCTCACATGAAGGATATTGATGTTCAATATCACTTTGTTCATGACAAGGTGGAGAGTGGTAAGGTCATAATTTAGAAGCTTGAAACTTGGGACATTGTTATAGATTTAATTTTGAAACCAATGAACATAAATCATATTTCTTGGTGTAGGGAGATCGCGACCCTTACATTTTTTACCTTCATTTTATGTTTCTTTTTTTATGTCATTACAATATATAATATTAATTGGGAAAAGTTAGGATTAACATGATATTACCCTTACAAAACCTAGGTGCTTCACATGACTCCAATACCTTAAGAATGGGTACATGGATGTCTAGGTGGTTATTAGATGAAGTATTTATTAATTATTTTCTTTGCATGGATGTATAATAGTTGTAATAACATTAAGAGGGGGTTGTTCAGACATGAAATACAAAATTACAAGTTGATTTGACCTTATCTACAATTTTCCTAATCTTAGGTGCTAGGTGAGAGTGGATCATCTTTTGCATATTGAATGTGGGGTCCATATTAGTTGGCCACTCCCTTTTGGTATTCCATACTTGGTAATTGGTTGTCACTATTCATATGGGAAAAAACATGTTGATGGTTATGGTTGTTATTCATGGAAGATAATTAAACATTTGAAAAATGGAGACATTGGTTTTTTTCCATACTATGGGTTTCAGTGGTTTTGCTTTTGAAAATCCATTTAAGTTTTTCTCCCTTCAATTATTTATAAATTAGATGACTTGGGTAGTTTTTTTTATATATTTTGTAATTTGAACACTATTATGTAGAATGCTATCTAATTGAAGGCAGATAGTTGAATTTTTTGATATAGCATTATCATTGGATTTATGCATACTTATCCTCTTTTTTAATGTTGAAGTTTTTGTTTAAAAGGGTTTCTCCATGTACATTTGGTGTTATCTATTTATTCTTACATGTTTTCTGATTTCTGATTTTCCAATTTAAACTCCCACATATTAATCTATTAGTTAATCACAATATACTTTAATTGATAGTTTAGATCTGTATACTAAGCAAACAAATTTTTATGATAGTAGTTTACCTTATTTATTAATATTGTTAATTATCAAATTTCATATGGAAACATACCAAACCAATTATATATTAGTCATTGCATATGAAATAAATAAATAAAAGTACATCTAAAATTAAAATAGAGAGTGCTAAGTATAAAATTTTGACAATCATAATATCAATCACCATAATACTATACCTATGAAAAAAATTAACTAAATGATATATTATAAAAATTCATGAAGAATTAAGACTGTTATCTACATTTTCTGAAAATCAAATAAAATTTAAAGCTACGAGTTATTAAACAATGCCTAAGCTTCTGTTATTGAGAAAACAATCAAGGGATGTAGATTTGGTGCTCTAAAAAAAAAGAGCACACAACCAAACTAAAATATTAGCTTTTCCCCCATATTTAAGAGAGCTGACAATACACTCCAATTGGGCTTCTCACAGTGTAATTTCCATTGACCCATGTTAATGAACCAGAGAGCAAAGTATTATTAGGTATAACACCACCTTCAATTGTGACATTATAAGTTAGTTTTTGATTGATTGCTGAAAATGATAGTGTATCTGGTGATACAGTTACCTTTATGCCAAAGGGTGCATTTGTTATGGCCTTGTATGTAGACGGTGAAGCTCCTACATTCGTAACTATTCTTGGAAATTCAACATAAATAGACTTCCCTGGATTAGCAACCACCATTATGGAAGGGTAGTTGAGTTCTAGTGCACCATATTTGAATTGTTTGATCGAATCACAACTGCTAAAATCTTCTGTTACGAGATGAAAAGTAGTGTCATTATAACCTTCACTACGAAGCATTTCGATGTAATCATTTACATCAGTGTCATACACAAGCCCTGGATCAATTGCTTTAGTTGGGTTTATTTGTCCTACACCATAGCCAAATTCTGCATCCTCATTGTGAGGCAATGATGGATTCATAACATATGCTGCAATGCAAGCCAAATCATAGAGATTTACTAATTAAGCATAACTTGTGTTGATGTACAAGCTTGTTTTTTATTCGCTAATGATAGATCATATAAAGAAGCCCAAAACCTTAGTAAAATTAAATAATATGTAGATCTATCCAAGACCTAATTAGAACTTTATGAATATGTAGATGAATTCCCCAGCATCTACACAAATTTAAATAATTTTAAGTAATTTTTTCTTTGGGGGAATAATTGTTGAATAAGTAATGATAGAGGCATGAATACCTGTAGTCATAAGAGCATACTTGATTGCAGCTGGAGACCACTTTGGGTGATACTACTTAATAAATCCCGCAGCTCCTGTGGCATGAGGACATGACATGGATGTCCCTGATATTATATTAAACTCTGAAAGTTCGGTAAGTGATGAACGTTTAGACCAAGCAGCTAAAATGTTCACACCTGGGGCGGTGAAGTCAGGCTAACAATACACAAACTGATTATGTAAGCAAACATCTTGTTATATATTTTTTTGTTTTTAATCAAAAATTATTTTGTATATATGAATTCATGTAATATATATATATATATATATATATATATATATATATATATATATATATATGGTAAATCATTTTTAAAAAGAATTGAATGACACGCTTAAAAATTACATTAGCTTTTAAAAAATTGAAGAATTTCATATATATTTAATTATATGAAAGTTCTGTTTTAGTACCTTCAGAGTGTTTCTGGTGATTGGATTAGGACCTCTAGATGAGAATGATGCTACTATAGGTGCACGTTGTTTTGAAGTGGTACTTTTGAAAATTTTTGCAACAGGAAAGCTGGTGCAATACATGAAATTACATGAGCTAAAAAATTATATGTAATGATCCTTCATTATGAAACTTACATGAAAAAATATCTGATCTGTTTCAAAACATCCAAAGTAACATAACACTTTCATCATTGTTGAAGTATTTTTTGTTCTTGCTAGAAACTTTATGAATGAAAATTCCTACAATTACTACTTTGATGCATTCTACCTAGTAGAGTTGATGTAAGATATGATGATCTCTCCTTGTGTAGTGTTTAGGCGTGTGGCAGGGAGACGGTAGCGATAAGATGATTCATCAAAATTATCATCGATAATTATGACACCTTTCCCTCCAACAAGGAAGACTGATTGGTTTGGACTAGATATATTTCCTTGGTAGCAAAGGAAAATATTTCCTTGAAATTTTGTGGCATCTAGGGAATTGGTCACACAATACCTAATTAAACCATAACATCAAAAATTAAGATTTTTAAAATGAGTTTAAATATTATCATAACAAATGAACATGTTTAGATTCTACTTGTTACCCTGAATCACCATCAGTAAAGCCACCATAAGTATTAGCAACATATCCTCCATATATTAAAGGATATTGAGATTTCTCCATAGTAAATGTGTTCAAAGCAATGCCCTACAATCCATTTTAATCAAAACTTTAACACATAATTTCTTAATTGCTTGAGCTTTATCTAGATGTAGTGATTTAGTTTAAACACTTTAATACATTTAGAATTGTATGCTTCAAGCTAAACAAACCTAAAAATATGTTTCAAAATTTCTTCAACAATGATTTTTTTTCCATATCTACATAATTTTCTAATAATATAAATAATAAAATTAAAAATAATTTGTCAAATAAATTAAAACTCCTTGAAAGCAAAGCTTCAAAATAATAATATCATTTAAACTTACATGACAGGAAAAAATTCACTTTTAATTTTATCTAAAATTGTTGGAAAATTAAATGCTCATGAGCCTCTTCCCATTGCCACCTACCTATCAGGGGCATTCAATGCCTGCAACTGAAAGATTGTTTTGGGGATTGCCTTCCCCACCTGATGTGCACTTGAAGACTACAGAAGAAGTTAATGAAGTTAGGAATTTTTGAATTCCAATTCAATGCTGGTAGGTGATTTCAAAATTGAGAGGGAATGAGTTGAAAGACAAAAAGAATGAAGGTAAATTCTTCTGCCAGTGGAGTCAAGTCAGTTGAGAAGACTCGGTTAGAGTTGAAGAATTTTCTGAGTAGCAACAGTTTGTAGACAAAGAATGTTTTGTGTGAGCTTCTGAAAGCTCCTGAGCAGCAGCAACTGTTTGTTTTTGTGTGTGAGCAGAGATTTCTCTTGAAGAGCTCTGCATAGCTCCTGTTAGTTGAGCTCCTAGCAGCTCTTGAAGTTTGTTGTGTGTCTGGTTGAGCAGCTCATGAAGCTCCCATAAATTAGTAGTTTGTAGTTTGAGTTTAGTTTCTAAGTTTTATGTTCAGTGTTTAATGTATTTCCATTTCCAGCTTAATGAATAGAAAACAAACTTGCATGCCCAGATTTGTCTCCTTGCATTTTGTTTATTCCGCATTTGTATTCCTTTGTTTTGGGGAAAACAGAGCAACAACTCTGTGTGATTTTCTATGCATACAAAAATTCTGACATGGTATCAGAGCCATAGGCCCCATTTCCTTGTGAGTTAGGGCATTTTTTTTTTTTTCTGGGTATTGAGTTTTTTGTGTAGGAGACATGGCTGGAGATGAAGGAAAGAGCTGGAAGCAGCCACCATCCTTTAATGGACAAAACTATAATGTTTGGGTGAAGAAGATGAAGACCATTATGGTCGCCAATGATTTGTGGGAGTTTGTGGTTAGTGGGTTCAATGATGTGACTGACCCAACAACATATGTTGTGCTCACAAACAACCAGAAGACCCGGTTGAAGGAGTTGAGGAGGAAATATGCTAAGGCACTGAGTTTGATTGAAGCAGCATTGACAGAGACCATTTTTTCCAGAATAGCAGCAGCTAACTATGCAAAGGAAGCTTGGGAAATCCTCCAAACCTGCTACAAAGGAACTAACATGGTCAGATTGGTGAAGCTCCAGATGCTTCGAAGAGAATTTGAGACTCTTGAAATGAAGGACAGTGAGTCCATCTCAGTTTTCCACACAAGACTCTCCAGTTTGATAAACCAGCTGAGAGTGAATGGAGAAGCCTTTGAAGATCAGAGGATTGTGGAGAAAATCCTCAGGAGCTTACCCACGAAGTTTGATGCAGTTGTGATTTCCATTGAAGAGGCAAAGGATCTCACAATGTTGTCTGTTGATGAGCTGATGGGTTCTCTACAAACCCATGAGCAACGCCTAAATAGGTCTGCAAGTTCCTCCCAAGAGCAAGCTTTTAAAGCTTAGTCAAATGTAAGAGGAAGAGGGAGAGGTAGAAACAAATCCAAATGTGGTAGAGGGAGATCTGGACATGGTAATGTTAGAGAAGAAAGCTCGGCACGAGCAAATAGCCAAGAGGGAGCAAACAGCTCTCAGACCAGCTCCCGAAGAGGCAAGAAGAACAACAGTTCGAATATGAAGAATGACAAGAGCAATGTTGAATGCTTCTACTGTCATAAGTTCGGGAATTATGCGAGTGAATGCTGGACCAAGCAAAGAGATCAGTCAAAACAAAGTGCAAATGTGGCTGAAGGAAATCAGTCCACAGCCTTCATCATATGCAACATTGGTGAAGAAGGCAACCCCGAAGTTTGGTATTTGGACAACGGTTGCAGCAACCACATGAGTGGTAATGAAAGTCTTTTTTCTTTTATTGATAAAAATGTAAAGTCTGAAATAAGAATGGGGAACAATGGAGTAGCTCCTGTTGTTGGAAGAGGATCTATTATGATCCACAACAAGGAAGGTGAGAAGAAGGAGATACAAAATGTATTTCTTGCTCCTGGGTTAAAGCATAACCTCATGAGTATTGGTCAGCTGAACCAAAATGGATACAAAATGCTGATGGAGAAGGGTCAATGCATTATTTATGACAAGAATGAGAGGACAAAGGTGTTTGCAGCAGTTCAAATGAAAAAGAACCAGATGTTTCCTTTGAAGATTGAAACATGTTTCTTATCTCAGTCCATTGTTGCAGCTCTCATGAATGGAGAATGTACAACAACACATCATGTAGCGCTCAAGAGCACCATTCAAGATCCCTCCAAGCTATGGTATCTTAGGTATGGACATTTAGGCTATGTTGGTTTGAGTCTTTTGTCCAAGAACAAAATGTTTGATGGTTTTCCAAGGATAGTAGAGCCTAATGTTAGATGTGAGGCTTGCATTTTGGGCAAGCAACATAGGCAGCCCTTTCATTCGGAAAATTCTACAAGGGAAAGAGCACCATTGGAGCTGGTGCACACGGATTTGGTAGGCCATATGCAAATCATTTATGTTGGTAAAAAAAGATTTTTTATGACCTTTATTGATGATTACAGCCGTAAGACATGGGTCTATTTTTTGCAACATAAATCTGAAGCTTTTCATAAGTTTTTGTTGTTTAAGGTCCAGGCTGAAAAGGAGAGTGGACATTTTATCAAGGTCCTAAGGTCAGGTCGTGGAGGAGAGTATTCGTCTAATTTTTTTGTGAATTTTTGCAAGCAAAATGACATCAAGAAGGAGCTAACAACCAGTTATACTCTGCAGCAAAATGGAGTGGCTGAAAGAAAGAATCGGACCATCGTTGAGATGGCAAGGAGCTCATGATGAAAGCAAAAGGACTCCCGACTGAATATTGGGGAGAGGCTATAGCAACAACTATTTATTTGATAAATAGAAGTCCAAAAAAGGCAGTCCATGACAATATACATCAAGAGGCATGGACAAGACGCAAGTGGACGGTTGAGCACTTGAGAGTGTTCGGGTGTGTAGCATATGCACACATGCCTAAAGAAAAGAGGCAGAAATTGGATGACAAGGGTGAAAAAATGCATTTTCATGGGCTATAGTGAAGAGTCCAAAGCCTATCGGCTATACAATCTAGTCACCAAAAAGAGTCATTAGTAGGGATGTGGAGTTCCTAGAAGACAAGTCATGGGATGGAGTGGTAGATTCTGATAGCTCAGAACCACTCCTGACAGCTCTTGAAGAAGCAGAAACATAACATGAAGTTCAGCAAGACGAGTCTGTAGATGCTCCTGAAAGCATCAGTCGAGCTCCTGAAAGCTCCCGACGGCTCATGACGGCCCCTGAAGCTAGAAGACAGTCAACAAGACAGTTAGGTAGACTGTCCCAAACAGCTAGAGATTCAGCTGCAGTGAGCTCCGTACGAGCTCTTGAAAGCTCCTGAAATGAGTAGATAGAAAGGCAAGCAACCAGAGACAACCAAAAGATTGGCTCCTAAAAGCTCCAGAAGATTGGCTCCTGAAGAGCTCTTGAGAGCTCCGGAAGAGCTCCTGAGAGCTCCGGAAGAGCTCCTGAGAGCTCCGGAAGAGCTCCTGAAATTGTTGGTAGAGCTCCTGATAGCTCTTGACAGCTCCTGAACCTACCTGTTCAACACAACAACAACAATAGTGAAAGTTCAGAACCACCTCTCGCCTTCCTAATGACAAAGAAGACCAAGAGTCTAAGGGAGATCTACCAAAATGAAAGGTATGATGAAGAATTTGATGAGAGTGTGAATTTTGCATTATTTTCTCATGGTGATCTAGTTTATTTTGAAGAAGCTGTGAAAGAGGAGAAATGGTGTGAGGCCATGGATGAGGAGATAGATGCAATAGAGAGGAACAACACATGGGAGTTAACAGATTTTCCTCCCAACAAGCAAGTCATTGGGGTGAAATGCGTCTACAAGACCAAATGCAATGCCGAAGGAAGGATAGATCGACACAAGGCAAGATTAGTTGTCAAGGGGTACAAACAACAGTTTGGAAGATATTATAATGAGACATTTTCCCCCATTGCAAGGATGGAAACCGTGCAGGTAGTCATTGCAATCGCAACCCATCACATGTGGAAGGTATTTCAAATAGATGTGAAGTCCGCCTTCCTTAATGGAGTGTTGAAAGAAGAGGTTTATGTGGAGCAGCCTTTCGGATATGAAGTTCTAGGTCAATAACACAAGGTGTATAGGCTGAAGAAGGCTCTTTATGGGTTGAAGCAAGTTCCACGGGCATGGTACAGTAGGATTGACTCATATTTGATGAGCAATGGCTTTAGAAAAAGCGATGGTGAGCCCACTCTTTACATCAAGGCAACAAATGGTAAGGTTTTGATTGTTGTCTTGTATGTTGATGATTTAGTTTTCACTGGGGATGATGATTTCCTCATTGATGATTTTAAAGAGGCCATGAAAAGAGAGTTTGAAATGACAGATTTAGGTCTCTTGAGATATTTTCTAGGCATAGAAGTAAAACAAATGCATGATGGTATATTTATCTCTCAAGAAAAATATGCAAATGAGATCTTGGAGAGATTTAGAATGCTTGAAAGCAAGTCTTCCCCAACACCAACAACCATAGGTTTGAAGTTGAGCAAGGAATATTGTAGCAGCAATGTGGATCTGACCTTATTTAAGAGTTTGGTTGGAAGCTTAATGTATTTAACTACAACTAGGCCTGATATAATGCACAATGTGAGTCTTATTTCTAGGTTTATGGAGATTCCACGAGACACCCATTGGCAAGTGGGTAAAATAATCCTGAGGTATGTGAATGGCACCAAAGGATATGGCATTTTGTACACAACATCAAAAGAGTTTGGGCTAGTTGGATACATGGACAGTGATTGGGCAGAAAGTTTGGATGATAGGAAGAGCACATCGGTCTATGTGTTTCATTTGGGTTCGGGAGTCATCTCATGGGCTTCCAAGAAGCAACCTATTATTTCCCTATCTACAACAGAGGCTGAGTATATAGCAGCAAATGCAACAACATGTCAAGCTATTTGGCTGAGAAGAATCTTGGCAGATTTGAGAGAAGAATAAGAGGATGGAACAATAATTTATTGTGACAATGTTTCATCGATAGCTTTGAAAAAAAATCCTGTGTTTCATGGAAGAATCAAGCACATTGAAATTAGGTATCATTTTATCAGAGAATTGGTTGAGAATCGTGAAATTAAAATGGCATTTTGTAGGTCTGAGTAGTAGCTAGCAGACATATTCACCAAGCCTTTGAGCAAGGACAGTTTTGAGCGCCTGAGAACCAGATTGGGCATTGTTGATTTGGATCTGGATTGATCTTGTTTTGTCAGCTCAGGATCAAGGGGGAGTGTTGGAAAATTAAATGCTCCTGAGCCTCTTCCCATTGTCACCTACCTATTAGGGGCATTCAATGCTTGCAGCTGAAAGATTATTTTGGGGATTGCCTTCCCCACTTGCTCCTGACGTGCACCTAAAGACTACATAAGAAGTTAATGAAGTTAGGAATTTTTGAATTCCAATTCAATGTTGGTAGGTGATTTCAAAATTGAGAGGGAATGAGTTGAAAGACAAAAAGAATGAAGGTAGATTATTTTGCCAGTGGAGTCAAGTCAGTTGAGAAGACTTAGTTAGAGTTGAAGACTCTTTTGAGCAGCAGTAGTATGTACTAGACAGAGAATGTTTTGTGTGAGCTTCTGAAAGCTCTTGAACAGTAGTAGCTATTTGTTTTTGTGTGTGAGCAGAGAATGCTCCTGAAGAGCTCTACGTAGCTCCTATCAGTTGAGCTCCTAGTAGCTCCTGAAGTTTGTTGTGTCTGGTTTAGCAGCTCATGAAGCTCCCAGAAATTAGTAGTTTGTAGTTTGAGTTTAGTTTTTGAGTTTTATGTTCAGTGTTTAATGTATTTCCATTTCCAGTTTAATGAATAGAAAACAAGCTTGCATGCCCAGATTTGTCTCCTTGCATTTTGTTTATTCCGCATTTGTATTCCTCTGTTTTGGGGAAAAAAGAGCAGCAACTCTATGTGATTTTTTGTGCATACAGAAATTTTGACAGAAACTAAGTTAACGACTTTACCTTGAAAGACACATTATTTCCTAGTAGAAGTTGGGACTCAATATTACGATCAGTGGTGCTTGCAGCCACTGTGAGAGACCAAGGAAAATAATTGTTAATGATTTCTTTGGAAGGCCCATCATTTCCACCAAAACATGATGTTAGTATGCCCCTCTTCATTGCATGAAATGCTCCAATAACAACGCTATCTTCAAAATAGTCACCAATAAAGCCGCCAATCGAAATATAAATGACATTGACACCATCGTAGATGGCATCATCAAATGCAGCTAGAAGATCTGCATCATCACATTGTACACTTTGACTCCAACAAACCTTGTACATAGCAATCCTTGCACCAAGGACTCCACCTCGAGCATCTCCTTCAGCAATTTACCATAAACACTGCCATAAACACTAGCATTTTTAATAACATTTCCAGCAGCTGTGGAGGAGACATGTGTTCCATGACCAATGCCATCTCTTGGTGGAAGGTGGTCCTCAGGAGGTGGAGTGTCAAAGGAAGCATGGTAATACCTTGCACCTACAATTTTCCTGATAGCATAGTTAAACTATTTCAAAATCATCTACTAATTTGAATATTTAAATAGGCCAACATGAAAAACATGATTTCTAGAAAAAAAAAAGAAATAGCAGGAATAAGCCTGACTTGTTACAGGAGGTAAAGTCTGATGTTGTCTGGCATACACCCCTCCACTTGGATGGAACGGGACCGAATCCTGCATCGTTGAAACTTTCTGATTCTGGCCATATTTCTACAACATCAAATTGATTTTGAATCAAATACAATATATTAATTAAGGTTTAAGGTTTTAGAACAAAGTCTTAAAATTTGTATATTTAGTTCACCTGAGTCCAGAACACCAATGATGATCTCGCTTTCATAAGCCAAATGATTACTCTGACCAGATAAAGGGAAATCGATAAAATCCCATGATCTAGTTGTAAGGGCATGTCGTTTCTTGCTCTCAAACACTAAGACCACACCATCCATATCTTCATTTCAACAACATATACACTGAGAGCCTGTGTGCACTGTGCAACAGTTTTCATTAACATTCCTCTGCAACTTTCTTAAAAATGACCAGAATGAAAATAAAACTGTTAAAATAATTTCAAGTTATTTAACTCGAAAGCTGTTGGACATGAGATGGAGAAAGCATGGCTGCAAATCCACCAAAGATTTTGCCATAGCTGTACTTCAACGATTCCTCAGCTGCTTCATGGCTTTAACATTGCAATATAAACTTTTATATCAGATCATAGTGCAAATAATCATACACAGGTATGTTATCTCTATTTTGAATATGAAAAACATGAAGATAGATTAAAGCTAATATAGAAAGACCTTCCATGTACAAATTCTAGCATTTCATGGTGCACAGTTAGAGAATCTCCTTTATCGTGAATGCCCCCCATGTAGACAATATGAAGCTATTTTGGCAAATGAAATATGTCTAGGTCAGTAATCATTTTGAACAAACTGAGTTGGTGTTAAATGAAGACCTAAAAACTGCAAGTCCAAGAATTATTTTGATAAGAATTATGGGTGTTTTTTGTCTGGGGAGGAGATCAGTAAGAACATACCTTTTTATCAGACTCTTCAGACGCAGTTATGCAAATATTTCTACCATTCAACATAATCATAGTGAAAAACATAGAGAGCAAAAGATAGCTTGTACCAGGGACTCCCATTGTTACAGTAATGTAATGACTACGTTATACACACAAGATTATGAGAGCAGGCCATTTTATAGAGTGCAATAATGTGGGACAAAACGATTTGATCGACCGACCTTGATAACTTCAAAGATTTTCTAAGGTGAAGAATGTATGTTAGATACATGCAAACAAATACTAAAGTTTCTATCTATAATATTATTTATTAGAGTACGGAAGAAAAAAACAAATAGAATCAGTTGCTGTTATTAAGGAGAAAGTTTAGCGTGTAGCGTATGATTGTAATGGTCAAATTTGTATACTTTGTATTTTTTATTTAATTTTGTGATTATTTTGGTGGAATATTTCAAATATAATTATATATTGACAAGTAGCATATTTTTGTTTGTTAGTTTGACTTATGTCTTATCTTAATTCATTTGTACTTACTTTCATTAATGTATTTCTGCCTAGAAATTAGCACTTCCATGTCTAGGCTCATTTCTATGCCACTTAGGATTGATCATATGACCCTTTAGAATGAACCTCAAGTTTAAAATTTAAAATTTAAATTTCATCTTTCATGTGATATGTTGTTTTATTTTCATATTTAAAGACATTCAATGTGCTATAATTCACATACTTAAGAAATAAAAATAATTAGTACACTTTAATTTGTAAAGAGATAATAGAATTGGATCTACATCATCTACATATAGGCCACCTTCGGAATTTGTATGTTTTCTTTGAATCTTCATTTGAAACCATAAAACTCATTGATCTACTCATTTAACCTAGGAAAAAATGAACCTAGCAATTCAACATATTCCTTTAAGGTGTTTATAAACACTAAAGTCCTTACAAGCTTATCATACGTTAGATATTATGGTGGACAAGTTTTTGAAGTTTACACTTTACTAGTTTAGATTTGTGTGTCAGAGTTTAAATGACTTGATCAAGATCAAACTTGCAATAATCAAAAGTGAAACTTGGGGCTTTTGTACTTGTTCAAATTATGAGACATTCATCAAATCATGGCTATTAAATTTTTTGAGTGGTGAATTAGTTATATGCATCACCAACATCATTGATATTAGGTCTAGGTACCTAGTTTCTCCAATTTAATTATCACATTTATTATTTTTGTTCATTTTTTAACCCAAGTAAATTTAATCTAGGTTAATTTGGATTACCAATTATATTTATTAAATTAACCTAGATTTATTTATGTAAAACAATTTTGTTTCTTTATATTTTTAATTTTTGGTAAACCTAGTGTGGAACACACATCCTTGCACATTAGGATTTAAATATAAATTATTTTCTAATATCCTATTTTTAGATCTAATTAGCTTTCAAATGTCATTGTCCAATTTTTCTAGGGTTTGTCACTTATGGTGCAATTTTCCTTTTGCTCATCCCACCTACCCTTGATTTGATGACCCTTAGGGTTTGATTTTCATACCTAATTTTATAATTATACCTTTTTAAAATTTTTTGTGAACATGATCATGAACTTAGCTAAACATGATTGAATTACTAGAATTAAACCAAGCATTTAACTAATTAAGCTATTCTTTTAATGAAATTCTTGAAATATTAAAATAAGTAGCCATTAAAACATCAAATATCAATGAAATGCTTAAAGGAAACCTAATTAATACATCAAACCTCATCCCATTGGGGGATTGGTGTTGAATTGATGTGGAATGTCAACCCTTTCCCAATCCCTTGATTGAAACAAGCTTGAAGATGATGCTCCAATGGAGAAATGATGGAAAATGGATGCAAGATTTAGCTAAAATGGATGCAAATGGATCAAATTCTCATAAGGATTGCTATGAAAATGACTAGATAATGTAGACGCTCTCAATGAATGTGGATGAATTGATCAAGAAATGATGGCTATTTATAGAAAAATTGAGTAAATTAATGGCCAAGATCTATTCAGTTAATCTTGAATGGATGAAAATTGAGAGGAATTGGCATGGATCAAGAATTCAATCCATGGAGGAGATTGAAAGTTGACATGGATTGATGAATTCAATCAATGGACACAATTGATTTGAAGAAGCACAAATCCTAAAATTTAGGAGGAATGTGCACGATATTTCAATTTAAGAGGGGAATTGTTTGAATTTGAATTGGAAGAATATTCCATGGGAATATTCCTTTGCAAGTGGGAGAAATTGAAGGGATGAAAGAAATTAGTTAATTAAATGATTATAACATTACTTAATTCTGCATGATGGAGGACTTTAAAAATTTAATTAAACAATTTGCTCATTTAATTAAAAAAGGAATTAATGACATCTAATTAAATAATTCATATTATTTAATCAAATGATAAGACTTAGGGAATTTAATTAAATAATTCACATTATTTAATTAAATAGGATGAAAATCAATATGAAAAGGGTGAATTAAACTAGTAAAGTGAATTATTTGATTAATAGAAGAAAATGGTAAATTTAATTAAACAATTAGGATTATTTAATTAAATAGTCGAAAAGGGTTGAATCAGGATGAAAAATGATGTTAGGAATCGATTTCAGATGCGTAATATTGATCAGGAAAATTTTAAGTGTCTATATTTTTCCCCTCTTTAAGCAAGGTACCTGTTACATTGGTTCAAAGACTGACACTTTGAATCAACATTGTTGCTTAGATCAAAAATATAAAAATTCATGATTTTTCGGATGCCCCATTGTGAATTTAAAAATTCATGATTTTTTGGATGCCCCACTGTGCCCTAGCAGAAGGAATTATGCTGGTATATATACTGCCCCCTCGAGAGATCAAGCAAAATTTTGATTTTTAGGTCGAGTTCACGACAAAGATTTAGGATCAATTCAGCTAAAAGAGGATGAAAGATTCTTCTTTCGAAAGACCAGATATTTGATGTAGACAAATTTTATGATGTATAAGTAGTCATTAGCCATGGGTAGCCTCATGCATATTTTGATATATATCATACAAATTCGAGACTTGGATAGAACTGTTAGTAAAGATAGAAGAATAAGATATAATGAGAATGAGATAGATGTAGAATCTAATGAAATGGAAATTGATTAACTATTACTTTTGGGATTGATTCAGAAGTCCAACAATCCCATGATTATTCGAGACTTTATTAGATATGGTGATGAGATGATTTTCTTGTTTTTGGGATTGGGATACTTCATCATATCATTCCTTATTTTTGATATAACTAATATACGTGATGCATCAAGGTATTGATAACCAGAATGGCTTTGTATCTAATGTGATGGAATTTGACTCTATAAACAAATAGGAGTATCCTTGTTCATACCTGACATACAAAAACCTTGTTTGACCATGTGAAAGAATAAACCATCGAAGTAAGGAGAATAACACACAAAAGGTATGAAGAACCTAATATTTCCTAGTCATTGTTTTACTTGAGACCATCCCCGTACATGTAAGATAAGTATTCGCCGAGGTTGAATTACAAGAACATCCAACAAGCACAACAAATGAAAGATAATGATCAACTCCCCATTCCTTCCCCTCTAAATCGTTTTGATAGAAATCATCGAGAGGTCGTTCGAGTGGATCAACAAGATAAATCATAAGAAAAGACCAAAATGAACAAACAGTTAGTGTTATTCATATCTCTTGCCAAAAGGTGATTTGTTTTAAGGATAAGTATCCAAAATGATTGCTAGATGATGCCCATTATAGGAAAGATGTATCCTAGGACATGTTAGTGGATGTTGGCTATTAAGTGATAGTTTGTTTAAAAGGTCGTTGATATAAGGTTTGACTGACATGTTTGATAATGATCAAGAGTTTGATTTTTCATGTTTAAGGTTTGCTTTCTAGTTAGTGTTGCACCTATTTTTGTTTGTGTTACCAAAGGTTGAAAATGTCGGTTGATTTATTATGGATGGAACCTTATTTCAGGTGAAAGCGAAATGGGATGGGTGATTTTGTTTTGGAATTTTTGGACTATTTCAATTTTCTTGATGTTTTACAATGTTTTGAGGCTATTTTTGATCTTTTGAGTGTATGTGAATTTTGGTTTTCAAGTTATTTGAGGTTGTTTTAGGATTTTTGAACGTCTTCAATGTTTTAGATTTTCAAGCTTTTCCAAATGTTTTTTGATTTTTTTCCATATTAGACCAAGATCTAAGGGGAAACTAATCTAACGCCTTGGGGGCTCATCAGTCATGGCCTTGCCTATGTTATGCACAAATATGATGTAGTTCGACTAACTCTGACTAGTAACCATTTATTGTTGACATATGAACATTTATGGATTGCTAGTTTATTGTGATGGACTCCTAAAGACTGGCCTAATGCCTTGGGGGCTCATCGATGATGGCCTTGCCTACATTCAAGCTCAAAGATAATGTAGTTTGATAAGGTGTTTTTTGACTTTTTTGACTTGTTTAGGGGTTTTGTTGTGATTTGGATGTTTTGGATTTTTGAGATGTTTTGAATGTTTTTTTATTTTGAACTATACAAATGTTTTGGATGTTTTTGGATTTTTTGAAGATTTTACGAATGCTTTTGTATTTTTTGAAGATTTTGTGTGTAACTAAGGTAAAAAAAAATCTAGGTTAGCACGAAATCAAATGCAGAAAGTAAACCCTAGCTAAACAATGAAGTACAATGGAGTTAAAAATCCATAAAATAAAGGAAAAGATTCACCAAACAACCTTCATGCACTCCATGAATCACCTCCATTGCCCTTCTCCATTTGCTGCAAAATGATGTTTTCCCTCAAATTTCTTGTGAGCAACTATGACTATGACAAGACTTAAAGAAAATATTGAAGGATTTGACTTGAAATGCAAGTGTATTCAGATTTATACAAGCATGAAGAGGGTGCTACCACAATAGTGGTTTACACTTTCTGGGAGATCTTGATTTTTGATGAAATCACATATTTTTTAGAAAATATAATGATTTAAGCCTTGAAAATTTTCATTTAAAGGATTCCAATTGAAGAGGGTTTTATCAAACCACCTTAGACCAAACCCCCTTGGATATAACCTCGCTAGTTTTAAACCATACCTATAACGAAGTCTCCTTTACACCTATCAAAATGCTAATAAAAAACCACTTTTGATTTACCTTTTGGGGATCAAATGAATTCATTTAAAATTTATTTTTTGTAAGTATGTAGTCCTTATTATAAGCTTCCAAAAAAGTATAATTTTAATTAAATTAATTTTTTTTATTTTTAGGGGTAAAAATTTTATTGAAACTCAAAGAACATCATTACAAAGAAGTCAAGAGACCAAAGTCCCCAGGAATTCCGAACCACTAAGCAGGAAAAGACAATCAACAACATTAGCCATCACTTTTCCCTTCCCTGTCCTCAGCAAGAATTCTCTCAAAATCAGGACGAAGTGCCGGAGAAACCATTTCCCACTCCTCAATTCTCCATCCCTCAGCATACTCTGACGCCCATTTCGCCAAGCAATCAACAGCCCTATTCCACTCCCTTGGAATATGGACGAAAGTCACCATCTCCATTAAAGAACTAACCCGCAAAATCTGATGCACCACCCCAGCCAGCTACCAACTGACATCCTCCACTTTCTGCTTAATAAGTAAATTGACCAACACCTGAGAATCAGATTCACAAACAACTCTTCTCCATCCCAAATCATAGGCTTTCTCAAAAGCACAAAGAATTGCCAACCCTTCCATGTAGTTGACAGTATGCACACCCTCATAAACCGAAAAAAGGAAAACCATCGAACCCGAATAGTCCCTGCCAATCCCCCCAATACTAGCCGGCCCCGGATTGCCTCTGGAGGAACCGTCAGTATTGATTTTTAGAACCCCAATTAGGGGAGGCTGCCAAAATCTAGACCTTTGAACTCTCTGCTTCGAATGCTTCCCACGCTTAACACATGCCGAGGCCGAGGACGGCCCCTGAATCCCCAATCTCTCTGCCACTTCAGCATCCCTTTTCCCCAAGGGGAATTCTAACTCACACTTAGCCACCACCGTCTCCTGAACCATGCCCAAAATTCTCTGCCAAATTTGTTGCACCAACTTCTTTTCTCCCTGAAATATTCGCCGATTCCTCTCCAACCAAATCTGCCACAATATGAAGATAGGGCCCACCGACCACACTACCTGTAAAAAGGAAGCCATAGAAGGAGGTCTACCCAACCTCTGCCAAAACTCAATCAACGAGGAAGCATGAACACAGGGGCTACTCCAAACCCAGAAGTGCCAAATCTGGAGGGAGAAAGGGCAGCAAAAAAATAGATGAGTCGAGTCCTCCTCATTAGCCCCACACAAAACACATACCGAGGGACCCTGAAAGCCATGCTTCTGAATATTATCCCAGGTCAAGCACTTATTCCAAGCCAACATCCAAACAAAACAATTACATTTTGGCCAGGAAAACTTGTTCCAGATCTTCTTCCACCACTGGATTTCATCCCCCTCCACCCTATGGGATAATAGCTCCTAGTAACCAGAAGCAACAGTGTAATCCCCATTAGGATTGGGAGACCAGGCAAGCACATCATCATACTGAAGAGAGCTACAACGCCTCCTGGAAAGGATACTATGCAACTCACTACAATCTTCTGGCAAACCAACATCAGGCCATTCATCTGGAGACTTCCATCCCGCCACCTCCAACTGACCTCGAGAGGAAAAAGACTTAAAGTCACTCACCCGTGTCCACCCAATCTCGCGAAATCTCTAACAAAGGTTTACCAAGTGAGGAAACTGAGAAATGATGGGGGGATATCCATCCCACGAGTCAGACCAAAAATGAACCTCGGTGCCCTTTTTACAAATCCAAAATAAACCATCCTTAATGAGAGTAGCCCCTTTCTTAAGAGTGCTCCAGATCACAGAACCCTTCCCCAGAAGGGGGTAACGAGGCATTTCCAACTGAGGGATTCCCTGAAGATACTTCTGAGAGAGAATCTTGGCCCAGCTCTTATCCCGCTCCTTACACCACCTCCAGTATAGTTTCGCAGCCAGAGCCACACCAACCAAAGCCATCTGTCGCAGACCCAGGCCACCATATTGCTTTGGGCTACACACCACCTCCCATCTGACCAAACTCCATTTGGAAGACTCCAAGCTACCCGCCCATAAGAATTGTCGCATCACATAATCCAAATCCTTAACAAAACCCAAAGGGGCCACCTGAAGCATGCATCTGTAAATGGGCAAAGCCTGTACCACAGACTTGATAAGCTGAACCCGACCAACAAAGGATAGCCACCGATGTGTCTAGTGATTAACCTTCGCCCTAAACTTATCTAATATGCTCTCCCATGACGCCCGAGGCAATCTACCCACCGAAATAGGGAAACCAAGATAGGTCAGAGGAAGTGTTCCAATCTGAAATCTCAAAGTTCGAGCAATCCTTCTCTGGATGGGGTA